>JAMXBB010000009.1:50569021-50789403 GCA_024138015.1 Lumnitzera littorea | reverse complement strand
TTTTAAAAAGGTTACATGTTAAACACTAGGGGAAATAATTCCTAAATACATTATTGCATACTTGAAGTCGTTTGTAGTTTTATTGCTTTCTAATTTGCGTAATTAAGTCTCATAAGTAGTTTAGTTGTTAATTTTAGTATTTTTAATTCATTCAACTCATCATAATTTTCCGTTAGATAATAAAGCTAAAGTTAATATTAGTACTCAAAATCTCTGAGGGATCGACTCGGACTCATATCCGCTATATTAAAATTGATAGGTGCGCTTGCCTCGTATCAGAAAGCTATGGCTAAAGTCCTAGAAGAGTTTAGAGTGAGTAATAAGCGAGTTTTCAATTAATTTGCATGTGTAGAAAAGGCATATATTTTGAAGAAACTTAAGTTTTTAGAGCGGCAAATAGCATATAATCCTGCCGTTGTGGATCTTAATAGAGAAGTTGCGTTAAGGCTAGAGTTAAGAGTTGTTATATATGCTATGCTTCGAAGTTGCAAAGTTGCAACAGTTCTACTAAATAAACCAACTTATGACTATAACTAATCTCATAGTCCCTATCGTAGATATAATTTACATAAGGTGTACATGACCTCTCGTTTCAAAGTAAATAGCTCAATTAAGATTTAAGTTAAAATTTACATACAAAGCTAGAACCTTAAGTCATATATATATACATAATTACATCCATATTGTCTTAAAATCCTAGGAAATTACACATACTACAGTAGTGATAGGAATCAATCTACAACAATCCTTAGGCCAAGGCCAACTTGTCATAAGCCAACGTAGACCTACTAGAAGCTAAAGTTGACCTATCCTAACCCGAGACTGACCTACTCTTGTCAAAGCTGGACTAATAACCAATGGACGAAAGGAAGGAAAGGAACCATTCGGCATCAGGTTTGTCGTTTATCAAGAAGATGAGAGACCAAATGGCTAAGGCCTCAAAGCAAAAGAATAGCTTAGTATAGTGTAGGAAACTTAGTATTAAGCAATCCATGAGTGCAACAACTGTGGGCTAACCTCATTGAGAGCTCGGCTAAGCACAATAAGACTTCCAAACATCTCACCACTGCTTAGACATTCGAATGCCAACCTGCCCCTACTTAGGTCCGATCTTATAGACAGTTCAGATGACTGCATGCCAACCACTCTGTTAGATGCACAGCTTTTTTATACTTTGTAAATATTTTCCTTATTTTGATTATGGGCCATTCTTTAGGATTTAAGGTCTTGTATATTATTTATAGTTTTGCCACTAGGGTTTTACGATTTCCTATAAATAGCAACATTTGTAACTATATCAGACAGTAAAGAATATTCGTACAGAGAATTTACCTTTGGATGTTTCTTCTTGAGTAAGGACATCCTTGAGCCCTTTAAGCTGGCATTTTGGATTATTGAGTGTTGAATAACTCTTTAATCTTTCTTGTGTTCTTATCAATCTTATCCCTAAGATTATGGTAAACCCCTTCATTGAGCAAGTTAATGAGTCACATGTAACCTCTCATTTGAAACCTGAGTGACATTTAGTGTTCGTGAGTTGTACTAAACTCTATTTTGAGCTCAACCCCCAATTGTGTTTATATCTTGGTGCATAATATCTATATACATTCACCGTCAAAACCCCCTTCTCACTCCCTTTTCCTTATTCCGATTCGAACCCCAAGAGCATCATCCTTGGCATCTGAGACCTGTTGTGTGGATTCGCATCAGGTAATCGGCTAATTTACATATCACATATTAGTTCATAAACCTAAAAATACTAATAGGACATTTTAAAGATTCAATTGTATGGTCGGTTGATCCTTACTCCCCCATAGTTTCAAAAAGGGACTAACCTCTAAATAACTGTATTGTGGTATATTAGTTAGAACTTAGAAGAAAATCTATATGGGTATGAGCAACCATAGCTCATAAGTTAGGTTGGAGACTTATGAATGCATAACAAACACAAACAGGGCTATCAATAAATTAATTACATGTAGTACAACAAGCAAGTGCCATCACACAATGTAGTTCGGTCCATTATGAAATCAGAGTAATTTTACCTGCTTTAATCCAAGTTATGGAGTTTCATGTTTATACAATAGCTTACAACTAAACCTAGGTTTATGCAATGGAGACTTTGCTCCCCCAAGACTATCCTTTGAACCATTGCCCTCATCCTTACCATGACATCCTCTCCTATCACTTAGTTTAACTAAGAATGAAGAAAAGACCATTATGCTATTCAGCGTTATCTTTTTCAAAGTTATCGGTATTTGGTTGGAGAATCCTAACAATTCCCTAAAAGGTTACAATGCATGTCTAATTATGGTATTTAAGTCGATTATAATTAGATATAGTTTAGGGTGATCAAATAATTTCACATTTTTCAATTCACATTAATCACCAAGCACAACACATGTTTCAATACGAAATCAGATACGTAACCATATGCATTTATATCTAATTACAAACACAATCATATACAATCCTTAGCCTCCGAGTACTTTAAAATAGTACTCTAAAATATAATGAAGTATCAAACCCAATTTACTTTAAATCCTTGGTTCGCTTACTTAACTTGTTGCAAGTCGACTCGTCTTTGTATATCTTATAATAAATACGTTTTTAATATTTTTATCTTGATACTATATAGATACTCTAAGTGATGATTTAACTCAATTATATATATATATATATATATATAATATTTATTATTGATTCATTCTAGGTTAGTTTGGGATTCGGTTTTCAAATCTGATTCTGATTTAGGTTGTAAATCGGTTCCAACTACGAGTATTATATGTAAATCTTAAAAATATATTCCGAACTCTAATGTGAAATTAATCACATTAGACTTGATTATTTTAAGTATCATTTTTGGTCCTTAAGTAGTATTCTAATCTACTATAAACATTCTAATCCTCATTTATGTATCTAATTTACTCTCGATATGAAAAAAATTTACATTTTTCCTATGATTACCTAAATTTATGTTTCCTACTCGATTGATTATATATTAATATTATTATTACATTATTACATTTTACCTATGATTTTATATTTATTATAATTCCAATTCCACATACTCTTAAAATTATATATATTTACTACATAATACTCCTAATAATCATATCTAATACTTTAAATACTAAAATTATCATACCACATCAGATATGAACATCTTAAAACACCTAATTATTCATTAAATTAGTAATTATTCAATTAACCATTAATTAAGCCCAAAATCATTATTTATATATATTTTAAAGGCTTAAAAATTACTTAAAAAATTCAAAAATTCATTTCTAAAAAAGAGCTTCATAGCACTGTTATATATCTCCTAAGTAGTCTATACAAAAATTTTGAACATAAAATTACACTTATATGGCTATTTATTTCTAAATCAAAACATGTTAGGTTTTACACGGTTTCTTAAGCACCATATATTTTTAGGTATAATTAAATCAAACCAATATTTTTCTCTAAATCTACATATGATAAAATATCAGAATACTAAAATTCATAATTTTCTAGATAAAATTGATAATTTTAATAAATTACACAAAATCTAATTGAAATCAGACTCACTTGGTTGTTGGACTTCTAGCCACCAGTAGTGGTCTTAGGGGTATCGGCTAGTATAGGCGATGGTGTTGGGGTGTGTTGGTGGTGGAAATTTGGTTCCAATTGGTTGTGGGTTGTAGGTTATAGGTTATGGGTTATGGGTCATTGGTCATGGGTCATGGGTTTGGTCTAAATGCCCTAATCGCTCAAATTTTTTATAATTTTTTTAGAAAAATCCTAACTCTCTCTTTTTCAGTTCTCTCTATTTTTCTCATAATATAAACTAACCAATGAGCTTTTGGTAAACTTTGGGCATTTATAGAGTTGCTTAGGATTTTTTGCTCATTAATTTAAGTTGATATTTACCCTATTTCCTTCCAATTTTGACTTTCTAGTCGGTTGATTTTAATTGATTGAATTTTCCTTCCTAATCATAGCATGCCATGACCTTGATTTACAATTCCTCACTTTTATGATTTTTTAAAATTTTCCTTGTTTTTTTTTTTTTATAATTTTCTTTAATTATTTGGCATTTTTCTAGAATTTTTCAAGCATTTTAGATAATCTCATGTATTTTCACCTACACATAAATACATATGAAGTACAAATAAATAGTCTTAAATATTATTTATGTTATTCTATGATTTTTGGTGTGTATATAATTTATCTCTAGTGACTCGTTAGTTATCAAAACTCATTTTATGCATTTTCGATAAATAATGTGTAATATATTTAAAATTTGATATTATAATATTCTATTATTTTATTACTTATTTTCTTGAATTCAAACTTATAGGATCATTTTTATTAATATTTCTAACTTTATTATAATAATTTAAGTTTGATTAGATCGTTTAATCAATCGCCCTACACTCTACATAGTAAATCCAATCTTATAGTTGTAAGGCTTGCAATATAAATTAGAGATGTTGTGGAGAATGGAAGCTTGGGCTAAGTTGTTGCAAGAGGAGAAGCATGATACTAGGTAATGCCATTACTTAGTTCTAGCTGGGCGATCAAAAAATAGAAGTTTGGCTCTTTAAGATAACTTAAATTGGGTTTAAAGAGAGGAGGATACTCATATGCTTATTGCATTATTTTTTTAGAATCTATTTACTACTCGCAAGTCTTACTACCTTAAATAAAGTTTTCTACCCTAGGAGTTTAGATTTGGTATAATAGTAGAGGCATGTTTTGATTTTTGTAAAAATGCAACATGCTGAGATTTATAAGTCTTATTTCCCTAAGCCCTTGGAAAACCTTAGGGTGTGATGGATTATATGCTTATTTTTATATGAATTGCTAGACCACTGTTGGTTCATTAGTAATTTAGCTCGTTCAACAAGCTTTTGTTCATAGAATAATTCTAGAGCTAATAAATTGCACTCAGCTTTATTTAATTCTCAAATAGAAAAATGCAAGCCACATTAAACAATTTAAGCTTATTAGCCATTATACTATGCTTTATAAGATGATAAGAAAAATTTTGGTATAAAGATTATGGCTTTTCATGGATACTTTAGTGCATCTTTGCCAAGCTAGTTTTGTCTACAGTTGAAAAGCTTCTGATGACATTATTTTGCTTAATGAAATCTTACATTTGTGTAATTAAAAGAAAGGGATCAAGGGGTAGATGATTATAAAGCTAGATACTGAGAAAACTTTTGATAACTTGGAATGAGATTTCATACATTGGATGTTGAAGCACTTAAATTTCCTTAATAACTTGATCAAACTAATCATTTCTTGTGTTTTAACTTCATCCATCGATATCTTGATTAATGATAGTCTTATGCTAACTTTCAGGCTTTAGTTGAGGGATTCATCAAGGGGATCATTTCTTACCCTATATTTTCATTTTAGCCATGGAGATCTTAAGTCAATTAATTGAGAAAGAGGTTTAATCTAGGAAATGGGAATAAGCCTACATGGTCCCAATTTAACTTATAGAAAAAGCCTAAAATAAGTTAACTTATAAGCCATGCAATTGGTATAGCTGGAAGGCATATCTAGGCTTAATCTATTTTGTAAGCTTTGCCTACTTATTGCATGTAAGTGGCTAAGCTTGCTCAAAAGATTATTGATAAGCTTGCTTTAATTACTCAAAATTTCATTTAGAATGGAACTAGTGAAGGTAGGAAATGTATTGGATTTCTTCAGATTAAATTGTCCAACCAAAAAGTCGGGGTGGCTTAGATCTTTTGCATTTAGGTAGTCGAAATGAGGCTTGTCCATTAAAGAGATATGGACTTCTTTGTTAAAGGCTAAATCTCATGAGCAATTTTGTGTAAATAGGCCAATTAGTATGTCTTTTATTGGTAAAGAGTTATTTCGTGCTAATATGTTTATGTCTAAACATGCTATGTTTGATTTGGGGGATGAGAAGGATACAAGCTTTTAAATTTGATAAACAAGTTGGAGATTTTACTATTGGACAATTTATCTCATGTCCATTGCCTTCTGTAAGCTGAATTACTATCCATTTACGATTGTTAGAGACATGAAAATTCTTAAGATGATTGTATAATAGGTTTCAATTTGTCCTACTTACTCTACATGCGAACTAGGAAACTTGTGCTTCAAGATAATTTTGCTAATTCTAAGACTTTTCTTCCTTTTACAAGATGTGAACCAAGTTTAGTTGACATTTATAACTTCCTTATGCTTAAACAATAAAGGAATAATGTCAATTTAAGATATATATGGAATTGATGTTTTTCACCCAAAACCAATTTATTTTGAGCCTAATTTTTTCCTGGTTTTTATTATTTTTCTTAACTCGATTAATATTAAATCTTAACTCGTTTAGTACTAACCCTTGACTAGGAGTTAAAAAAAAAACTTGGAAATTGTTTGGAGTCATCATCCTACTAAAGTCAAGAAAAAGAGTTAAGCAATAAACAATTGAGTGGATGGATTATAACTTAGCTATTAGTCTTTTGATAAAACCAATTTTTTAAAAATAGTTTTAAAAACTAGACTTTTTAGTCCGAAGGCTAACTTTTTTAAACCTTTAATGGGTACTATTTTTAACTTTTTGAATTTAAATTTACTTTTCAATAATATCAATCTAAAAGAAAACATTTAATCATACGTTAAACAAGCAAATAACATCTAAAAGGACAATTGAGCTATTATTTACAAAGATGGCAAAAGGAAAACATTTCAAATTTTAAGTTGCCTCGTATTTGCACACAAGTGCCTATGCATCCACCATTTGGGATTAGACTTCCGTAATTCATTTATAAAAACTTTAATTTGTGAATTTTTTTTAACTTTAAAAACATCAAGTTTACATTATAATTCAATTCGGGTTTATTCTAGCAAAATTCTAAAGGGCCCTAGTTGGGATTATTTTTATTTTGAAAAGTTATAAAAAGGTCCTAATTTGGAAAAATGGATCATTTATTTTTATATATTTGTAAAATTAAATTTTTTAAGTGATAAAAAAATTTTTCATTTTTCATTTTATTTATTTATTTTTCTTTTTATGTTTCACCTAACCCCTTTTTTTTTTCTTTCTTTTCTCTTTTCTTTTTCTCTTTTCCATTTTTTTGGATTTTTTTTTTTTTTTGCATTTACAATATTTACATGGGTACATAAATAAATAAGTAAAACAAATAAATAAAAAAAATTACATAATGATAGTCGAACTAGAGAAACATGTAGGTTAGGGAATGTAGGTCGAACCGGAGCGGGGCAATCAGGTTTGGACAAGTCGATCAACCCAGATCATGTGACTACTCTCACATGCGTGGAAGAAGATGCTACAGGTAGTTGGGGGTAGGGGGTGTTGATCTAAGGTTATTTAAGGTGATTTTTTGTGGGAAAATGTTCTTTTATGTGTTTTTGATTGGGTAATGAGGGTTTTCTAAAGTGCCACCAACTTTGGTTATCATTTGTGGCTTTTCTATGTTAGGTAGTTAGTGATGGTAGCATACGATGTTGGTGGTGGTCACTAAGCATGCGAGAATGATTGGTTCTTAGGTTTTTGGACGTAATGAGTATGGCTGTGGCGTTAGTTTAGGGTGTAGTCAAGTAGTGGTGGATATTTGCTAATGGTAGTCATAGTGGTTAGGGTTTAGCGTAGCTCATGGTAGAGATGGTGCTAGGGGCGATGGCAATGGAAAGGAGTTGTTGGTTTGGAAAGCTTTCGTTGTAGGCAACTTAATGATAGCATGAAACTAGCTCAAAATGAATTGAGCTTGAATTAATTCTTAAGAGAGAGAGCTTGGTCGCAGCTAGAGAAAGAAGTGGTTATGTATGTATGTATGTTCTTGAGTGATTCGGATGTAAATTTCTGATGGGGACTAAGTCTTGAACTTCTATTTATACAAATTAAAGCTTGATTTCTCTTGGCAAGTTCAAAATCAAAGTTAATTCAAAGATTGTGAATTAAGTGGGTCTTTGAACACAAATTGGAGATTGATGTGAATTTAGAGTAATGGATAGTCAAAACGTGATGATTCATGTTTGAACTTGCCATAACAAAGCTAAAGAAACTTCGAATTTCATTATTGAAGCATGAATTAAGCTTAGTCAATTTGGATTCAACAAATGCATTTAAACATTTTTCCATCTTTCGATTCAAATTTAACTATCTCGAAGCATGAATTTGGACAAGTTCCTATGTTGGATTTAAAGTGTCCTAATTCTAGTTTGCAATTTCACCATTAATTTGGTGAAATTGCAAAATCAAAGGGATGAAATTGTTGCTTGAATGCAGCTAACCAAGGAGAGATAAGCATGAGAAACAAAGGGAAAAGAATGGAAAGGGGAGGAAAAAGAGAGAAAAGTGTTGATGTTGCACCATGTCAATTGTGCGATCAAATGGCATCATGCCATGTGTGCTTGACTAGACACGTAGCCATACATATGGAAAGATGCCAATGTATCAGCACGATACGTGTCACCAGGGTACCAATGTAGTGCCACATAGCTCCTCGTTAGCTATGGTTGGGTAAAGCAATGCCACGTGTCCATAGTAGACACGTGGCCTAATGTTATCTTGACACATGGCGATATGTTCTATTGTGAAAAAACAAAAGAAAAACAAAAGATACATTATGCTTTTGGTGAGATTCGATCTTAAGATCTCTAAGTTAATTGCAATGGGAAGTTAAAGTGTAAAATAATCAAGTCGTTGACATATGCCTTGTTTATATATGCAATCAAATTGCATATATGGACCAAGTCAACTTGGGTTAGATTTAAATCTAAGCCCGAGCCCAATATCCATATTTTCTTTTAATTACTTAAGGCCTTAAAAAATACTAAAGCTAAATTAAAAAATCATATTATTTTTAAACTATCTAAAAATTTCTTCTTTATTATTATTTTTTTTAATTTTATTTTTCAATTTTTTTTTTACATTTTCCTAAATTTTCTACTTTTTGTGATTTTTTTCTAAATTTCCTATTTTTTGAAACATTTTCTAAATTTTCAATTTTTGTATTTTTCTTGCATTTTCTACGTTTTGGATTTTTTTTTTTCTAAATCTTCTATTTTTTTTGTAACTTTTTCTAAGTTTTTTATTTTTTATAAATTTTTTCTAAATATTCTACTTTTTTGTATTTTTCCTAAATTTTCTACTTCTTATGATTTTTCTAAATCATCTATTTTTTGTAACTTTTTCTGAATTTTTATTTTTGTGCTTTTTTCTAAATTTTCTATTTTTTTCATTTTTTAAAATTAGGACTCTTTTTCCCTATTCTAATAATATCTAAAATTATAGAAGAGCAAAAATTAAGTGTCTATAATTGATCTCATTTATGATGAAATTTGAGTAAAACTTTACCATAAGGATAAAAGAGAGATGCCATTTTTGCCTTAGAGATGCATTCACCCTAAGAATCACTACAACTAGTTAGCTGTTGCAGGCTTGATCCATTGGGGATTTAGTGAAAGTTAAAAGGATGAAAGAGAGTAAGCACTCTAAGAGCTTATTAAAGTGAGTTTTAGAAAGGTCTAACACCTTAGGAGCTAGTTAGGAAAATCGATTCAGCCCTTCTGAGTTAACTAATCTAAGTGGGAACATCTCTAGCAACCTTAAATTGGAATCGATTTGAGAAAACCTGGTCGTACTCTTCCAAGCTCACTAACTTAGGTAGGAGCGTCTCTTAACAACTAGCAACCCTAAATTAGAATCAATTTGGAAAACTTAGTCATGCTCTTCCGAGCTCACTAACCTAAGCGGGACCGTCTCTCGAAGATTAGCAACCGTAAATTGGAATCGATTTGGAAAACCTCATTGTGCTCTTTTGAGCTCACTAACCTAAGTAGAAGTGTCTCTTAAGGATTAGCAGCCCTAAATTGGAATTGATTTGGAAAACCTGGTTATGCTCTTCCGAGCTCATTAACCTAAGCAGAAGCATCTCTTGGGGATGAGCAACCCTAAATTAGAATCGATGTGGAAAACCTGGTTGTACTCTTCCGAGCTCACTAACTTAGACAGAAGTATCTTTTGGGGACTAGTAACCCTAAATTGGAATCGATTTAGAAAACTTGGTCATGCTCCTTTGAGCTCATTAACCTAGATGACAGCGTCTCTCGCAACCTTAAATTAGAATCGATTTGAGAAAACTTAGTTTTGCTCTTCCAAGCTCAATAACTTAGGCGAAAGCGTCTCTTAAGGACTAGCAGCCTTAAATTAGAAAACCTAGTTGTGCTCTTCTAAGCTTACTAACTTAGGTGGGAGCATCTCTCAAGGACTAGTAGTCCTAAATTAGAATTAACTTAGAAAACCTAGTCGTGCTCTTCTGAGCTCATTAACTTAGGCGAGAGCGTCTCTTGGGGACTAGCAACCTTAAATTGGAATCGATTTTGAAAAATTGGTTGTGCTCTTTTGAGCTCACTAACCTAGGCAAGAGAGTCTCTTGATGACTAGCAACCCTAAATTGAATTTGATTTGGAAAACATGACCATGCTCTTTTGAGCTCACTAACTTAGGTGGGAGCATCTCTGGGGATTAGCAACCTTAAATTGGAATCGATTTGAAAATGTGGTCGTGTTCCTTTAAGCTCAATAACTCAGGTAGAAGCATCTCTTGGGGACTAATAACCTTAAATTGGAATCAATTTGAAGACCTAGTTGTGCTCCTTAGAGCTCATTAATTTAGGTAAGAGCATCTCTTAGGGACTAGTAACCTTAAATTGGAATCTATTTGAAAACCTAGTTGTACTCCTTTGAGTTCACTAACCTAAGCGAGAGCATCTCTTAGAACTAGTAATCCTAAATTGGAATCGATTTGGAAAGCTTAGTCGTGCTCTTCTAAGCTTATTAACCTAGGTGGGAGCATCTCTTAAGGATTGGTAACCCTAAATTGGAATCAATTTGAAAAACTTGGTTGTGCTTTTTTAAGCTCACTAACCTAGGTAGGAGCGTCTCTAGGGGACTAACAACCTTAAATTGGAATTGATTGGAAAACTTAGTCATGCTCCTTTGAGTTTATTAACCTAGACGAGAGCGTCTCTCAGGGATTAGCAACTCTAGATTGATTTAAAAGAAGTGTCCTATGGGCTAGCTAAGACCTTAAAGAGAGATTGATTAAGGGAAGCACCTTATGGGCTTGCTAAAACCATAAAGAGAGATTGATGAAGGGAAGCGATCTATAGGCTTGCTAAAGCCTTAAAGAGAGATTGATTAAGGGAGGCGCCTTATGGGCTTGCTAGAAGAGAAATTGGTAAAGGGAAGCGCCTTATGAGCTGGCTAACAAACTTAAAAAGAGATTGATGAATAGGGAAGTGCCTTATGGGTCACTAAGACCCTAAAGAGAGATTGATGAAGGGAAGCACCTTATGGGCTCGCTAAAATCCTAAAGAGAGATTGATGGATAGGGAAATATCTTATGGGCTTGTTAAGACCCTAAAGAGAGATTGATGAAGGGAAGTGCTTTATGGGTTCGCTAAGACCCTAAAGAGAGATTGATGAAGGGAAGTACCATACGATCTTGCTAAAAGAGAAATTGGTAAAGAGAAGTACCCTAACAACCCTAAAGAGAGATTGATGAATAGGGAAGTACCCTATGGGCTTGTTAAGAACCTAAAGAGAGATTGATGAAAGGAAGTGCCCTATAGACTTGCTAAAATCCTAAAGAGAGATTGATGAATAGGGAAGCATCCTATGAGCTTGCTAAGAACCTAAAGAGAGATTGATGAAAGGAAGTGCCCTATAGACTCTCTAAAATCCTAAAGAGAGATTAATGAATAGGGAAGCATCCTATGAGCTTGTTAAGAACCTAAAGAGAGATTGATGAAAGGAAGTGCCTTATAGACTTGCTAAAATCATAAAGAGAGATTGATGAATAGGGAAGCATCCTATGAGCTTGCTAAAACCCTAAAGAGAGATTGATGAAGGGAAGCACCTTACGAGTTTGTTGAACCCCTAATGGAAATTGGTAAAGGGGAGCACCCTATGGACTTACTAAAAGAGAAATTGGTAAAGGGAAGTGTCTTATAGATTAGCTAATAACCATAAAGGAATATATGAGTTGGGATAACACTTTAAGAGTTGGTTAGAACCTTAAAAACAATGAAAGATGGGACAGCACTCTAAGAGCTGGTTAGAACCCTAAAATGATGAAAGACGGGAAAATACTCTAAGTGCTAGCTAAAAATCTAAAAAATGGATTAAAGATTGAAGAAGCAAATTGAGGAATGTAACTCATTTGAAAAACTTCCTAACTTGAAAATATTAACAAGTAAAGAATTTGGTGACAACCAATTATGACAAAAAAGGCATTAGGGATACATCTCTTGATTTGAAAAAGAGTTAATGGACATTAAAAATTGCATCAAGGGAGAATGACTTAAACTATTATGGTCAACTTAAAAGGTGTGACCACATTGGAAAAGGGAGTAGGTGAAATGAATTAAAAGCTTGGCCACTCAAGCCGACATGGATTTAAAAACGGACAAAAAACTTGTGATAAGCCTTTACCTTTTCTCTCTCTCTCTCTTTTGTCTTTTGAAAGTTTGCTAATGGGTATAAATTCTTATTTAAGGAGTAAGTGTTATGGCCATCCCCTTCTTTGATACCTAGGTAGGGCCTCTCATATTTTCCTTAGCCTTTAAGAACATCTCTTGACCCTAGTGCTGAGCTTCCTAGTGGAGCTTTGTGATTTTAAACATTCATTTTCTTAGGAAAAGGTAACTCATGATTAGTTTAATTGAAAAGGACTTTCTTGCTCCCTTTTGGTCTAGATTTTACTCATGACTACAGTTCCAAAAATTATAGTCCATTTTCTAAGTGATACGCTTTGATTAATCAGTTAGGTTTTTTTCTGTTAAGTATTATGAATTTAGGCTTTTGGTCAGATGGTTTCAAGAGGACTGATAAGAAGGCCTATTTTAAGAGACTTATTTATTCAACCCAAGTGTACAAGTTAAGAACCTTTAGGAAAAAACTAGAAGTGTGCTTGCCCCACTTTCAAAAATAATTTTTATTAAAGATAAATTATCTTTTAAGATCAAAAGAGTTTTTATCAAGTGTGGGAGGTCTTGTAGGTAGGGAGGCCTTGTGTGATTTAGCATAGGTGAGAAAGTTTTTTTCTTTTTTTTTTTTGTGATTTTGAAGTATGATTCAAAGTGTAATATGGAGGTTTTTTGTGTTTTTAGGCTTGGAATGCATATGTAGAGGTTATGTTTTTAGGTTGAGCATGAGATTCAAGTCCTTGTGTTTTTAGGGCTATTCGGGCTTTGATTCCTAACCATTTGATTCAGTTTTGCTACCCTTACTGGGATGTGATATATTTTTTGAGGCTTTTTATCTTACACTTAGGCTAATTTTTCAACCCCTTTTCTCTCTTCTTCTTCATTTTTTAAATATTTTTTTTGTTGCCCCATTCTTTCATTTTTTTTTTTTTTTACTTTACCCATTTGCTTTGGGCCTCTATTATTGAGTCTTTGATTTTGAGAGATTATAGACCCTAAATCCATGGATTCCGAGTATATGAGCTCGAGTGAGGTAAGTATAAGCTTTTTCTTCATTTCAAAGAAAAATAACTTATCAGAAATAAAAGTTGTCTTTGAATTAATGTTATTGAAGTAAGCATACACCAATTTTATCCTTCTCTATTCATCAATGACCTTAACCTTCGAATTACCTCATTGTAGGATGGTTTTTAACAGGTTTTAAATTTGAAAATTCTCCAAATTGGCTCAATGAGGTTAACAAAAAATAATTGTGTTTTAGGATTTGAAATTGAATGCCTCACTTCAATTTAATCTGTGTATCAAATTCAAAATTGACCTCCTTTAAGAAATGAGTCTAAAATGTCCTCACCACTATGTTACTCAAGTCTCAAAGTGTTTATGGTTTGTGTATGGGATATAGTTTGCCTCTTTGCATTCTAAACTCTCAAAATAAGGTACTAGAACATACGTTCATTTGCCCCAATATTAATCAAACTATAATCACCCAATTTAAAAGGCAGCCAAAGATAATTTTATTCTACATGTTACAAAGCCATTCAAAGCATCTTCTTAAGAGTCTATTACAGACTTTATTGAAAAGAACTTAATTCTTCTTTGCCCTAACTTTAACTTGCTCCATTTAAGCGTCCAACTACTTAAGACGACATGTGAGCTTGTTAGAAGGTATTAGTAGATCCAAAAGAATTGGGGCATTAGGTGATTCAGTTGAAATCCCCTCATGACTTAAAGAAGGACCAACTTTTTTAAGCTTTGGCTGAATGACCTTAGTATCAATTAAGTCTTGAATCTTATTCCTTAACCTCCAGCATTTTTCATTAGAGTACCCCTTCTAACACATATGATAGTTGCATCGAGCTTCTGGTTCAAAATTTTATGGTCTACAACTAGGATTAGGGGCTTCATAGGCTATGATCTTTGCCTCTTTTAGATGATGAAAGATTTAGGCCATTGAGACTCTTAGTTGAGTAAATTGCTTCCTTTGAGACCCTTAGGCTTTTATTTTCCCACTCATCCTTAGCTCTTTTCTTTTCAAGCTACTTTCATTATTTGGGCTTACTGATATTTGATTAATATTGGATGTTGGGTGTTGATGTCTTTGAGTATCGGACCCATTGCTATTTCTAAGTCTACAATGCTCTTTTGTAATGTCACTATTTTTCTTCTAGATTTGAAAATCTCTCTTCTAAGTTTAAATCTTGAGACACTTGGAGAGTGATGATTATAAGGAACAAGATCTACAACTATTGGGCCATTTGACATACCCTTTTTTCTAGGGAAACGATCTTATTATCAACCATTTAAACCTACTTAGAAAAATTCTTATCGATTAGCAACCTTTATTTTTTCTTTTTTGAAAAGAGAAAAAGGACCAACTTAACTTCTTATGAGGAGAAATTAAAAGTGGTAAAAAGGAAATAAAGTATTTCACAAGGGACAACAAGAAAGAGAAGAAGATTGACACAAAAAATATGCAGTTGAGATATATTTATACGAGAAAACACTAAGTTTATAGACTTAATTTTAACAATTTATGGTCAACTAAAGGATAGTATTTACAACTTGTAGGAACCATAATTTAAAAGAAAAGGATTATTTTACAAAGAAAAATTTTATGAGATACCTGATATTTACAACTAATTTCTAACTAGAGAATCTAGATATAATCTAGTGGGAAGGGAGAGGCTAGTAAGGGGATCTATTTTACAGTTATAAGACTTTACATAGACGAATAGAGATTTGTAAATTTGATAAGGGGGTTAAGGATTTACAAAGCTGAGAGAGTCTATGATAATCTATAAAGTGGTGAATTCTAAAATTTGACAAAGAGGGAAAAAATTAAAATCCAATTACCTCTTAAAGCAAGGGAGACTATTTAAAAGTCACAAGGTTTTATAATTATTACAAAGTCTAGCTAAAAAAAAAAAATCTACTAATATGCCTTAAAGGGTCAATAGTCTTATTCTAATATTTACATAAATAAGCACTAATATTCACAAACATGAATAAATAAACACTAAAATTTGCATAAAGACAAGAAAAGATGAAGGCACATGAATGCAAATGTAAAGGGCCAACAACTAAATAATAATATGGTAATAAAAGGATTTAAGGTTGAGACTTTTACTAGAATTCCATTATTACCGTACAGTATATTCAACATTTTTATGGTACAATAGAATTTTGATAGAGTTTCGACCTTTCATTGATGATATGACCCATTATTATTATTTTTTTTTTTTTGCTATTCTAAAAATCATATATGCAATTAGGGTAGGTTCTAAAGGTCTTTAAGCTCCATGACATTACACATTTCCTAAAAAAATGGTTTATTAGTTATATCGAAGCTTAAGTGAGATAGTCTAATCAATCTCGAGCAGTAGTTACTCTACTATATCTAGAACCTACATAATGGCTCTTTATCTTAGGGTCTTAAGATGGCCTAGGTCTAATAGTATCTATCCTATATCATTGATGCAATTATTCCCCCTAAACTCCTAAGTATGTTACATGAAAAATAAATACAGTAATTAAAACAAAGTATAGATATTAAAAAATAAATAAATAAATAAATAACATGGGTATTTTGAAATGTAAATTTAATTTCGGAAAGTTTTTTAAGTGGTTAGCCCTCTTAACGTCTCTAGTAGAGTCACCAAGCTATCAATCCTAATTTTTTTCCTGGTTTTTATTATTTTTCTTAACTTAATTAATATTAAACTCTAACCCATTTAATATTAACCCTTAATTAGGAGTTAAAAAAATCTTGGTTTTTTTATTCTTTAAAACTTGGAAATTGTTCAGAGTTACCACCCAACCGGAGTTGGAAAAAAGAGTTAAGCTATGACCAATTAGGTAAATTGGTTATAATGCTACTAGTTTTTCGATAAAACTAATTTTTTAAAAACCAAATTTTTAAGTTTGAGGGCTAACTTTTTTAAACCCTTAACAGGTATCACATTTAACTTTTTGAATTTAGATTTACTTTTCAATAATACCCTTTTAAAAGAAAACATCTAATCACATGTTAAACAAGCACATAACATCTAAAAAGGACAATTGAGCTATTATTTACAAAGATAGAAGAAAGAAACTTTCTATATTTTAAGTTAACTCGTATTTGCACATGAGTGCCTATGTACTCGCTATTTATAATCAAACTTCTGTAATTCGTTAACGAAAACTTTAATTTATGGATTTCTTTTAACTTTAAAAACATTGAGTTTACATTTTAATTTATTTTGGTTTTATTTCATGCAAATTCTAAAGGGCCTTAACCAATTTTATTTTTATTTTGAAAAGTTTTAAAAAGGTCCTAATTTGGAAAATGGATCCTTTATTTTAATTTATTTGGAAAATTGATTTTTGTAAGTGATAAAACGATTTTTCATATATTATATTATATTTTATTTTTTTTTCTTTTTGTGTTTCACCGAAGAAAATAAAATAAACTAAACTTACCCCTCTTTTTTTTCTATGTTTTTTTGGAATTTTTATTTTTACGTTTACAATATTTACATGAGTACATAAATAAATAAGTAAAACAAATAAATAAAAAAATTACATAACAATAGCCGAACTAGAGAAACATGCGAGTTAGGGAGTCTGAGTTAGAGTGGAGTGAGACAATTACGTTGGGTTAGGTCGACCAACCTAGTTCATGTGACTACTCTCATACGCATAGAAGATGCTATAAGCAACTAGGGGTGTGATCTAAGGCTGTTTAGGGGTGATTTTTTGTAGGAAAATGTTTTTTTTTTTTTATGTATTTTTGATTGGGTAATGAGGGTTTTCTAAAGTGCCACTAACTTTGGTTAACATTTGGTGGATTTTCTATGTTGGGCGGTTCGTAACGGCGGCATACGGCGTTGGTGGTGGTTACTAGGCACATGAGAATGATTAGTTTTGGGGTTTTGGGATGCAGTAAGTACAGCCGTAGCATTAGTTTGGGGTATGGTCGAGTGGTGATGGATGTTTGCTAATGGTAGTCATGGTAGTTAGGGTTTAGCGCTGCTCATGGTGGAGATGGTGTTGAAGGCAATGGCAGTAGAAGGGAGTGGTTGGTTTAGAAAGCTCTCACTGTAGACAACTTAATGATAGCATGAAACTAGCTCAAAATGAATCGAGCTTAAATCAATTCTAGAGAGAGAGAGAGCTTAGTTGTGGCTAGAGAGAGAAATGGTTGTGTATGTATGTTCTTGAGTGATTCAGATGCAAATTTTTGATG
Organism: Lumnitzera littorea; assembly: GCA_024138015.1. Taxonomy (NCBI): domain Eukaryota; kingdom Viridiplantae; phylum Streptophyta; class Magnoliopsida; order Myrtales; family Combretaceae; genus Lumnitzera; species Lumnitzera littorea. The sequence goes on along the minus strand of JAMXBB010000009.1, from coordinate 50,771,697 downwards.
GGGACTAAAGCTTGAACTCCTATGTATACGAATTAAGGCTTGATTTCGCTTGGCAAGTTCAAAATCAAAGTTAATTTGAATATTGTTAATTAAGTAGGTCTTTGAACGTAAATTCAAGATTGATGTGAATTTAGAGTAATTGATGGTCAAAACGTGATGATTCGTGTTTGAACTTACCATAACAAAGCTAAAGAAAGTTTGAATTTCATTATTGAAGCATGAATCAAGCTTAGTTGATTTGGGTTCAACAAGCGCATTCAAACATTTTACCATCTTTTGATTCAAAGTTAACTATCTCAAAGCATGAATTTGGACAAGTTTTTATGTTGGTTTCAAAGTGTCCTAAGTCTAGTTTGCAATTTCACCATTAATTTGGTGAAATTGCAAAATCAAAGGGATGAAATTGGTGCTTGAATGCAACTAACTAAGGAGAGATAAGCACAAGAAATAAAGGGAAAAGGATGGTAAGGGGAGGAAAAAGCATTGACGTAATGCTACATTAGCTATGGATCGAATGGCATCGTGCCATGTGTCCTCAACCAAGCACGTAGTTGAACATGTAGTAGGATGCTGATGAGTGCCATGTGTCACCAAGTTGCTGATGTAGTGCCATATGGCGCTACGTTAGCCATAGTTGGACGAAGTAGTGCCACATGTCCACAGTAGACACATGGCTTGATGTTATCTTAATACGTGACGATGTATCCTATAAAGAAAAAAGAAAAAAAAACAAAAGTCACCTTGTATCTTTAGGGAGATTTGAACTTAAGATCTCTAAGTTAATTGCAATGGAAAGTCAAAGTATAAAATTATCAAGCTGTTGGCCTATATCTTATCCATTTATACAATCAAATTGCATATATGGACCAAGCTGGCTTGTATTAGATTTAAATTTAAGCATAAACCCAATATCCCTATTTTCTTTTAATTACTTAAGGCCTTAAAAAATACTAAGGCTAAATTAAAAAATTCTATTATATTTAAACTATCTAAAAATTTCTTCATTATTATTATTATTTTTTGATTTTCTTTTTCTATTTTTTTTGTATTTTCCTAAATTTTCCACTTTTATGGTTTTCTCTAAATTTCCTATTTTTTCAAATTTTTCTAAATTTTCATTTTTTGTTTTTTGTTTTTTTAAATTTTCTACATTTTAGATTTTTTTTTTTCTAAATCTTCTATTTTTTGTAACTTTTTTTTAATTTTATATTTTTGAGCTTTTTTCTAAAATTTCTATTTTTTTTTACTTTTTCTAAAATTTCTGTTTTCTTGTATTTTTCGTAAATTTTCTACCTTTTATGATTTTTTCTAAATCTTCTATTTTTTGTAACTTTTTTTGAATTATTTTATTTTTGTGCTTTTTTTCTTTTTTTTTTCACTTTTCAAAATTAGTACCTTTTTTTCCTTATTTTAATAGAAATACACTAATTAGACTAGTCATTTAATCATAAAACTCTTTAAGTTAGTATCGTTAGAAATCACTTCTTAATAGTTAATTACTCATTTTAGTAAACTTCGATACAATTCCAGCTTCATTTTAAGTATTTTCTTTAGTATAGGAATCTAAATTAAAGTCTCGATTTGATTATTCTAAATTCCTTATTTTACGTATACATTAAGTATATTAAATTTTATTTTATATTTAGAGTATAAGGATTTTATTAGTACTTTACATTACAATTTTTATATATATGATTATTTTTCTAGTTACTATAATTTTTTTCTCATCTCAATTAACTCTTTGCCTTTCTATTTTAAGTATAAATCCATTTTTTCATTCCAGAATATTCTAGAACCCCACCTTAAAACCTTACCCTAAACCCTATTTTGTAATTTTTTTTCTCCCTAGTCGCAAAGCTTTTTCTCCCTCTTGGCTCTCACTCACTCTCTCTTTCTCTTGGCATTTTTCTTTCATTCATTTCCTCTCATTAATCAAATCACCAGACCCTACTCCCTCTTTACAATCCCATCCCCTCCCCTCTTCGTAAACCTTCCCTCTCACCATCTACCTGAATTGCACCGGACCTTACCACTCCTGCATCTCTTGCCCCCCTCAATTTCAATTCCCTTTCCAGACCAAACCACATGCCCTTAAAACTTTTTCCTTCGACAGACTTAATGAACCCCAATCCTCTCTCTCTTTTGTCTAAATTTCAAAGCACCGGACCACTCTAATTTCTTTTCGTCCAATATTTCTCTCACGAGCTTCGATAAGATTTGTTGATAGCTTTCCTTATAATTATTTTTCACACATTCTGAGCTTTTCCTATAATTAGCATTGGTAAATTATTTTGATATTTTATTAAATAAATTATAATTCTGTAATTGTTGTTTATGTTAAGATCTCGTTCGTCGTCATTTCGTACCCATCCGGCATTTTTGCCTCATTTTTAATATCGCAAGCCATTCCAATTTATTATTCAGTACCATATATGAAGTGAATTATTTTTATTTTATTTTATTTATTATTTTCCATCATTAGTGTGGATATAAGTAATTGTTAGTATCCAATTCCTACTAATAAATTATTCAATTATTATATTATATAGTATTATTTTATATAAAAGTTATCGTTAAATATTTTATTGTATTTTGGAGTAATGGTTATAGACATATATGTTGGGGCCAAATTTCTGTTTTCTATTGTATTTAAGTTAGGTTACTGTTTTTTGTTTAATTATAGAGTTATATTAGTGATCGTATTCTGTATGTAAGTTTTTTATGTCGATTTAGTGTACAATGATACTATTTTATTATTAGTATGCTCTATTATTGATATTGATGGCATTACGATCTAAGTATTTTTATCACAATAGTGTTATGAATATATAGTATATTATATTATGCATAGTATGTCCGTTTTATTTGTTGATTGTTATTATGTCATTTCTTACAAAATTCTACGAATCATACTATTTTCTAATTAAGTACGTATTATTTTATTACTATATCAATTTGATAATCTATATATTTTAATACTCTAATCATGTGTCTACATTATATATATATAGGTAAATATATATAAATATATAACGTACTTTACGATTTACTATAAATAAGTGATCTTATATAGTTAGATCAATTTCTTGGCTTAATCGTATTACGTTATATTTCTATTTTGGAATTATCATTTGATTCGATGATTTCTTTTAAGACCTTGATTAGATAGATTATAGGTTCATAGATAACTTTTAGATAGAACTTAGTCGTAGAGTGCTTGAAGATTAATGTGTTATTTGTTTTCATTTAGATTTGTGGTGTTCGGTTTCCATAGTTAAGGTTTAAGTTTTGTTTAGGTTATGAGATTAGAGTCCTATTTTTGACTGTGAAGCAATTCTAAGTATGTGGTGCTTGTTTGTATGGTTATACGTGTTAGGATTGAGAATGTAATCGAACTAATATATATTTAGCCTAAATGACCTTGACTATTGGTTGATGCGAACTATAACCAAGAACAGATAAGGCTGGTCACTGGATGGGTCCAAGCTTGTAGAAAGCTCAAAATAAAAGTGGTGGGGAAAGTGTAAAAGGACAAATGATGAATAGAAAAGTAAGCAAAAACCAACGAACAGCTCTAGAGGATATAACATACCAATGGAATTTTCGAAGACTCATAGCACAATTCGATATGACATATAAATCGGTCTAGTAAGATTACTCACCACCTAACCTTGCTCAAGGGTTAAAATAAGAGTGATGCCGAAAGTAAATAAGCAGTGCTTATGTAAGGAAAGAAAATACTCAAGTGTATTAATGTTCAATCTATCTGAGTGTTACAGCCATAAATACATGGGTATTTATCCCTGAGAATTTAAGGAAACTTGCCTAAAAGGGAAAAGACAAAAAAGGTATTACCTTAAAGAAGTAATGTAAAAGAATACCAAAGTGTAAAAATGAATATTCTAGAAAGTAACAATTAGTGGAGCAGATTCTATACGTAGTCCTATACACATAGTAATGATATATTGGCGAGGCTGTTGGAGGATGCAGACAAAAGTGTACGAATAGGTTGTTTATCCAAGTAGGGGTGGATAAGTCAGTTCAAAGTCTCTCTCTCATCATCTCGGCAAGGGTGATGCCGAGTAAGTAATTGGCTAGGCATGAGTTAGAATGAGGATTGGCTATTCTCTCAACCTTCTGCTTCTTAGCACATAATTTGTGAGGAATAGGCAGTCATATGGCTTAGCATGCAGAACAAATTGGCAAGGAAATACTCAGCCTCTATAGGAATTAGTTGGAATAGGAGAATTCGCCGTGCTAGGCCTTCCAGTCCTTGGACTTAGTTGTGGATCAAAAGTCCTATGGCCTAATTCCCATAATTCCTTCTAGGTTGATTTGGATTTGAGATCAAATCTGCACATTCTTCAGTCAGCTCTCCATCAGGGTAATAGGGACTGAGGTCGACAACATTGAAGGTGTCAGATACACTATAATCATTTGGTAGCTTCAACCTGTAGGAATTATCATTGATTTTCTAGAGGATCCTGAAGGGTCCTTTAGCTCTTATAGATAATTTACTCCTCCTTTTGCTCGAAAACCATTCCTTACTGAGGTACAGCCATACCAAGTCTCCTTACTGGAATTGTTTAGTTGTCTTACCCTCAGTCTTCTATTGCATTCTTCTAGCAGCTTGGTTGATGTGTCGAATGACTTTGTCATAGATGTGCTGAAGGGATTGTGCTCTAGCCCTCGCGTCAGGATTCTCTTGTACGGATATAGGTACATTGGTATGATCAAGGGGCAACTCGAGATTGAAACCATAGACCGCTTTGAAGGGAGTTAGTAGTGTCATGCACTATCTGGTTGTAAGCGAATTCAACCACTAGCAATCAGATGTCCCAATTAGCTAAGTTCTTCCCTATTGTAGCTTGGAGTAGTGATCCCAAAGTGTGATTAAATACCTCTATTTGGCTGTTAGTTTGGGGGTAATAAGAAGTGCTGAATAGTAGTTTAGTCCTCATCCGACGCCATAAGGTCCTCCATAAATGGGTTAAGAACTTCGGGTCTTTATCAAAGACTATACTTCTTGACATGCCATATATCCGCATATTCTCCTATAAGAAAAGAGAAGTAATAGCCAAAGCATCATTAGTTTTGGAGCGAGGCTTAGCTTAATCAATCCATGACGACCATTACAGAATCTTTGCCTCGAGTAGTTCGTGGTAGTCTAAGAACAAAGTCCATGCTTAATTTAGTCTATGGCTTCATTGAGATAGGCAAAGGCATTGCTTTCCCTTGCTTAGCTCGACACTTAGTCTTCTTTCACACAACACAGCTTTCAACAATTTGGTATACATCTCTCCTCATTTTCGGCCAAAAGAATCAACCATTCAATAGTTCACAAGTCCTTCTTACTCTAAAATGTCTGGAGAGTCTTCCACTATGAGCTTCCCTGATCAATAACTCCCTTAAGGAACAAGTCGACACACATAATTTTACACCTCGGAACGAATAGCCATCCTCTACATAATACTCATCTACTGTTCTTCCATTGATGCATAGCATAATTATGGGTCCAAAGTATGGATCCTCATATTACTATTCTTTGATACTTGTAAACCCAAACAATCTGGTTTGCAATTCATGCATAAGTGCATATCTTCTCGAAAGAGCATTTGCAACAACATTGCTCTTTCCTTGTTTATATTTTATTACAAAATTGAACCCCTTAAAGAATTTAACCAATCTTGCTTGCCACTTTGATAACTTCGTCTAATTTTGGAGGTACCTCAACGACTCATGGTTAGTACATATAACAATTTCTCTCAGCAGTAAATAGTGCTGCCATACTTGTAGTGCTCAAATCAGTGCCAAGAGTTCCTTGATATATATAGAGTAATTTAGTTGTGGTCCTTTAAGCTTCTCATTGTGGAAAGCAATTAGTTGACCTTCTTGTGTTAGGACAATGCCTATTCTAATGCCTGGTATGTTACATTCCAACTCAAATATTCTCTCGAGGTAAGGTAAAATTAATATTGGGGCAAAGGTCAATCTTTCTTTTATCTCGGCAAAGCTCCTCTCCTCCCTTTCTCGCTATCGAAAGTCAGTGTTTTTCTTTGTTAGCTTAGTAAGTGGTGCGATAAGGGTGCTAAAATTCCTAATGAATCATCTATAGAATGAAGCCAATCTATGGAAACTTCTCACGTCGACACAAGTAGTAGGAGTCAGCTACTCTACAATTGCTTGGATCTTCTCGTCATTCATTCGTAAGCCTCCTCCACTGACTATATAGCCCAAGAAGAACACTTCCTTCTAGTACAAGCAATACTTCTTTAAGTTATCAAATAATTTCTCTGCATGGAGAATATTCAATATGGCTTAGAGATGGTCGTAGTGACTCAACATGTTGGCACTGTAGACCAATATGTTGTCAAAATATACCACGACACACTTCCCAATTAGATGTCTTAACACATAGTTCATCAATTGCATGAAAGTGCTTAGGGCATTTGATAGGCTGAATGGCATGACCATTCACTCATAGAGTCTATGTCGAGTTTTAAACACAATCTTCCATTCATCTTTCGACCTCATGTGGATTTGATGGTAGCCAGACTTCAAGTCAATTTTATTAAAGACCTTAGCTCCACTTAACTCATCCAACATGTCTTCTAACCTTGAGATCGAATACTTGTATTTGATCGTGATCTTGTTCGAAGCTCAGCTGTCAACACACATCCACCAGGTTCCATCCTTTTTTGCTAGTAAAAGCATAGGCATAGTGTAAGGTTTGAAACTTTCTCTGATAGATCCTCTCTCTAGCAACTCATTAACTTAACATTGGAGCTTAGAAGCCTACTCTGGGATTCATTTTATAGGTTGGCTTACTCGATAGTGCGGTGTTGGATATTAAGTCAATGTAATGCTCTATGCCTTGAGTCGAGGGCAGCCCCTTAGGTTACTGTTCTAAGAATAGGTCGGCATACTCATCTAGCAACTCTTTAATTTCCTAGGGTAATTCACCCCACTCTTTTATCTCTAATAGGTGCCTGAACAACATAAGTGTCGACTCGTCAGCATTGATGGCCTCTTAGAGCTCGGCTCTACTCATCACCAGAGCCTTCTTCGATCTGTGAGTAAGTTTTGTCTACAATTTATTAACTTCTCTCAGTGGCATTGGGTTTAATGTGATCTTCCGGTCATCCTTCTCGAACATATATATGTTCTTGTAGCCGTTATGGATAACTTTCCTATCAAACACACATGGCCTACCTAGTAACACATGGGAAGTACACATAAGTAGTACATCGTAAAGAATCTGGTCAGAGTAATTCCCTATAGTGATTGATATTAGTATTCGTCGAATGACATGTAGTGCCCCTTTTTTACTCAACTAGTGCAACTTATACGACTTTGGATGTGCAATAGTCAGCAACTTCAATTTTGAAATAAGATTGGCCAATGCCACATTGGTGTAATTTCTACTATCTATAATGAGGGCACACACCTAATTATTCACCTTACAAGTGGTATGAAACAAATTCTCCCTCTGCTCCTCCTTTCGTGAGGGTTCCATGTTCATTATGCATTTGACAACTATGATCAGCTGATCCGAGTCCTCAGCAAACATGTCCTCTTCAATCGGTTCTTCCTCAACAGTGATCTCCTCCTTAGGTTCCTCATATGTACTGTCTACCTCTAGCTTTGGGATGTCTCCCTTAGTTACCATAGTTCTTTGATTCGAACACTGAGCTACCATATGTCTAAACCCTTAGCATTTAAAGCACTTGATCTAGCTCGTCTTCCTGCTTAATCTTTGTCCCTTTTCGTAAGTTTAGGTCAGCAATTCATCGTCAAGTCGGCCTTTCTGATTGGCTCGAACATCTATCTTTTGGCTTAGTTTGGTACTTGACTAAGCTTGGTGATTCGCCTATCCAAGTCAGCTAGTCAGCATCTTAGTTGATACTTGGCTCTTTCTTTGCCTCTTTACTTATTGGGCTATTCTAATGGCCTCATCCATTGTAGTAAATCGTTAGAGTTTGACAATGTCTCGAATGTCACCCCTCAACCTAGTAATGAATCTTGAGACTGTTTGAGCTGATGGCTCTTCCACTTCGCAACGAATCATAGGCATTTGAAATTCTTAAATATACTCATCAACAGTCTAACCTCCTTATCTCAACTGCTGAAGTCAAGTGAAAGTATCTTAAAGATAAGGTTCTGGTATGAACCTATTTTTTAGTATTCTCTTCATCTCGGACTAAGTATTAACCTCTCGGTAACCCTCTCATCTCCTCATGGCCTAGAAATCCTTCCACCTTACAGTTCTCTCTCTCTCATAATTCTCATATTGATAATAATAAAAAACACATTCTACCTCCTCTTCCTACTCCAAATATTCATCAGTATTCCCAAACCCATTAAAGCTCGAAATTCGAAGCTTTACATGGTCAAATACTTTAGGGACTCGTATTCACTCTTCTTCAAAATACTCTATCATTTGTCTTACTTGTTTGCCTACTCCTCCTCCTCAAACCAGTCGAGCTAGGTTCTTTCCTCCAATAGGTTGAGCAACTTGTAGGGTATTTTACACTGCCTCAATTAGTCGGTAAGCGAACGCATGAACAGCTCGGGTCAAATCTACTAAGAGATTAGCCACCTCATCCAGCCTTTTGTCAGTACTTATAGGAGTTCCTTGAGATTGTCGACCATGATTGATGACTCCACTATTGTCATCTCCCATACCAACATTCCCAGTTGGGTCAGTCATTTTCTTCACAGATTTAAAGCTCAAACACTTCAAGAAAGTACCAGCTAGCAAACACAACAGCTAAGATGAATACAGTAACTTAGTCCGTTTTACATACGTAAAACAAAGTATAAGCAAAACTTCAAAAACAAACTTTAACTCAAACAAAACCTCTGCTCTGATACCAAGATGATGTGAATCATGACTAAGAATAGACAAGGTTGGTCGCTGGATAGGTCTAAGCTTGTAGGAAGCTTGAAAGGAAAGTGATGGGGAAAGTGCGAAAGGATAAATGACTAATGAAAAATTAAGCAATAACCAACGAACAACTCTAGAGGATGCGATGCACCAATGGAACTTCTGAGGACTCATGGCATAATTCGATATGACGTACGAATCGGTCTGATGAGATTACTCGCCACTTAGCCTTACTCAAGGGTTAATATAAGAGTGATGTCAAGACTAAATAAGTAGTGTTTATGTAAGGAAAGAAAATACACAAGTATATTAATGTTCAATATATTTGATTGTTATAGCTAGAAGTACAAGGGTATTATACCCGAGAATTTAGGGAAACATACCGAAAAAGGAAAAGACAAAAAGGGTATTACCCTAAAGAAGTAATGTATAAGAATACAAAAAAGATAAAAATGAATATTCTAGAAAAGTAATGGTTAATGGAGTAGATTTTACAAGTGGTCTTGTACACATAGTAATGATACATTGGCAAGGTCGTTGGAGGATGCGGAAAAAGATTATGAATAGGTTGCTTGTTCAAGCAGGGGTGATTAAGTTAGTTTGGAGTATCTCTCTCTTGTCATCTCAACAAGGGTGATGTCGAGTAAGTAATTAGCCAAGCATGAGTGAGAATGAGGATTAGCTATTCTCTTGGCCTTCTACTTCTCAGTACACAAATTGCAAGAAATAGGCAGTCATACGGCTTAGCATGCAGAATGCATTGATAAAGAAATACTCATCCTCGGCAGGAGTTAGTTAGAATAGGAGAATCCATCGTACTAGGCCTTTTAGTCTTTCGGGCTTTGCTGTGGGTTAAAAGTCCTATCATAACTCAATAGTATCGTTGTCGTGGTAGGTCGCCATATACCGTACAAAGGTTTACTATTACCCCCCTTGCTGATCGCAAGCCTTTCATACGACATATAAGGCTTCTTCCACTATATGTTACCACCAAGCTCATAGATATATAATATAAAGCAATTTAACTAAATTTACTTCTATGGTATAAATTAACTAGACATACAGGCTCGTAAGATCCACACCAAAAGAATATTACAAACAAATGCAGTTCATAAGGGAATTGCATTAGAAATTTTAATCTATGTTATAAACAAAAATATAAAAGTAACTAGTTATCTACATAACTATTACAAAATTTCCTCTTCGCTCCCTAATTGCTCCAACCCGTCCTTACATGAGACTTACTACGGGCATGCCTTAATCCAAATTAGCAAAGAGGTTTTCTTGCAACAAAAGAAATCTATCGAGGTGTAAGCTTAAACTTAAGCTTAAGCATAGTGAGATAAATACTTTCGTCAGTACTATATAGCAGAAATTTATTAGATGTACAATCATATGAATGCATGAACAATCAGTATGCAAAATAACGTATGCAATAGCCTAAGAACTGCAAACAACTTAGAATTATGCCCCTTATAGTTTGGGTTTAGATATAATTAACTAACCCAAACCAAAATCTAAGTTCTAGACCTTGGGTTTTATTTCATTTGCTCTATTGTGCTTAAGCTAAAACAAAACTATATATATATATATATATAAATATATATCTATATATGTATATACTTTCTTTATCGAATAACAAATCATATTTTTTTAAAATCTCAAGTCTAGTAGTGTAGTGGTCTCCACAATTCACAAACACACACCTTAACTAGAAGCCACAAGACATGGCCTCTCGCCAACCATTGGCGTCTCTCGATGCTTAGTGCCCATTAGCTTAGGATAAAGACTTAATAAAAATGATGACATAGCTAGTGTCCAATCCTGTAGGAGGCCCTTCCTCCTGTGAGTCCCTTCCCATCTTCTATGTGAAGTGGCAGTTGGTGTTATTCGAATGCAATTATGGGGGATGCACGATTCATTTAATTTCTTAATCGTATAAGTGATTAACTCGATTTTAGAGGTGATCAGATAATTTCATTCCATACAATCGTACGTATAAATTATCACAAACAATTCCCATTATTATGTAATTAATAAGCCATAGCATTCATTCACAAATTCATTCACATGCATTTCCCATATCCTATAAGCATAAGTGCATCTATTCTATAAGCAAAATCAAATAAAGAGTCATTGGGAATTTACTCACTCCGCCATGTGGTCAGTCAAAGTAGTCTGGGGGTAAGTCATCTCTGTACGCGATGTCCCCTGGTCATCGAAATCATAATATTATAAGGGATTGAAATAAAACTTAGGAAACTAAGCTAAAATCCCTTAAGTTATACTCTTGACTAGTTTTCGTATCTTTTCCTAGTTTTACTGAAAAGTTCAATCGTGCATGACATTTTCATTTTAAATTCAATTTTTATGATCTTATAGTTATTCTTCATCATTTTCAAGTATACTTTAATGTGGTTAGGTTAGATTTTCGAAATGAGGTACATAAATATGTCCATAGGTCAGAACAGTAGCGGTCTTCATGATTTGGAGTACTTTTGGGCTTTGTTTGGTTAATGGGCTTTTTGGTAACTTAGGAAATCCTTTGTGCTTGGTCTTAAGATTTCCTTTTAAGCTCAAAATATTCCTTAAGGTCAGATTTGCAACTTTGATTTACACTCCTAAGGCTATCGACCACTTCTTGGGCTCTTAAGTGGGCTTAAGTTGTCAAATGGGCTTGTTTTTTATCCAACTCAAATTTAACCACTTTGTTGGGCTTAAGGAATGTCTTGTGGGTTTCTTGAGTCTTAAAACAACTCTTATTGATGTGTCAAGTTGCTGGTCAGAAATTTAAGGGTGGTTCAACTTGGTGTATGAGGCCTGTTTTGGAAGTTTTAAGCTTGGTTTTGAGTTTTAAGCTTAATATACTTATGATACTTGCCTTGGTTGGTCTTTTCACTTTATTTACTTACCTTTATCATTTTTTTAAGTGTCTTTTAAGGATGTTCCAGATCTGGTCGGTTTGAATATGAGAGCTTCTGACTTGGTTTTCCAACTTATTTCATCATTTTCTTAAATTTAAGTGTTAGATCATGAACCTAGATTACTTGTATTCAAATATTAACTTAACTTCTTTTCCATAAGAGGGTTATTTAACTCATACTTTTCATGAAAATAGTAGATCTCATACTTATTACAATTTCCACATCATAGCTCATGTCTTAGAAAGTTAGTTTCCTCATGAAACTTTATGTGATGAATTTTTCCTTAACCTAAGTCTAGATCTGAGCATGTTCAACTTAATAGAAATGAAATCATCATCCAAATGACCCTTAAATCCTCATGTCTAGTATGATCCACTTTCATTCAAGTTCTTGTTTCAAGATTTTCTCATCTTAAAATCTTCCATTGAAAGTGTTAAACAAGTATCTATACAAAACACTAACTTTACATACTTATTTTGCAACTTCATGTAAGGGTTTCATGGGTTTGTTTCTTAGGATGGTCTTTGATGTTCTAACCACTTATGATCATACTCATATCTTCAAGAAATCATAATCTCCTAACATGAATACTAACCTACTAACACAAAGATATACTTACTCGTCAACAAAGCAATACTATGGTGATTGTGTACAAAGGTTCCACTTATGCTCTTTATCCTACTTCCTCCTTTTGCACCTTTTTGAAACCTAAGTTGTTGGATCCTTTTTGTGGAGTTTGTGGAATGTTCTAAGGGTCCTAAAGAAGCTTGAATGTTGGAAAAGAAAGACACAAGAAGAAAGTTGAAAGTGTCGTGAGTGGAAGCTTGGAAGTGGCGGCAAAGTTGAAGGATTTGTGGGGTAAGGTTGTTTCCACTTTTGTGTTGGTTTCAAGTGAAAGAAAAAGGAAGTGAAAATGAAATTGAAAGTGAGAGAAATGAAAGAAAAAGTAGCCAGTTGGGAATGGGGTGAATGTGTATTTAAGAGGGGTGAATAGTGGAGTGTAAGATAAAGTGATTGATGGGTGAAAGACAAGAGTATGGCCTCCCCTTTCTTTATTGTTCAAACTGGCCATAAAGGTGTCCTTTTGGGCAAGGAATTGTCTTGTCTCATTTATTAAAGTTAAGCATGTGAAATCTTATGACAATTTGTTCAAATGTAGTATAAGTGAAGGGGTGATAAGGAAAGTATCGTATCACTAGATTTTGATAAGTTATTAATTGATAAATGATCCCAACTTTCAATTGATAAGTCATTTAAGGTGATTGGTTAGTCTACTTATTTATATGTAAGCCTTAGGCTTGAAGATAAGGGCATTATCTTATGGGAAATTGTTTTAGAATTTACTTCTTGCATTGTTTTGTAAATTATGATTTGATTCTTATAAAATTGTGAAATTTTCTAGAGTTGAATTAAATTATTCAAATTAAATTATCGACTAGCCGCTTAGGGTTAAAAGTCCTTAATTGTTTTAGGGTTTGGGGTCTTAAGTGACTTTAGAGCTCGCAGTTTTTCAAGTTCGAGTTTTATCGATAATAGGCTTTTGAATTAGAAAAAAAAAAGAATAAATTCATTTCTAAATGTAAACTTGAGTTCTTAGTTTAGTTGATCCATGGGAATATTTGGAAAGTACTCTTAGTTAGATCATAAGCTCGCTAAAAGTAAGGTTTATAGGTCCCGTAGCTTGATTCCCATTAATTGGTTGTACTTGACCTGCTTACTCTAGGGGCTTGTAGTGGCATATCCCTAAAGGGATAACTGCTGATCATGTGTGAGGTTTCCTTAATAGACTTCACATAAGACAATGCAACTAGAATGTTAGGTTTCTAGACTCTAGACTCTGAACTCTAGACATAAATGACTTAAAGGAAAATGTATATTTATAACCACCTATGTATGTAGATAAAGATTAGGTATGGCAGGATTATTAATACCCCTTTGCTATTTGTTGGCCTAATGTAAGATAATCAAATTGTTGTTTGTTATTATTCTGTTATATCTACATTTTATGCATGCGAATGATCGAGCTTAGCATTCATATGTGTTTTGTGTACCCGTACTGGGCTTTAGCTCATTCTTTTCTTTTTGAGGTACTAAATCTAAGGATTACCTTATTTATGAGGAGACACATTTGTTGATAACATCCAGGAGGAGGATAGAGTCAAGTATCTCTATTATTATGATGATTAGGATAGGGTTGATTTTTGTTTTACTAAAGGTTTATGTTATGTTGAGAGTTATGCTCTTTTGAGGAGATAAACTCCTTTTCTAATACTTAAGGATTTAGTTACTTGACTTATCTTATGTTTTTTTTGTTATGAGTTGATACGTTTTCGAACTCTATTGGATATTTCAAGTTTTTATGAGGTTATGAGTAGATGTATATACTTACTTCTTCATGGTTTATATGTAATATTTGTCGTATGATTCTATATTGCTTATTGATTTATGGACTTAGAAGCATTAACATATCCCAAGTTAGCTTGGATATGTGGTGGGTTGTAGTGCCCATTTAAGGTCACGGGGCATTACAACTTTAAGTGGTATCAGAACTAAAGGTTAAGGAATCCTAGAAGTGTAAGAATGGACTTGAGTTCTAGATAAGTATGGATTGTAGTAGACTAAGGATTGATCTATCAAGTTAAAGTAGATGAATTTTTGTACTAAAGTTGGTTTGTGGTTACTAAAGGTTCCTATATTGTTAACAAATGTCATTCTGGTTGTCTTTTACTAAGATTCTAAGTAGCTTACCCTCCTTAAACTAACTTCCTTATGTTATCTCTTGTTTCCTATTTACTTCTTGTAGTATGCCTCCTAGACGAGTTATTGAATTGGGTTCTTCTTCTTCTAGGGGATAGGATACCCCATGTAATGCATTTCCTCCTAGGCTACTACGCCTAAGAGGTGTTGGAGTTCTGATGCACTTAGGTTCTTAGAGAAATACCGGAGATTAGAGGGATTAGCCTAGGCAAACTCAGGCTCTTGATACTACTACTATGTTGCTTGAGACCATAAATTATCTTATCAGGGTGTTGGCCTAGCAAACTGCTCCTAAAGAGAGAGTCATCAGCTAGGATAAATTTGCTCAACAAGTTAGTTATTTTAACCCAAGGGGTGAGGACTTTCTTGCTACTGATAGATGGATAGAGGAATTGGAAAGTGCCTTTGCTACCTTCTATGTGCCTAATAATAGAAAGGTAGACTATACTGCTTTTAAACTTAAGGGTACTATTGCTACTTGGTAGGCCAATGAGCTTAGGAGGACTGAGGAGCCGTTTACTTGGCCAAAGTTTAAGAATCTATTTTATGCTAAGTTTTTCCCTACCGATGTGAGGGACCGTTTGTAAGATGCTTATTTCAATTGTCAGTAAGGTTGTAGGTTAGTTGAAGGGTATGAGGTTGAGATGAGCCATTTGTTTAGATTTTTACCACTAGCTATTATAGTAGATGATGGGGCCAAAACCTGTAGATTCTTAGCTGGTTTGAAGCTAGAGTTATAGAGTACTATTGATGCCTTTTAGTTGGATACTTATGCAAAGAATGTGGTGAAAGCGAAGCATATGGAAACAAATATGAAGAAAAAGAAGGATACCTTAACATCTCGATCAAGTTCTATGATTGGAAAGAGGCCTGCTTCTAGAGATGTGGTTCAAAGAAGTAGAAAGAAGCCTTAAATGATGACTATATCAATGAGTCAGACACTCCCTCATGTTGAAGTTAAAGCCCTACCCCCAATTCCTATGGCACAGGTACGTTCAGTTGTCAAGTGTCCTAGATGTTATGGACCACATGAGATTAGATCTTATAAATGGCTAAAGGGTGCTTGCTTTTCACGTGGGAAGATTAGTCACTTCAGTAGGGATTACACCAACAAGTTTGTACCACTCTCCTTCTATAATATCTGTACTTAGAGGGGATACCTTGCTATGGATTACACTGAGAGGCCTGCAGGGAGTTAGGTTAGAGCAAGACAATAGACCATTAGACCTCTAGCTAGAGTTCAAACTGGGTGACAATAGACTGGAAGACCGAGACAAAGAGCTCTAGTAAGAGCTTTTGCACTTCATTAGCAGCATTAAGATCTACCTGATGAGGACACCACTGTAGGTATGCTACTTGATGTGGACCGCAGTCAAGAATAGATAAGGTTGATCACGAGGATGGGTTTAAGCTTACTAAAAACTTAAAAGGATGACGAGGAATACATGAACCACGAACAGCTTCAAAGGATATGACGCACCAATGGAACTTTCTAGGACTTATAGCACAACTTGATATTACATACAAATTGGTTCAGTGAGGTTACTCTCCACCTAGCCTTACTCAAAGGATAGGATAAGAGTGAAATGAAAATAAACAAGTAGTGTTTATGATAGAGGAAAAATGTCAAATGTATTAATGCTTTTGCTGATCCTTACAGCTACAAATACAAGGGGTATTTATACCCGATAATTTAGGGCAACATGCCTAAAAAGGAAAAGACAAAAAAGGTATAATCCTAAAGAAGTAATGTATAAAGTATACAAAGTGCAAAAAAGAATATTTATGGAAAAATCAATGATTATAGTAGAAGATTCTATGAGTGGTCCCAGATACGTGGCATCAATGCATTGGTGGTGCTATTAAAGGATATAGACAAAGTAGTATGGGTTGGTTGGGTGGCCGAGTAAGAGTTCTAAGTAGTCATGGGTTTGTCCAAATGGTAGTGGCTGTGTAAGATAGAACTCTCGGCCTTTCGTTAGTAATGATGCCCAGCAAATGGATGGGTTAGATAGGATCAAGCTGGTGCGTAGAGTGTGGCTATCATCAGGGGATTCTACTACTCGGCACATAATTTTCGAGAGATGGGCAATCATTTGGCTCGGCATGTAGAGTTGGTTGGTATAGAGATACTCGGCCTTGGTAGGAGTCGGAGGATTTGCCTTGTCAGTCCCTCTAGTCTTCAAGCTCAGCTGCGGATTAATGGTCCAGTAGCTTGATTCCCATCATTTCCTTTGGATTGATTTGGATTTAAGATCAAGTCTGAATGGTATTCAATTAGCTCTCCATTATGGCGATATGGGCTGAGGTCGACAATGTTGAAGGTGTCAGATACCCTATAATCTTTAGGCAGTTCTAACCTATCTGCATTGTCATTAATCTTCTAGAGGATTCTAAAAGGTCCTTCAGCTCTTGTAGATAGCTTGTTCCTCCTCTTGCTCAGAAAATTTTCTTTGATGAGATGCAACCACACCAAGTCTCTCAACTAGAAGTGTTTAGTCGTTCTACCTTTGGCCTTCTTCCATAGTCTTTTGGTGGCTCAGTCGATATGTAGAGTAACTTTGTTATAGATATGCTGAAAGGACTGTACTCGGGCTCTAACGTTAGGGTCTTAAACTCAAGTATAGGGGTGTGATCAAAGGGGCAACTCGAGATTGAAACTATAAACAACCTCAAAAGAGGTCTGCTTGGTGGTATTTTGTATTGTTTGGTTGTAAGTGAATTTGACCACCAGTAAATAGATGTCCCAAGCAGCTAAGTTCTTGCCTACTATAGCTCGAAGCAATAATCCTAAAGTGCAATTGTATACCTTTATTTGGCCATCCGTTTGGGGGTGATAAGAAGTATTAAATAGCAATTTGGTCCCCTTTCGTTGCCACATGGTTCTCAAAAAATGGGTTAAGAACTTTGGGTGTCTGTTTGAAACTAAACTTCTCGATACACTGTGAAGCCTAACAATTTCTTGCAAGAAAAGAGAAACAATAGCCGAAGCATCGTTATTTTTGTAGCAGGGCACAAAGTGTACCATCTTGTTGAATCTATCTACGACGACCATTACGAATCTTTGCCTCGGGCAGTTTGTGGTAACAAAGTCCATGCTCAATTTAATTTATGGCTTCGTTGGAATAGGTAAAGGCATTGCTTTCCCTTACTCAGCTCGGCATTTAGCCCTTTTACACACAACATAGCCTTCGACAACTCAATGCACATCTCATCTCATTCTCAACCAGAAGAAACAGCCATTCAACAGTTCGTTGGTCCTTCTCTCCCTAAAATGCCCAAAGAGTCTTCCATTGTTGGCTTCCCTGATAAGTAATTCCTTTAGTGAATAGGTCGGCATGCACAATTTCCCTTCTCGAAACAAGTATCCATCTTCTACATGATACTCGTCTACGGTCCTTTCATCAACACATCACGTTAGTATGGGTCTAAAGTGTAGATCTTAGGAGTACTGCCCTTTAATGCTTGCAAACCCAAACAATATAGTTTGTAGTTCAGTTCGGAGTGCATACCTCCCCGAAAGAGCATCCACAACTATGTTGCTCTTCCCTTGTTTGTATTTCATTGCAAAGTTGAACCCTTCAGTAAGAGGTATGGCGAGAGTGTTGAAATTCCTAATGAATCTTCTATAGAAGGAAGCCAGTCTATGGAAACTTCTCACTTCGACATAAGTAGTAGGGGTCGACCATTGAACAATTGCTCAGATCTTCTCATTGTCCACTCGCAAGCCTCTTCCACTAACTACATAACCTAAAAATACCACTTCCTCCTGGAAAAAGCAACATTTCTTAAGGTTACCGAATAATCTCTTAGCACGGAGAACATTCAGCACTACTCGAAGATGTTTACATTGACTTGGCATGTTGGTATTGTATACTAATATGTCATCAAAGTATACCATGACACACTTCCCTATTAGATGTCTCAACACATGGTTCATTAATCTCATGAAAGTACCCAAGGCATTTGACAAGCCAAATGGCATATCCATCTACTTATAAAGTCCATGCTAAGTTTTGAATGTTGTTTTCATTCATCTCCTTGCCTTATGCAGATATGATGTTAGCTATATTTCAAATCAATCTTACTGAAAATCTTAGCTTTGCTCAATTCATCCAGTATATCTTCTAACCTCGGGATGGGATACTTGTATTTGATCATGATCTTGTTCACAACTCAATTGTCTACACACATTCACTAGGTTCCATCCTTTTTTGGTACTAGAAGTGCCGGTACAACACAATTGCTGAGACTTTCCCTAACAGAACCTCTCTCCAGCAACTCATTGACTTCACATTGGAGCTTAGAAGCTTGCTCGGGACTCATATGATAAGTTGGCTTATTCGGTAGAGTAATGCTGGGAGTTAAGTCAATGCAATGTTTTATGCCTCAAAGTGGGGGCAATTCTTTAGGTAACTATTCTGGGAATAAATCGGCATATTCGTCCAACAACGTTCTCACTTTTAGGGGTAGTTCACCCTACTCCTTCATCTCTGGCAGGTGTCTGACCAACATAAGGGTCAGTTTGATAGCATCAATAGCCTTTCAAAGTTTGGCTTTACTCATCACTAGAACCTCCTTCGATCCACAAGAAAGTTTTGTCTATAGTTTCTTAACTTCACTTAGCGGCATTAGGTTCAATGTAATCTTTCGGCCATCATTCTCAAATATATACGTGTTCCAGTATCTATCATGGATAACTCTCTTGTCAAATAACCATGGTCAGCTAAGTAGCACATGTGAGGTGTACATGTGTAGTACATCGTAGAGAATTTGATTGGAGTAATTTCTGATAATGATCGATAGTAGTACTTATCGAGTGATATGTAATGCTCCTTTCTTACTCAGCTAATGCAACTTATATGGCCTCGGGTATGTAATAATCGACAACTTCAACCTTGTGACCAAATCGACTAATGCCACATTAGTATAGCTTCTACTATCCACAATTAAAGCGCTTACTTGATCATTCAACCTATAGGTGGTATGAAACAAATTCTTCCTCTACTCCTCTTCCCATAAGGGTTTTAAGTTCATTGCGTATTAGACAACTAAGATGAATTGATCTAAGTCCTTAGCAAACACATCTTCCTCAAATAGTTTATTATTATGAGAATCTTCTTTCTTGGCTGTTCTCCTCCTCAGGTTCCTCATTAGTACTTTCTACTTTTAGCTTCAGGATATCTCCCTTTTTAACCATAGTTCTTTAGTTTGGGTACTAAGTAGCCATGTGTCTAAACCCTTAGCACTTAAAGTACTTGATTTGGCTCATCTTCCTACCAGATTCTTACCTTTTCTCATAAGTTTGGGTTGGTAGATCACTATCAAGTTAACCCTTCTATTTTGCTCAAACATCCACCTTTTAGATTGGCTTAGTACTTGATTGAGCTTTGTGACTTGCCTGTCTAAGTCGACTTATCAATAGTCGGGTCAATACTTGGCTTCTTTTTTGCCTCTCCATGCATTGAGCTATTTGGATGGCTTAATCCATTGTTGTGAATATTTAGAGTTTGCAATGTCTTAAATGTCACCTCTTAATCTAATGATGAACCTAGAGATTGTTCGTATAAGTGGTTTCTCCACTTCATAGTAGATTGTAAGCATTCAAAACTCTTGGACATATTCGTCAATAGATTGGCCTCCTTATCTTAGCTCTTAAAGTTGAACAATAGTATCTTGTAGATAAGTATCCAGCACAAACCTATTTCTGAGTATTCTCTTCATCTCAGGCTAAGTATTAATCTCTCTATTACCTTCTCGTCTCCTCATAGTCTAAAAATTCTTACACCACATGGCGGCATGTCCAAAGAACTCAATAGTAGTAGTTCTCACTTTCTCATAATCCTCATATTAGTAGTAGTCAAACACATGCTCTACCTTCTCTTCCCATTCTAAGTATTCATCTATACTTCCAGATCCATTGAAACTTAGAATGTAGAGTTTCATATGGTCAGAGGCTTTAGGTGGCCGTACTCACTCTTCTTCTTCCTAATACTCTTCTTCATCCTCTTCTTCCAAATTTCCTAAGTCAATCCTTATTCTTACTCATCTACCTACTCATCCACCTTGAACTTGTTAAGCTAGGTTCTAACCTCTCTCAAGTCGAGCAGCTTGTGGGGGTGTTATGCGTAGTTTCAGTTGGTAGGCAAGCCAACGCATGGACAGCTCGGGTTAAATCTACTAAAAGATTAGCCATCTCATCGAGTCTATCGTTAGTGCTCCTAGATGTTCCCTAAGATTGTCAACCATGGTAGACAATTCCACTATTGTCTTCTCCAACACCAACGTTTACACTTAGGTCCATCATTTTCTCTACAGATTCAATGCTCAAACTCTTCAATTAGGTGTTTCAACAAACACTTCCACAACTAGAAAATTAATAGCTAACAAGTACGGTAATTAAATAAACAAAGTAACTTACTCTGTTTCACACACATAAAACAAAGTATAGATAGAACTTCGAACCAAACTACAACTTAAGTGAAACCTCTACTCTGATACTAAGATAATGCAAACTACATTCAAGAACAAACAAGGCTGGTCATTGGGATGGGTCAAAGCTTGTTGAAAGCTTGAAAGGATGATGGGGATTGCATGCAAGAGTGGGTGAAAAGTAAGCAAAACCTACAAATAGCTCTAAAGAATATGACACACCAATGAAACTTCTGAGGATCCATGGCACAACTTAATATTACATACGAATTGGTTTGGTAATATTACTCACTACCTAGCCTTGCTCAAGGGATAGGATGAGAGTGAAATGAAAGTAATTAGGCACTATTTACGAGAGAGGAAATTGTCAAATATATTAATGTTTTTGTTGATTTTTATGGCTACAAATATAAGGGGTATTTATACGTGAGAATCTAGGACAACACGTCTAAAATGGAAAAAACAAAAAGGGTATAGTCCTAAAGAAGTAATGTACAAATGTACAAATTATACAAAGGGAAAAAAAGAATATTCACAAAAAAAGTAATGATTACAATAGCAAATTCTACAAGTGGTCCCGGACATCTAGCAGCAATGCATTGGTGGTGCTGTTAGAGGATGTAGACAAAGTAATATGGGCTGGTTGGGTGACCGAGTAGGGGTTCGAAGTAGTAATAGGTTCGTTTAAACAGGAGTGGTTGAGGTTTCATACAGGATAGGACTTTAGGCCTCTCGATAGTAATGATGCCGAGTAAGTGGTCGGGTCATGCTAGACCGAGCTATGTGTAGAGTATGGCTATCGTTAGGGGATTTTACTACTCGGTAAGTAATTTCTAAGAGATGGGCAATCATTCGGCTTAGCATGCAGAGTTGGTTGGTAGAGAGATACTTGGCCTTGACAAGAGTCAGCTGGAGCAGAAGGATTTGCCTTACCAGTCCCTTTAATCTTCAGGCATGACTGCAGGTTAATGATCTAGTAGCCTGATTCCCATCATTTCTACCACAAATTCTTATATTTCTGAAATGTTTATGCATATATGTGGTTTGATTCCTAATTCTTTGGTTAGTCTTTGAATGTCTATATACCTTTGGGAGTTAAGAAAGCCTTAGAGAGGATCTATAGAGGAGTCAGTGTAGAGATTGAGGGTAGAGTTTTGCCAGCAGATTTTTTAGTTTTGAATACGTTTGAATTTGATGTAATACTTGTTAATGGTTAATTTTCGTCCTAGTATGTGAAAACCTCCAAAACAAGAAAATGGCTATGGAGGGCACTGGAGAGGGACCTCTAATGTGGCCATTCCGATGGCTAAGTCAGCCCTTTTGTGATGAGAGTGAAATTATTAAATGATTATGGGAATGAGAGAAATGAAGAAGAGAGTCCCCTTACCTAGGGTTTTAGTTGGTATTTATAGTGAGTTTATGGGGATTGTCTCGAGATCGGGCTTAGAAATTGAGCCAACTAATATAAACCCATATAATAATTATCTAAAAATGCCTACCGACACTTGCCCCTAACTCTCTTTGGTAACAAAGTTGGAAAAGAGAGTATTTAGAGAGGTTAATTTTGTAGGATTTTTAGGAAAGGTTTACAATCCTAGCCTAAATAGGCTAGAGCACTTAAAGAAGCAAAGGCCTAAAAAGGCCAATGTGCCTGAAGAGGCTGTGTAAGCATGTAGGTCGTCCAAACTAAACATAACTCCTACTAAGTAGAGCCGTAAAGTAGGCTAATTGACCTTCAATCCATTAATGTATTGGATGTTGGTACCAAATGCTGGATTTAAGTGTTTAACCCGTTACCGTTTGATGGCTTAGAATGAGGGCGTTTGTTTAGCCCTGGTTTGTTTGAGAGTCCTCATACTCATTTCTAAAAGAGAAGAAATTAGCTTGCTAAGAATCCAATTAGTGACTTTAAGTGCCGAATAGGCAACACTTTAATTATCAAGCTTGTTAGAACTCATATCCTGGAGCATCATGCATATAAATAATATATAACACATGAATCAACTGTGAATGCCAACAATTGATCAGTACAAGGCACAATATAGGCACACATTAAAAATAAATGATCGAATGAATCATAAATAGCAGTAATGGAGTTTTACTCATCTTTTATTAATAGGAGTGAGCAAGAGAGTGGACCTTGATGTCTGGTAGTTTCAGTATCAGCATGTTTAGCATGATTGTTTGCTAATTGTTGGTTGTAGAGCTTAGCGATCAGATTTTGAAACTCTTATCAAAATTCAAATGGGCTTCAACTTTAAGCTTATTGCGACTTGTTACTCGCTTTTGAATTAGACTGCTTGACAAAGGAGTTGATTAATCTTAGGTGTGAGAATGAGCTCTACTTGGCTACATTGTTAGCATGGATAAGCTCAAGTGCTCCTTTCATTTAGCCATAGACATTCTCGGCATCTCGATGTGTCTTGTTCACACTTGACTTTTCATCAATTTAGCACGGAGCTTGACTCAGCTATGGGCTTAGATAAAATGCACTTAGCCATTCGACATGGATTTTGGTAAGCACTTGGCGAGACTTGGGTAAGCTCTCAGCATGGACTTAGGTAAGCTCTCGACACTCAGCATGGAATATGGACAAAACTCTCGGCACTTAGCATAGAATATGGATAAAACTCTTGGTACTTGATATGTTGTGTTTAGCCTTTTGGTTGTATACAGACAAGTGTTTGAATGTAGCTTAGTCCTAGTAAATTAAAGTGCTTGTTATGATGCCTTTTGGTTGCTCGACATTTTGATGAAAAGTGCTCTCAGCATGATGTCTTTCAACTGCTGAGCATTTAATGAATAATGCTCGTCGGCCACTTAGCAAAGTCGCAAGTTGATAGAAAATCTCAGCATTAGGCACTTGACATCTTTGCTAGACATAGGCAGCTCAGAAAGATCATCCACAAAGGAGCTCGGTTGCTATGAACCAACTTCCATTGTATGCTTCGTGTGTGCCTAATCATGGAGATCATTTTGATCATAAGCTTTGGCAAGCTTGCGTACTACATTCTATTCGAGACATGACAAGAGAGGATTACTAAATTGTAATCTTAAAAGTTTCCATACGTTTGACTATGTCTATCACTTCCTCTATCATTACAATGGAGTCCCGATGTGTAGAATTTTAAAGAATAATGAAGTGCAACTCAAAACATGGAGATCGGGTCACCTTCGATGAAATAGGCTCAACTTAGCTTTTGTTAAGCTCAGTAGTGGAATGCATAAGGAAACTCTATTATGACTTGTTATGGCAGTTCTTGATTCACTCAAGTTGGAAATGGCTCAAAACTAGGTGGGTTGTGAGGTAGTGTGGTTACTCAGCTATTGAGTTCGATGACTAGACAAGTTTGGCACATCAACCGTTATTGCTCAACTATTGGCCCTCATGTTCGCTTATAACTCATCTGTGCTCATTTCATTAGTTGGCGAGAAGAAGTCAACATCTTGACCTTTGCTTAACTTGCTTCTCTATACTGTCACGCCCCGAAATGGCAAAGTCGTAACAGCCCCGCAATGTAAACCATCCTAAGATAGAAGTTGGCCTTACAACCGCTATCTTAGACCTGATCTACACAAGGCGTCAATGACTAACCCGCTTTGAAGTAAACAATTTGTAATTTAAATAAATCATTAATCTAAAAAAGTGAGGAAATATATATATGCTATAATTAAGCTATTGTAGTTAAAGTTTACAATATTTCTCTGTGATATATTTTCTAGTTATTACAGTATTCGGAAATGAAAAATTCTAAAGTAAAAGCTTAAACCTTAAAAATATATATTTATTCTTCATATGTTTTTCCTCACTCCCCAGGATCCAGCAGTTCTTAGCTTTAGAGTAGTGGTTTGCCGCTTCTTAGCCAGCACCTGCACGACGTTTATAGGGATGTGAGCAACCACAGCTCAATAAGTTAGGATGGAGGACTTAAAATTATACCAAAAACACAACAAGATTTTCAATCACTTATTAGATGCAATGTATGTGCAAGCAAATGCCATCGCATGACGTTATTCGGCCCGTCGTAAGATTAGAGAAATTGTGCTTGCTCTAATCCGGGTTGAGGAGTTGCCATTAATGCAACAGCTTACGACCAAACCCAGGCTTGTGTAATGGAGACCTTGCTCCTCCTGCGACTACCTTCGAACCACTATCTTCACCCTCGCCACGACCTCCTCTCCTATCACTTAGTTTGACTGAGGATAAAGAAGGGACCATTTTGCAATCCTGCACTATCCCTTTCGAAGGGGTCGGTATTTGGCCGGAGTGTCCTAAGTTCCCCTAACGGGTTGCCATGGATATCCGATTATGATTACTGGTCGTATATTTGATTAAGTCCAGTTTAGGGTGATCAATCATTACATACAAATCATATAATATATGACAGAACAACAAACAGAATCATAGTATCACCCATAATCAAGCACATGCACACATTCAACTATCTAACAAGCACAACCAAGCATAATCTTAAGCCTCCAAATACAGCATCGTATTAATCCCAACTTACCTCGACTCCCCACTCACTTACTTGAGGTCCGATTTGCTCAGGCCATCGCTGATCATCCCTATAACACAAACGTAGTTTCAGCTTTTTATATAACCATTATAGGTTCATTTTATCCTATAACGCTTTTTGTTATATTTTGTTTAAGATTTAATATGCCTAAGTATT
The DNA here is from genome assembly GCA_024138015.1 of Lumnitzera littorea. Classification (NCBI taxonomy): domain Eukaryota; kingdom Viridiplantae; phylum Streptophyta; class Magnoliopsida; order Myrtales; family Combretaceae; genus Lumnitzera; species Lumnitzera littorea. Next base: position 50,746,021 of record JAMXBB010000009.1, on the reverse strand, counting down.
TAGGTCTTAAGTCTTTTACAATTATTCTAGGTTTAGGGTTGGGTTCAGGTTCGGTTTCCGTATCGATTTCTAAATTAGGTTCTAGTTCGATTTTTAAGTATGGTTTTATACTCGAATTCTAGAAATTCATTTCAACTCATAATGTGAAATTAATCACATTACTTCCTGATCTCCTAAATACCATCATTACCTCTAATTAGTATTTTATTCTACTCGGTACACTTAAATCCTTATTTGTGTATCGAATCTACTCTTAATGTGAGAAATTTTTATATTTTTCATATAATTACATAAATTCAAGTTTCTTATCAGATTTATTATATATCTCTATTATTTATATAATATCAATTTTTATCCTAATATTTTCTATTTATTTTATTTTCAAAAATTACTTATTATGCATTATTGCCTATTATGTACATAATGCATTTCTAACATTTCTATCACTTTAATTACCATCCCTAAACATCAATTATCATTTCAAAATGTCTAAATTCATCCTAAATCAGATTTTACTCCTAATTTCCCTAATTTACAAAATTAACTATTTTTCCCTATTAATCATTTACTACATAATTAACCTAATAATTACATCTAGCACCCTAAATGCTACAAGTATCATACTCCATTAGATTTCTACATCCTAAAACATCTAGTTATTCACTAAGTCAATAATTAATAATTTAATTACTTAATTAACCTTAAATTACCCATTTTATGCCTCATTTTAGGGCCTAAAAATTATCTAAAAATTTCAAAAATTAATTTTTGAAAACGAGCTTCATAACACTATTCTATATCATTTAAGTAATCTACAAAAAAATTTTGGGCTCGAAACTACACTCTTAAGGTCATTTATTTCTAAACCGAAATGTGCTTGGTTTTGCACGATTTCTTAAAGACCATATATTACGGGGCATGTTTTCATCAAAATAATATTTTTCCTACAAACTACATACAAAAATATCCCAGAATAACAAAATTCATAATTTTCTAATGATATTTACTATTTTTACAAAATTACACAAGAATCGGGCTGGAAATTGGACTCACCGGTTTGGGTGGCTCCGGCCACCGCCGGCCGCCGTGGCCTTGTCGGCTGGCCTGGGCGCTGCCACCACCGTGTGGTAGTGGTGGCCGTCTACTTCCAGCTGCTCATCTAGTGTGGGTCCCCTTTGAAAGCCCTAATTGTATAGTTTTTTCTAATTTTTTTCTAAACCAAACTTTTCTCTCAATTTTCGCCTCTCCCTAATTTTTTCTAATTTTTATTTGTCCAAATGAGCTTCTGAATTTTTGTTGCTATTTATAGAGCTTTAGTGTAATTATTGTGCATTAAATTGAACAAGACAATTGCCTTATTCCTTGATTTTTGGCTTTTATGTTGTCTTAATTTAATTGGCCGAAATTTTTCTTATTTTTCCCAGCTGCCACGACCCAATTCTGGATCATTCATGATTTTTCCTGATTTTTCTTGATTTTTCCTTATTTAATTATGAATTTTCTTTAAGTATTTTGTATTATTTTAGCAAATTTCGCGTATTTTAAGAAATTACGCGTATTTATACTTACATGTAAATTCATATGTAGTATAAATAAATATTCTTAAATATTATTTAGGTCATTCTATTATTTTTAGTATAGATATAATCTATCTCTAGTAATTTATTAGTTATTAGATTACACTTTTTGCCTTTTCAGTAATTAGCAATTATTATACTTAAATTTTGAAAATTTTATAGTCTCCTATTTTATTACTTATTTTATTAAATTCACATTTACAGGGTCATTTTAACTAATATTTCTCTCAATAGTTTATAATTTAAGCTTGATCAGATCTTTCAGCCGATCGAAACCTTGAGTGATTGGTTGTGAGGCTTACATATATCATGGCTAAGTGTAATTGGTTTCAAATAATTGATAGCTGCTACATGTAACTTGGATCCCCCGTCTATTGCATTGGGGTTGTAGACTTACTAGATAAGTCGGTAACATATAGTAGATTAATACTCGACTTTTAAACCTTGATTGTAGCAAGGATATATCCATACAAAGTTCTACACTCTGTTCTTAATCCGAGTTGTGATTTGAATAACCACAATACGATCACCATGAAAACTAATAGTAAGGATATAAATTGCATTTCCATTTATGGCTCATCTCTACTCATCAAAGGAGATGCTCATGCCATCAAATAAATATAGAATTGGTAATACTATAACGATGAAGAAACTCTAGTCTTCATGCATATACAAATGATCAAGCAATAGTCTAAGTTTCAACACTCGACCATAGAGGATAAAGTTCCAATTACGAATAAGGCAATGACTGTTACAAACCCTTAAAAGATGTTGCAGTTATCTACCACGAAAAAATTTACATGAGAGTGACAGTAACGAAACGAATAATAGACGAAGTCATGATGGTTACCTTACTTTGGAGAAGGAAACTGCTATAATCATTGTTGCTCTTCCTTTGTATGCCCCCAACAAAAGGGTGTTGTATAGCTTTAATGCTTAGAATGATAGGATTGCCCCACCGACTCCATCTAATAAGGACTCATCAAGAGATTTAGGAAAATCATGCAAGGGACAAAATTCTACTACAAAAAAACTATGATAATCATTCCACTATATTACATCATCCGAAGAATTCATCTAAAAACTATAAGAATCGTTAACATAAATAGCGTCAATTGTTGACGGTTAATTTTCGTCCTAGTGCATGAACACTTGCAAAATAAGAAAACAACTATGGGGGGCGTTAGAGAGAGAGCTCCAATGCTGCCACTTCAATGCCTAAGTCAACCCTCTTGTGATAAGAGTGAAATTATTGAATGATTATGGGAATGAGAGAAATGAAGAAGAGAGTCTGCTTACCTAGGGTCTTGGCTGGTATTTATAGTGAGTTTATGGGGATTGTCCTTAGATCGGGCTTGGAAATTGGGCCAACTAATATAAGCCCATATAATAATTACCCAAAAATGCCTATCAACAATTCTAGATATGGATTAGCTGGCTAGATACCAAGCTGTCATAGATTGTTGTGGAATGATGGTGCACTTTGCGCTAGATGATGGGAGTAAGTTCAGTTTTAGATTAGATGCTCAAAGGCCGGTTAAGTTGCCTACTTTTGAATCGTGGGATAATTGGAGGATTTTAGCTTTGTCCTTGGGAAGTGAGGAACTTAGGAAGTTAGAGTATACCCTTGTGGTAAACGAGTTTATTGAAGTATTACCTGATGAGTTACCAAGGTTGTCACCTAAGAGGAAGATTGAGTTCAGCATTGACTTAGTGCCTAAGACTGCTTAATCTCAAAGCAAGTATATAGGATGACTCTAATTGAGTTGGTAGAGCTAAAGAAATAATTATAGGATTTACAGGAAAAAGGGTTTATCAGACAAAGTACTTCTCCTTAGGTAGCTCCGGTTTTGTTCATTAAGAAGAAGGATGGGAGTATGAGGCTTTATATTGATTATCGGGATTTAAACCAAGTTACTATTAAGAACAAGTATCCCCTCCCTAGGATTGATGATTTATTTGATCAGTTACAGGGAGCTTAAGTGTTTTCTAGGATCGACTTGAGGTTGGGTTATCATCAATTAAAGGTAAAAGAGGAGGACATCCAAAAGATTGCCTTTAGGACAAGATATGGACACTTCAAGTTTCTCATGATGCCCTTTGGGCTAACTAACGCCCTAGTAGCCTTTATGGATTTGATGAATTGGGTCTTCAAAGACTTTTTGGATAGGTTTGTTATTGTATTTATAGATGATATATTGATTTATTCTAAAAGCAAGGAAGAGCATGAGGAACACTTGAGGTTGGTTTGAGTTAGTTGAAGGAAGAACAATTGTTTGCAAAGTTCTCCAAGTATGAGTTTTAGCTTGAATGCATGGTGTTTTTAGGTCATGTTATGGATAAGAATGGGATATCTATAGATCCAGCAAAGGTACAGGCAGTAGTAGAATGGCAAAGACCAAAGTCAATAACTAAGATCGAAAGCTTTTCAAGTTTAGCAGGGTATTATCGAAGGTTTGTGGAAGGTTTCTCCAAGATAGCTGCACTACTCTTTAGGCTAACCCAAAAGGGTATAAAGTTTGAGTAAGATGACTGTTATGAAGCTAGTTTTTTGAAGTTGAAAAGAAAAGCTTAGTATAACTCCAGTGTTGACTTTACCGAAGAGTGGGGAAGAGTTTACTATCTTTAGTGATGCTTTGGGTTGAGGCTTAGTTTATGTGTTAATGCAGGAAGGAAAGGTGATCGCTTATGCTTCTAAGAAACTGAAGCCTTATGAGAAGAACTACTTAGCTCATGATTTAGAGTTGGCGGCAATTGTTTAGCTCTTGAAGTTGTGGAGACATTATTTGTATGGTGAAAAATATAAAATATTCATAGATCATAAGAGCTTGAAGTATATCTTCACTTAAAAAGAGTTGAACATGAGACAACATAGATGGTTAGAGTTGATCAAAGACTATGATATGGATATTTAGTATTACCCTATAAAAGCGAACGTAGTAGCAGATGTGCTTAGTCGAAAGAAGTAGGGCAACATTGCTACTTTGTTGACTACTTAGAAGCATTTACTAAAGGATTTACATAAGATGGACTTAAAGGTTGTGATTAGTGAAGTTGGGGCAAGATTGGCAAGTTTGCACATTCAGCTAACCTTAGTAAACCAAATCAAAGCAATATAGATGGAGGATTAGGAAATCCAAAACTTGAAAAGTAAAGTGGAACTTAGTTTGGCACCTGAGTTCAGGTTGGATACTAAAGGGATTTTGAGGTATGGAACAAGATTGTATATGCTAAGGAATTTAGAATTAAAAAGGGAAGTGATGCAAGAAGCTTACCATTCGGCGTACTTAGTATATCCTAGGAGCACGAAGATATATAAGGATTTGAAGTGTCACTACTAATAGAGAAACATGAAACATGATATGGTAGAGTTTATCTCAGAATGTTCTACCTGTCAAAGGGTTAAATTTGAGCATAAGAGGTCAGCAGGAGAATTACAGCCCCTACCAACGCTTGAGTAGAAGTGTAAACATATTACTATGGATTTTGTCACTTACCTTCCAAGGACTACGGATAAGCATGATGCAATTTGGGTAATAGTTGATAGATTGACCAAGTTATCCCTTTTTATTCTAGTTAATATGAGTAATACTTTAGTTAGGTTAGCTAAGGATCATATTTGGTACATAGTATGACTCCATGGAATACTAGTGACGATAACTTTGAATAGGGATACTCAATTTGCAAGTAAGTTCTAGAAGAGTCTATAGAAAGAATTAGGTATAAAGCTTCAGTTTAGTACAACTTTCCATCCTTAAACTTATGGATAGTTTGAGCGGACTATTTAGATTCTTAAAGACATTTTGAGATCTTGTGTTTTGGACTTCAGGGGAAATTAGGATGAACACCTTCCTTTGGTTGAGTTTTCCTATAATAACAGCTATTAAGCGATGATTCAGATGGCACCCTATGAGGCCTTGTATGGGAAGAAGTGCAGGTCACCTATTCATTGAGATGAAGTGGGAGAAAGACAATTCTTAGGTCCAAATTTGGTGTAGGAAATTGTTAACAAGCTCAGGATCATTTAGCAAAGGATGTTAATAGCTCAAAACAAACAGAAAGGTTATGTAGATCAAGGAAGAAGGCCTTTAGAGTTCCAAGTCGATGATCAAGTCTTATTGAAGGTTTCTCTAGTAAAGGGTGTAGCAAGGTTGGAGATGAAAGGAAAGTTAAGCCCTAGGTTTATTAGTCCTTTTGAAGTGTTAGAATGAATCAAAAAGGTAGCTTATAGGTTAACTTTGCCAGCAGTGTTGGAAGGAGTACATGATGTTTTCCACGTGTCATTATTAAAGAAGTTTGTGGCTAATCCAAGTTAGAGTCAGGGTGATTGGTTAGTACCGATAGAGGACTTAGAGTCCTTAAGCTTACAATCTGATTTCATAGTGGAGGAGAGACCTATTAGGATTGTTAACAGGAAGGTTCACCAGTTGAGGAGGAGATCTCTTCCCTTTGTGAAGGTCTGGTGGGAGAACCACTCAAAACGTAAAGTCCCCTAAGAGTTAGAAGACGATGTGAGGCAAAAGTATCCAAAACTGTTCTCAAGTTAAGGTAAACTTTCAAGATGAAAGTTTTTCTTTAGGGGGAAGAATGAAACACCCCAATTAGATTAGTGATTTAATTGTAAAACTCTTTAAGTTAGTATCATTAGAAATTACTTTTTAGTAGTTAATTACTTATTTTAGTAAACTTCGATGTAATTTTATATTCATTATAAGCATTTTCTTTAGTATAGGAATCAAAATTAAGGTCCTAATTTGATTATTCTAAAATCCTTGTTTTATGTATACATTAAGTATATTAAATTTTATTTTACGTCTAGAGTATAAGGATTTTATTAGTACTTTATATTATGATATTTGTGTATACAATTATTTTTCTAATTACTATAATTTTTTTTCATCTCAATTAACTCTTTATCTTTCCATTTTAAGTATAAATCTATTTTTTATTTCAAAATATTCTAGACCCCACCCTAAAACCCTACCTTAAACCATATTTCGTAATTTTTTTCTCTCCCCAACCACAAAGCTTTTTCTCTCTCTCGACTCTCACTCTCTCACACACTCTCTCTCTTGACATTTTTCTTTCATTCCCTTCCCCTCTTTAGTTAAATCACCAAACCCCACTCCCTCTCTACAATCCTATCCCCTCCCTTATTCATAAACCCTTTCTCTCGCTATCTACCTGAATTGTACCAAACCCTACCCCTCCAGGATCTCTCAACAACCCCCTCACCCCTTCAATTTCAATTCCCTTTCCTAGATCAGACCCCACACCCCTAAAACTTTTTCCTTCGACAAACTAGATGAACTTCAATCCTCTCTCTCGCTCGTCTGAATTTCAAAGCAACGAACCACTCCAATTTCTTTTGGTCCAATATTTCTCTCATGAGCTTCGATAGGATTTGTTGACAGCTTTCCCCGTAATTATTTTTCACGCATTCCAAGCTTTTCCAGTAATTAGCATTAGTCAATTATTTAGATATTTTATTAAATGAATTATGATTTGGTAATTGTTGTTTATGTTAAGTTCTCATTCATCATCATTTTGTACCCATTCGATGTTTTCGCCTTGATTTTAGTATTGCAAGCCATTCCAATTTATTATTCGATACCGTATATGTAGTGAATTATTTTTATTTTATTTTGTTTATCATTTTCCATTATTAGTGTGGATATAAGTAATTGTTTTTATCCAATTCCTACTAATAAATTATTCAATTATCATATTATATAGTATTATTTTATATAAAAGTTACCATTAAATATTTTATCGTATTTCGGAGTAATGGTTATAAACATATATGTTGGGGCCAAATTTCTGTTTTCTGTTGCATTCAAATTAAGTCATTATTTTCTGTTTAATTATAGAGTTATGTTAGTGATCATATTCTATACGTAAGTTCATTATGTTGATTTGGTGTACAATGATACATTTTTTTATTAGTATGCCCTATTATTAATATTGATGGTATTACGATCTAAGTATTTTTATTACAATAATATTATGAATATATAATATATTATATTATGCATAGTATGTCCATTTTATTTGTCAATTATTATTATGTCATTTTTTACGAACTTATACAAATCATACTATTTTCCGATTAAGTACGTATTATTTTATTATTATATCAATTCGATAATTTAGATATTTTGATTCTTTAATAATGTGTCCATGTTATATTTTCTTATATATATATATAGGTAAATATATATAATGTACTTTACGATTTACTATAAAGTTTACCAAAAAAAAAAAAAAAACACAATGCTATGATCAAAAGAAAAAAAAAAAAAAAGAGGAGAATAAATCAATACAAATGGTGATAGATAGATGAGATGGCTAGACATATATACATAGTTTATTTTTAGTCAATGGAATAATAATGGGGACTAACAATAGGAATTTATCAAATTTGAAATAGATTAGGGAACAATAAGATACATAGTCAAATTTATGCTTCAATTATTGCAAAGCCTTTATATTGACATTGAAATGGTCACGATTCATATGCTTTGAGGTTCTATTTTTTTTTTTTTTTAACCAACCTATTATACAATGCAAGCTCAAATATGCTATCTCTTAAATTATAGTGACTATCATGTCATTTTTCATTTATTTGCCAATACTTAATTATGTGTCTTTATGTAGAGTTTTTCAACTCTATAACCCATTAGAATCCTATATCTAAGTATTTACTGAAACACATAGTCCTCATGTATATAGGACCAACACATTTTTGCTCAGCCTTGCTAACATATCTTTTTTCTTTATATACATGCATTTTTGTAAGCACCATCTCATAATCCTTCTACAATAGCTATGACAAATGCTCCATGCTTCCCACTTCATTTTGAAAATGTAATCTATATAATTGACCAACTAAAGACTTCAAAATCCTTTGAAAGCTAAAGTTGTGAAACTCTTAGTCTACATTACACGATACTTTAGACTTGTAAAGAGGTTGGCAATTATTGAAGATAATGATGAATTTACCCTTGAATGTATAATTTGGAAATGCCTAAATTATCCTCAATGATACCTCTAACATATAAAACACATGTAATGCTCTGTAGACATGTAAGATCATGGAATTAATAACAACCTCCATCGACACTTTGATACATGATTTAATTTCTCTTACATCTTTTTTCACATATGTTGAAGAAAAGCTTGTACATAATTCGATTATTCCACAATTCAATATTGTCACATTGCTACTTTAGCATGATAGGATTCCTCTTACATCCTCAAAAACATATCTTTCATCCACAATGTGCACTTTCATCTTGTTAATAATAATCTCATTTACTAAATTGCCTTGCTTTCTTGTATTTCATAGGTATGACGACACTGAGTTGTCAAGACAATATTTTCAAATCAACTTTTATCTTCTTCTCCTCTAAGTGGTAGTAACTACATTCGGTTGTTGTTACCACTTTTGAGGGAAAAAAATCACTTAAGTCATTATTAGTCAGTTGTAATCTCTTTTCATCACATATGGGGCCCATACACAAACAAAGTGATGAGAAGTGAAAATAATGGCAAGAAGTCCTCTAAGAACATCACATGAAGTAACCAGTATGTAGAGATCATGTCAATGTGTTAAATTTGGCAAGTACTGGATGAAGAGATTATGTAGTGCTATGCAAGAGTAGTCCCATATTGTGAAGAGCTCCAATAATGTTTTCATTCAGATTAGGTAAGAGAACATTGCATACAAGTGTAGCACAATTAACATCACATGCACACATATATAGAGCTTCACATGCACGAATGCTTCAAGCATTACGAGCATACATGCATCTAGAATTATGAGTACGCATACATTGAACATTATGTGCATACAAGCTTTGAGTAGTGTAAGTATGCTTGCTTTAAATGTCATGCACATAAAGGGGATGTTGTATGAAGCAAGTATCATGAGTAATAATTACCATGTGAAGCTAGCCTCTCCAATAGCATATCTACTTATAACTTTCCTCTATTAGTTATTAACGCATAGTGAAGGGACAAATCAACTAGTCATGATACCCCCATTGAGATTCAAATATTGTAGTAAAGTCCTTTAACCTTTGAGAATCGTGAATTCCTTGAAAGAATATATCAACTTAACTTCATCCGATCACACTATTTACTCCTTTAACCTTTGAGAATTGTGAATGCCTTGAAAGAATTATTAACTTAACTTCATCTGATCACACTATTTGCATAAGAGCAATTAGGTAGCCGACCACTTGTACTAGTAGATGTTGACTTGAGCTCTCCTTCATTGTAACCTTCTTGATCACATAGTTATAACTCATGCCTTTTCTTATAATATGAGTTATAATGTGAAATCACATTTTTTAGGTTTCACATTCATTTATTTTATGAATACTTCTCTTACTTCTCACATGTATCTTGTCACCATGCACTTATAAGCAATAGCTTCTTGCTCAATAGTAATAGGATAAAGAATGATATAACAAGATTGCTCTAATTCCCATAATGACTTATAAAGTCTTGATAGACTATGAAAAGCATATCTTGACTTGGTTGTAACATGACAAAGGATAATGATTGCTAAAGAAGGCATTCACTTAAGTCTGAGCATGCTTTGTCCTAAAAAACTTCATGTGCTTAGGAGCAATACTTCAACTAGGTAAGGGCATTGTTTACTGTAAAGTAACAAGGTTACCTTATTATCTCATTTTTCCTTTTAATAACAATGTCGATAAAGAGCAAAGGCTTAACTTAGTCATACTAGTGTCAAGTAACATGAACTTAAAATTTATAAATTAGTATAACTTTAAGACTACTTAGACTCTTTGATCTAAGGAGCCTCTTATGTCATTTCACACATCAAAGTAGAACTTTTCTTCACTAGTAGTAACATTTAAACAATCCCCTTCGAGAAGAGTTTGATTTTGCTTATGCAACAATAGTAATATTGATTGCCTGGGATCAATAATTCTCTTCTATAGCCAATGGTGTATTTCCCACTACTCAACTACTTAACATTGCTTACTAAGATATTACTTGTGCTTGAGTGTTATTATGTTAAGTGCTCATCAATAGGATTGTCTCTACTACTTGATGGCAAGAAACAAAGCAATTAATTAGCATACAGCTATATGCAATTGTTATGGCTTGCTATTCGCCTAAGAGACAATGCTCATATCAAACTACGTAAAAGCTAAATTTATCATTGTACGATTGAGAGTCAAAGCTCGTACCATCGAGCAACAATGTGTAAACTATGTGTTACATTCATTATCACCTTCCTTTAAGTAATCAAAGGGGGATTAGACGCCCCCAATCTAATATAAACTACTGTATGAAATTAACTTTATGTGCTAAGGGGATTAATCTCTTACTTCATTGCAACAATAGCAATAGAATTAGGATAAATAAACACAATTACAATCTCATTGGATAATATTAGTAATAGAGAAAGAAAGTCCTTTCATTGGTATAATGAGGTTATCACTTTGTTTACATGTGAAGATAGAAGAGAAGAGAGAAAACCAATAAGGTTGTCTTTTGTTGTCAATAGTTTTCATATTTTTCTACTTACATAGTGTTATCCATTTTCATAACATCATTTGTTTATTTTGTACTTTTTTGCGCCTCCATGACAACCATGCATCTTTTTCTTCTTGGATGCTTAAGTCCGAGCCTATTCCCTTATAAGTAACAATACGTTAGGAGGTTCTTCTATAAATATCCCTTCTTCATGCCCAATGAAGAAGGCTACTTCAACAAGGCATACTTCATTGTATGTGAATTGATTCTTTGTTGCAGGAATGAAGACATCCTTCTTATTCTAATGACCCTTCGTCCATTGATGCTACATTGAGATTATTATGTTATAATCATGCAATCAAGTCCTACTTATAAGGAGATGATAAGATATAGGTGCTTGAATTACTTAGAATCATATGAAGCTTTGAATAAGTCCAACATTGAAGTTTACATTAACATGTTTTATTGTCTTCGTGGAAGACTCATAAAAGCTATTCAATATGAAGGGATATTTTACTAAGTGTCAAATATCTTCATAGCTTTAAAATAGAGATTGACATAACATTAAGTAGAGATTCATTATCAACAAACATTCTCTTGATAGGATAACCATTTGGTACACTTTCCATATATAGATGGTGATTGTGATTAAGATTCCTTATGCACTTGCCAATGCCGGTAAATGTAATTGTACCATCATTCATTGAGACCATTTGGTAGGAATTAAGCTACTAGGCCTTTGACCCACAACTGAGCTCGAGGATTGGAAAGCCTAGCAAGGCAGATTCTTTTGCTCTAGCCGACTCCTACTAAGGTTGAGTACTTCTTTACCAACCCATTTTACATGCCGAGTTGAATGACTGCCTATTTCTTGTAGATAGTGTATTGAAAAGCGAAAGGTCGAGACAACAGCTAATTCTCATTTTCACTCATGCCTGGCCAATCACTTATTCGGTATCACTTTTGTTAAGATGCTGAGATGTTGAGAGAGAAAGTCTAGACTAACTAAGACACCCTTGCTCGTATAAATAAACTGATCATACTTTTTTGTCTACATCTTCCAACAACATCACCACATGTACAGAATCATGTGTAGAATCCGTTACACTAGTGATTATTTTTCTTGAATATTTATTTTTATCCTTTTGTATCTTGTGCATTATTTTCTTAGGAAATGCCCTTTTTGTTTTTTCCTTTTAAGCAAGTTGCCTTAATTTATGGGTATAAATACCCTTATAAGTATAGTTATAAAGAGATTGAACATGAATACACTTAACATTTTCCTCTTATAAACATTACTTTGTTTACATTCATTTCACTCTTATCCTAACCTTTAAGTAAGGCTAGGTGGCGATTAACCTTACCGAACCAATTCGTATGTCATATTGAGTTGTGCCATGAGTCCTTGGAAGTTCCATTGGTACGTCATATCCTCTAGAGTTGTTTGTAGGTTTTTGCTTACTCTTCATTTGTATTTCGCACATTCCTTATTACTTTCTTTTGAACTTTCGGCAAGCTTAGACCCATCTAGCGACCAATCTTGTTTGTTCTTGATTACGGTGTGCATCATCTTAGTATTAGAGCAGAGGTTTCACTTGAGTTGTAGTTTATCTTCGAAGTTATATTTATACTTTGTTTTGCGTGTGTGAAATAAAGCAAGCTACTATGTTCATCTTAATTGCTATGTTTGTTAGCTATTGATTTTCTGGTTTATGGAAGTGTTTGTTTGAGCTTTGAATTAATGAAGAAAATGACTAACCTAAGTGTAAACGTTAGTGTTAGAGATGACTATAATGGAGTTGTCTACCATGGCCGACAGTCTTAGGGAACTCCGAGAAGCACTGATAAGAGACTTGATGAGGTGACTAACCTCTTAGTAGATTTGACTTAAGCTATTCTTCCGTTGGCTTGCCAACTGATTGAAGCTGTGTAAAACACCTTATAAGCTACTCAACTTATTAGAGGTCAAAACTTAGCTCAACTAGTTCGAGGTGAAGGAGTAAGCGGACAACTAAGATGAAGGATAAACTTGAGAGAATTGGATAAAGAGGACTAGGAAGAGTACTTTGAAGATGAGCGAACTAGAGTCTCCAGAGGATCTGACTGTGTGAAGCTTTGGATTTTGAGCTTTAATGGATCTATGAATGCTAATGAATATTTAGAGTGGAAAGAGAAGATGGAGTATGGTTTTTATTATTATCAGTACGAGGATTATAAGAAAGTGAGAACAACTGTCGTTAAGTTCTTCGGATATGTCGTGATGTGTTAAAAGAATTTTCAAGCTATTTGGAGATGAGAAGGCTATCGAAAGATTAACACTTAGCCTGAGATGAAGATAATACTTAGAAATAGGGTCGTACTAGATAATTATCTACAAGATACCTTTACTCGGCTTCAGGAGCTAAAACAAGGAGGCCAAACGGTTGATGAGTATGTTTAGGAATTCTAAATGTTCATGATTCGATGTGAAGTGGATGAACGACCAACTCGAATAATCTCTAGATTCATTACTAGGTTAAGAGGTGACATTTGAGATATTATGGAACTCCAATGATTTATTACAATAGACAAAGCTATTAGAATACCTTAGTGACTAAAGAGGCAAAGACGGAGCAAAGTACTGACCAAGCTACCAATTAGCTGACTAGCATAAGCGAGTCACCGAACTTAGTTGAGTACCAAGCAGATTTGAAAGGTTGATGTTTGAGTTGAACAGAAGAGCCGACTTGACAATGACTTATCGACCTGAACTTCTAAGAAGGGGTAAGGATCTAGGAGGAAGATAAGCCAGATCAAGTGCTTTAAATGCCAAGGGTTTAGACATATGGCTGCTTAGTGCTCAAATCGAAGGACTATGGTCATCAAGGGAGACATCTCGAAGCTAGAAGTGGAAAGCATTGCTGAGGAACCTGAAGAAGAAGAGATCACTATCGAAAAAGAAAATGCCGAGAAAGAATTAATTAAGGAGGACATGTTTGCCATAAACTTAGATTAGTTAGTCTTGGTTGTCTGACGTACCATGAACGTAGAGCCCTTACGAAAGGAGGAGCAAAGGGACAACTTATTTTATACCACCTGTAAGGTAAATGACCAGGTGTAAGCATTAATTGTCAATAGTGGAAGTTACACCAATGTAGCATCAGCAAAGATGGTCATAGTTGAAGTTTCCAACCATTGCATACCCAAAGCCGTAGAAGTTGCATTGGCTAAGTGATGAGTGAGTACTACATGTCACCCGATAGGTACTACTACTGATCATAATTGTTAATTACTTTGATGAGATTCTCTATGATGTGCTGCCTATGTGTGCCTCACATGTGTTGCTTAGCTGACCATGGCTGTTTGACAGAAGAGTTATCTATGACGGATATAAGAATACGTATATGTTCAAGAAGGATGGCCAAAAGATCACACTAAACCTGATGCCGTTAAGAGAAGTTAGTAAATTGTAGACGAAACTTGCTTGCCAATCAAAGAAGGCTTTAGTGATGAGTAGAGCCAAACTCCAAAAGACCATTGATGCTGATGAGCCGACCTTTATGTTGGTTAGGCCACTGCTAGAAATGAAGGAGCAAGGTGAAATGCCCTTAGAAATAAAAGAGTTGCTAAACAAATATGTTGATTTGTTCCTAGAACAATTACTCGAGGGGTTACCCCCAACTCGAGGCATTGAGTATTATATTGACTAAATACCCGGCATTGCACTGTCGAATAAGCTAGCCTATCAAATGAATCCCGAGCAGGCTTTTGAGCTCCAACGTCAAGTCAATAAGTTGCTGGAGAGGGGATATGTCAAAAAGGATAAAACCTAATGGATGTTTATAGATAGCCAAGTTGTGAACAAGATTACAATCAAATACAAATATCCCATACCTAGACTGGAGGGCATGTTGGATGAATTGAGTGGAGTTAAGATCTTTAGGAAGATTGATTTGAGGTCTAGCTACCATCAAATTTGCATAAGGCTGGGAGATGAGTGGAAAACTGCAGTTAAAACTCGACATAGACTTTATGAGTGAATGTTCATGCCATTTGGCTTGTCAAATGCCTCAAGCACTTTCATGAGGCTGATGAACTATGTGTTGAGACATCTAATAGGAAAATGTGTTGTGGTGTACTTTGACGACATCCTTGTTTATAGTACCAATATGCTGAATCACTATGAACATCTCCGAGCTATATTAAATATCCTTCATGCTGAAAGACTATTCGATAACTTGAAGAAATATTGCTTTTGGTAGGAAGAAGTGGTATTCTTAGGCTACGTAGTAAGTCAAGGAGGCTACAAGTAGACGACAAGAAGATCTGAGCAATTGTCAAGTGGCCGACTCCTACTACTTGTGCTAACGTGAGAAGTTTCTATGGATTGGCTTCATTCTATAGACCATTCATTAAGAATTTCAACACCTTCACCGCACCACTTATTGAGCTAATGAAGAAAAACACCGACTTCCACTGGGGAGAAAGGGAGGAGAGGAGCTTTGTTGAGATAAAAGAAAGATTTACCTCTATACTGGTGTTTGCTCTACTTGACTTTAAGAAAATATTCAAGTTAGAATATGATACATCATGCATTGGAATAGGCATTGTCCTAATGCAAGAAGGCCATCCAATTGCCTTTTACAGTAAAAAGCTTAGAGGACCACTGTTAAATTACTCTGTGTATGATAAAGAACTCTTAGCGCTGATCTAAGCACTGCAAGTATAGTAGCATTATTTACTGTTGAGAGAATTTGTCATATATACTGACCATGAGTCACTAAGGTACTTCCAAAGTCAAATTAAGTTATCGAAGCAGTAGGCATAATGGGCTGAATTCCTTAAGGAATTCAATTTTGTAATAAAATATAAATAAGGAAAGAGCAATGTAGTTATAGATGCTCTTTCGAGAAGACATACACTTCTGAATGAATTGCAGACTAGACTATTTGGGTTTACAAGTATTAAAGAATAGTATTCTAAGGATCTACACTTTAGACTCATAATTATGTGATGCGTCGATGGAAAAACAATGGACGACTATCATGTGGAGTATGGCTACTTGTTTCGAGGTAGAAAATTATGAGTGCCAATGTGTTCCTTAAGGGAGTTGCTGATTAGGGAAGCTTACAGTCAAGGACTGTTTGGACATTTTAGGGAGAAAAAAATGTATGAATTGCTAAATGGTCCATTCTTTGGCAAAAAATGAGACGAGATGTGCATCAAGTTGTTGAAATCTATACCGTGTGCAAAAGGGCTAAGTGTTGAGCCGAGTAAGGGAAAGCAATGCATTTGCCTATTCTAACGAAAACTTAGACTGAATTGAGCATGAACTTTGTTCTCAAATTATTACGGACTACCCAAGGTAAAGATTTTGTAATGGTCATCATGGATAAGTTCAGTAAGATGGCACACTTTGTGCCCTACTCTAAAACTAACGATACTTCAGCTTTTGCTGCTCTTTTCTTATAGGAGATTGTGTGATTATACGGCGTACTAAAAAATGTAGTCTCTAACATGGACTCAAAATTCTTGAGCCATTTTTGAAGGACCTTATGGCACCAAATTACCATTCAGTACTTCCTGTCATCCCTAAGCTGATGGCCAAATAGAGGTGATTAATTGCACTTTGGGATTACTGGTTCGAGCTACAATGGGCAAGAACTTGGCTAATTAAGATGTTTGCTTATTAGTGATCAAATTTTCTTACAACTGAACAGTACATGACACCACAAAGCAAACCCTCTTTGGGGTTGTCTATAGTTTCAATCCTAAGTTGCTCCTCAGTCATACCCTTATACTTGTACTCGCACAAGAGGACCTTGACGCAAGAGCTAAAGCACAATCCCTTCAGTACATCTACAATAAAGTCACTCGATAGATTGATTAAGCCGCCAGACTTATGCTAAAGAAGGTTAAGGGCAGGATGGCTAAACATCATTAGTTGAGAGACTTAGTGTGGTTGTACCTAAGTAAGGAGAGGTTTCCGAGTAAGAGGGGGAACAAACAATCCCCAAGGGCCGAAGGACCTTTCAAAATCCTCCAAGAGATCAATGATAACGCTTATAGATTGGAGTTGCCCAAGGATTGTAGGGTTTGACACCTTTAACATTGTCGACCTCAACCCATATCACTCTGATGGAGAGCTGATCAAAGACTAATCGAATTTGATCTTAAATCTAAATTAACCTACAGTTGAACCCGAAGACTGGAAGGCATGGCAAGGTGGATTCTTCTGCTCCAACTGACTCTTGTCGAGGTTGAGTACCTCCTTGCCGACCTGTTTTGCATGCTAAGCCAAATGATTGCCTTTTTTTTACAAATAGTGTGTCTAGAAACGAAAGGTCGAGACAACAGCTAATGCTCATTCTCTCTCATGCCTAGCTAATCACTTATTCGGCATCACCTTTGCCGAAATGCTGAGAGAGAGAGTCTACACTACCTAAGCTACCCTTGCACAGACAAGTAAGTTGATTGTACTTTTTTGTTCACTTTTTCTAACAGCATCACCAATACAGCGTCATCACATGTACAAAATCATATGTAGAATTCGTTACACCAATGGTTTTTTTTCTTAAATATTTATTTTTACCCTTTTGTATCTTGTACATTACTTCTTTAGAAAATACTCTTTTTTTCTTTTCCCTTTTGAGCAAGTTGCTCTAATTTATGAATATAAATACCCTTCTAATTGTAGTTACAGAAAGATTGAACATGAATACACTTGATGTTTTCTTATCGTAAATATTACTTTATTTATGCTCATTTCACCCTTATCATAACCCGTAAGCAAGGCTATCTGGTGATTAACTTTACTAGACCAATTCATGCGTTACATCGAGTTGTATCATGAGTACTCGGAAGTTCCATTGGTGTGTCATATACTCTAGAGTTTTTTGTAGGTTTTTGCTTACTCTTCATTCGCATTTGTCTTTTCACACATTCCCTATCACTTCCTTTTGAGTTTTTGGCAAACTTGGACTCATTTAGTGACCAACCTTGTCCGTTCTCGATTACAGTCTGCATCACTATATGTAGGTTGTACTATAATACGTTTCTCATATTGACTTTAGCAATCCTTGTGAGTGCAATTGCTAATTGAATTGCACATCCTCATAAAAAACTGAATAGATCAAGGAAAATTCTAACATTAGAAGTCTTTAACAAAACAAGAACAACATTATTGTCTCTATTTTATTTAATTTTGAGTCATTTTCGTCTTATCTTAGGTGCCTTAGCTGGCTGTATGTCTAATTTTTCTACCTTCATAGGGTCATGAGTGAAAACATTTACGACACTACGTTAGGTGTTATGAGCCAGAAGTGAATTATCCTTGAAAACATTATCTATAATGATCAACTCTCTATTCTAAACTCATTTATTAAATATCTTCTTTAAAGTTCAACAATATTTAATAGGGTGGCTTACAGTACTTTGTCATTCTTTTCTTCATTTGTAAATAGACGCTCAACCTTTAGAAATCTAATGCTTCCATTATATAGCCATTGGTTGAGCAATACGTACATTTTTTCGATTGAGCATGGTATACTAGAGATGGTGGTGCTTATAGGCTTCTTATTTCTAAATTTCTTTGCTCCTTGTAGATTCTCCTCCTAAGCTAAATGCATTGACAGTGTATGCTTGTTAAACTTTGCATTTTCACCCTTTTATTGTGCAACCTAGTTATTAGTCCTTTGCCCATTTTTAACCAATATGGCAAAGGAAACAAAAGAGAGGTTCTTAAGGTGTATTGCATATTCGGTGAACATCCCTTTGATATAAAAACTAACTAGCTCGCTATTTTCATAGATGTCTTGTATATCTAAGAAGCGCTCAAGGTAATCAATGAGATCTTTGCTAAGCCTCTATTAGATTTTCCTCATTTCAATAAGGGTAACTCTCTTTTCTATAGAGAATGACTTCTCTACAAACATCTTACACATGCTTCCCTATGAATTAATTGACCTTGGAGGGATGTTAACATATTAAGTGCATGCTTTCTCTATAAGGGATTTAAAGAACTCTTTCAACTTCAAATCATCATCTAGACCATATACTTCCAATGTTTCAATAAGCTTTAGAAGGTGTCTTTTAGCACTTCTCTTCTTGTCATTAAACAATACGGATTTTAGGCTCATGTAATCCTTAAGGAATGGTTGTGCAACGATATGTTATTGATATGGAAGCTTTAACTCTAGCACCCTCATTATGGACTTTGCTTATATTTCTTTCAAGTACATATTTAAACCCTCTTTGGTCACAAATGAACCCTTTTGAGTGTGAAACCTATAAATTTCACACCCATGAATCCTAATGAGGGTGCTAGAGTTAAAGCTTCCACCTTACTAACATTATAGGATTAGGATTCATGGGTGTGAAATTTATAGGTATAGAGTTCACAGGTGCGAATTCATAGGTGTAAGATGCACAAATGCAACGATTATAACATGTTGAGTAACATGTGATGATAATGAGCCTCCAATTTAGATCCCTTGATTCCTTACTTTAGGTAGAGAGTATTATATTGGCACAAGCTTTAATGTAAGAATTAACTTCTTGACTCTAAGAGTATCTTGTTCATTGGTAGTAGGAGGATTGAGTGGTTAAGAAGCTTGTGGACTGTATTGTTGCACTATATTAGCGATATTGGAGGCAGTTGCATCCTATTGTGTAGTAGTAAAGGTAGCCAAAGTGGGTTTTGTTCATTTGTCAAAGTAATGACATCTTGTTCTCATTTGTCACTGTTAGTAGAATCAATTCGTCTTCTTTCTAGAAGTTCTATCTTACAAATGTAAACTCTCCTTTCCCTAACGAAATCACCAAAAATTTAGGTATAAGAATATGGATGCAAAGGTCGCATGCATACTGTATAAATATTGCATTACACGTGACTAAGGGAACACATTGACTTGGATAGTACCTATAGGGTGACCAAGTGAGGCATGGTAAGGAGAAGATTAGGTAATTTCATTAAGGCTCCAACACTAGTGTGTTAGGTAGAGGAGTTGAGCAACATCTAACTCCATTAAGAATGATGATTTGAGCAATATTCTGCACTAATTCAAGTGTTTGATCCATTTGATTAGGAAATTTGGCAACATGATGGCATTAGTTAGGATTCTCATGTCTCCAAACAAGAGAGGAGTGAGGTATTTATAGAACCTAGTATTGATTTCATCCATTAGATAGTGAAATAATCAATAGTTATAATTAATTCTTTCTTTTTGTGGATCTCAAATGGACTCCTTATATGGATTTGGGCCCAATAAAAGTCTTAATTCTAATGTGTGAGCCAAAATAAGAAAGGTTAGTATTGAATAAGGTAATCTAATAGATCTTACTTCAAGCCTACATATTAAATCTTCTTTAGTTATTCCAAATATTTGTGGGTTTGACTCTTTGAGTCTTATCACCATGTCCCAAAAAATCAAGTTCGTTTTATTACTAGACTTAGAGCATAATTAGATTTAGCTCTCTTCAAATGGATGAAAATCTCCACAAAATCCATGAAACCCGCAAACTTCATGTCTTCTGGAAGCTCCAAAATATCCTGTACGCTAAAAAAAAAAAAAAAGAAGAAGCAAATTAAAGGAGAAAAAAAATAAAAAACACCAAAAGACTCGAAAGTCTGGGCGTTGCGGGGGCAAAAAGAAAAATATGGAAGAACCAATATACAAGCTAGGTCTCTTGTGGGCGAATGAAAAAGGGATTATATATACCCCTTTGTCCAAAAGCACATGGATTTGGACGAAAAGGAAATGATCCAGTAAATTGAGTCCACCCCGTAAGCCCATTAAACCATCTTCTGTGGCGTCATTTGTAAATGTGAGCTAGTAGGAATGATGATGTTCTCTGTGTCCATGGTGTGTGGATCCTTGATTTGCTTCCATCAGGCATGGATCTTCAAGAAATTGTCTAAGAAATGGATATGGGCCAAGGGGCCCACGTTGAATCCATACGAATAAATATCTCCTGCAAAGCATGATCTTCTTGTGATGATCTCCTAGAAGTGAATTGCAAAATCAATTTGCTAATGTTTCCTCACGTGACAGTACAATGGCCATCTCCGTGCCAGCTTGATTCCTAAATCTGCTTCCGCATGTTTTTTTCACTTGTAATGGATTATGAGTACATTTTTTGGTTTCATACATTTTTCCTATTACGAGTATAAAAATTTACATATTAAAATAGCATATATTTAGGATATTAATATATAAGCATAATAGAAATCATTCGATAGTAAAGTGCAGAATTACTTAAAGGTGAGAGTTGCTTAATAAATTAATGTGACATGGCAATGGAAGTAAAATTATTTAGGGTTGTGGATAAGAAACTAGATTTAAGAGGAAGTGGGTGGAATATGTTGTGGTCCATGTGACATTACTGAAGTATAGAAAGATGGAAATTTCCTTATTTAATGGATTTATTTATTCATCTATCATGGAGTGGGAAATGGGGTTAAATTGCATTTATATTATTTTATAGTTACAAGTTTATCTGTAAATTTCTCCTCAAGATTCCTCAACGATACCTATTTATATATATATATATATATATAAAAAAAGATGAATATTTTTTAATGATTTTTTTCAAGGCCTCTATAGTAAAATAGGGTATAAAGAATATACATTTTTAAAATTTAAAGGTTTTAATATTCAATTTTAAAAATAGGTTAATTAAGCTCAAATAGAATAAGTAGAATGAAATATATTTGCATTTTATTTTTGTCACTAATTTTGGCCGGTAAATCATACAAATGTCAAGATAGCATTTATTAAAGTATTGACTTTGGTGAGTATCCCAACCCCACATATTCGTGTTTAGAGAGGAACTTTTAGAACAAAATAAACCTTTCTTCTCCTCATGTTTACTATGCATGTGGAAGGCCTCAAAAAAAAAAAAAAAAAACAGGATGGACTTCATCTCAAATTCTTTAAAGACATTGGTAAGTTGTTGTGGATTCGGTGGAAAACTTTATTAAACAAGTCTTTTCATCCTCAAGAGTTCCTGATAAGATAAACCTTGCTTGGGCTGAAAAAAAAAAAAAAGAAACAAAGATAATGATCACAAACCATTTGAATAAGTTCAGCTAATGGGCCTATGTCATTCATTGTATAAAGTCATCATCAATATTCTATTGGATTAACTGAGGCCACAGTTAGACAGCAAAAGTCATCGTAATCAGTGTAGTTTCAATCCAGTAAGGAAAGCGACTTGTAATGACCTCTTGGTTGAATAATTATTGTATAGTTTTTCAAAGTAAGAAAGGATCTACACCATGGATGATGATCAAGATCGACTTAGAAAATGCATACAATAACTGGAAATAAGATTTTATTAAATGGTCATTACAATCACCAAACTTCATCAATTGTGGGTCACACTAGTTCTCTCATGTGTATCCTTTACTACCATTGTAGTACTACCATGAGGTTAGGACATAATGCGACGGAGAGTTAAATTTATCTTATCTAAGTTAACGTTAAAATTAATTATAGAAAATATCTCTTTGTTGTAATTATGATATATCTAATGTATGAAAATGATTTTATTAATTAAATATATCTACATATTTTACGATATTCAACAAGAAAAAAGTTTAAAACTTTTTCAAGAAATGATTGTGGGTACTTAAATTCATTTCATAAGTGGTTAAACAAGTAAACTTTTTATCATTCCATTAGAGTATATATATTAATTGAAATTTAACTGTCAAATTTTTTTAAAACAATTGAATTATTATGTATAAGACTTGTGTAAATTTAGTTGTCAATAAAAATACATGAAAAGAATACTTAAACAAAAAAAATGGCAAGTAGAACAAAAGAACAATCTAATGTAAAGATAAGTATTCTCTAATTTTTAATATAAGTGATTAGAAAATGTTTGTTTAATAGTTCCAATTCATTTTAATTACACTATTTATGAAAGAAAATTTTAGTACATCAAGAAATATAACTATTATTATTTACTAAGGATTTACTATGTTAATTATATCCTGTTTTAAATAAAATTTGATTGTATTATTTGTTGCATTTAACCACTTGATGATGTTTGTAGATGTGGGGGTTTGATTAGAGTGGTTAAAAAAATGACACAAGACTGTTACCTGAAGAAATGATTAAGTGAAAATAAGATAAGGAGGAGGAATAGGCAATCTCAGTGTCTCAAACGCACAAGTGACAAATAAGAAAGCTTTAGGGGACTTTAGGTGCTGATCTTTTAGCTTAAACAAATGAGATCAATTCTTTACTTTACCTAAAAGCTATTTAATCTTAGAGAGCAGAGTTTTTATAGTGGAAGATTATTTTTCCAATCTCTCTCTAAGAGTTTCAAATGATGAGGAAATATTGGATATTTATAGGCTCTTAGACATGATGGTATCCGTTTGATTATCTAAGTAATCAATAGACGAGATGGAGCTTGCTCGATTCATGGTTATCCAAAATGAGATAACTAATGGACCCAAAGTCAATAGCTTTCCTTATAAGTGCATGAGTTTACTTAAGAAAAGTTAGAGACGAACGAATCGGCCCAACGATCTTTGTTCTAAGCCCACCAAGCTAAATTTTCCTAAATTATCCCAATACGAATTGTCCTTAGACCTTATCAACTAGTCTAAGGAATCCAGCCTAAATAAATAATGGACTCATCTCAGTAACTAATATAACAATTTTTAGCCCTCTACATTTTGCCCCCTAACCAAAAGTCTACTAGATACATACAAAGGGGTTTTAGGTATTTCTAGAAATTGTTTCTTCAACTGTTATGTAAACGCACTAAATGTTGACTTTGCTTACTTGATCACTTCTAATATCTATAGAATTGATGCATCTCTTGGATCACTAGCGAGTTGAGCATGATTCGTTAGTATTTATTTTGTTACCGTAGAACACATACTTCAATATGCCTTTGTATCGGACTATTGACTTGTTGTTCCCATAAGATTGATTCGCCAAATAATATGTATGTAATGGCTCTTTTCGGTATTTCTTCCATATTTTATAATCATTAGTAGAAAAATAAAACCATTGGAGCCTTTATAGGAATCTAAAGCTTTCAAAACATCTCATTCGGCAATGTTATATGCATATATATATATATATATATGGGTGTGTGTGTCTCTTATTTATACTGGTAAATGGGGCAGTATTGTCATGAAGTGGAGTGAAGATCCGTTGCGAAATGAAACAACAGCATTTGTCCCCCCTGTAAAAATTGCAAGAGTTACATTGCCCTACGCAAAGATAGCATCAGGGTGTGGGGGTAACGCCCCAGTAATATGGTACAGTTTTTCTTTTTTTTGTTCAACTTCAATCCTTAAGAAGACCTATACATCCATATCCCAATCTATATATTTCTTACTCACACAACTCAATACAAACATTCTCCTTAATATTTACAATCTTTCTCTATAACTACCATATCTATACAATTATATCTGTAAAACCTCTTCAACGATACTTTTTATCCCATATAATTATTCATATCCTAAACTTAAGAGAAAAATTAGATTCAACTCGATATTTTTTATCCAAATCAATAAAAATCCACATATATATATATATATATATATATATCAAATCTTTCAATATCTAATATCACCCTTCCTAATACATATTGGATACACATGCTTCTTCCATAACTTAGGCACACCTCATTAAAGATCTTCACCAAATCAATCCCAACTCAACAGATAATTTTTACTCATATCTATTCAATTTCAAGTCTAACTCTTTCATCTTCTTGGCAATCTCTCTTTCATTAGCTACAAATATTAGCAGTCGCTCATCTATTCTTTACTATTCCAATTTCAAGTTGCTTGAATGTCTATATTTCATCACATGGAGAAAAAATATTAAGTCACTATTCATCGAGTCTATACTATAGCATCAGTGAGAAATTCTTCAAGAAACAAGCTGGTTCGGATTCAATAAACGGAACATACAGTAAGGTTGTTGCACAAATGTTTCATTATTTTTCCCTTATCATGCTTCTTTCCTTATCTTGGTTCATTAAATAATAACGTCTCGAATTTTTTTTTATTATATTACGACTTAAACAATAGAGGTGGTTGCGGACTTCAATCTTTGGTCATCATACTTCTCCTTGTCCTTCAAGTGATAGAAGAAATTCGATTTCAAGGGAGCACCTAGCATTGCATTGAGTAGGTAATTGATCACGCATCTTGTTCTTTCTCTTTTGGTTTTGTCAAGCATAGTTGTACGTAGCAATAGTAGGGATTGTCCATCACGACAGCTATTTATATACATATAAGTGCAGTTTGTCAAATTTATATCTTTCTTACTCTAAGTTCTATTTAATCCATCCGTCTTATTCCATGACACTCGACATTGACTTGGAATTACGAATTTGCTTCCATGGATTTCATGACATAATGACCTTCTTTATTTCAATTACGCATGGCCTCCAATTGTAATGAATGTACACTAGATGTAGATTAGTGGGATGAGAAATTCTTGGGCCGTTGAGGCTTGAATTTTGAATTGCAAATTGTTGAACACTTGGACTGGTATGTATATATATATATATGAACGCATCGTTGGATCATTAGCCCTATTTACTTTTTTTCATTTTTCTTTTTTTGGATAGCTTGCATACATGTTTATGCTTGAAATCTAACATGTCTTGCTAGAACTACTATTGTATCTTGTCAAAAAAAAAAAAAAAAAAAAAAAACCAAACGACTTGAAAGACAACAATTGATAGTTGCTATAGGTTAACTAATTACTTGGTGTCGCTATGGATGAAACCTTGATTACCATGCAATAATGATTTTTTTTCCTTTTTTTTTTTAGATGCATGAATGCATAGTGCCTTATGTTATCATAATAGTTGTGAAGGCCTTTGATAGTCTTCTTACACTGCCATAGTAAATAGCATGCCAAGAATCATATAAGAAGGTTTTGGTCTTCGTCCCCTTGAAGCGAAGCGAAAGAAAGAAGGCCAACTTGTTATTCTAAATTAGGCCTTTGTTTGCTCTCTTTATTCTAAGGCTTTGAGAAATAATGAGGTTTCTTTGCCATTGTCAATGCACATCCATATGTGTTGATGAACTTTTATGAATACAATAACTCTTTAGAAAGTCTTCCTATTTCTCAATAGTGAATTCAACTTGTACTAGTAATAATGCTATAACTTCTGTAATTTGTTGAGTACAGGTTTCTTCACTTGGAGAATATATTAATTTTATGCTCTTGTAGGAAAAGAGATGAAGACCAATCCAAGTAAAAGCATAGAAACAGCGAAGATGAAAGACTTATTAATGCATCAAGATAAATGTCCACCACTCATGCTGTGTTCTCGGGATAAGTAGTTGGACGAAACTATATCTAAAGACACGTTTTGAGACAAAACCAAGCACCGAGAAGCCTATACAACACCTTGCACTGATGGTGGTCTCCAGTTTATCGAGCGCGAGTCTCGTGCTAATTCTAGAGGCACTATCAGGGGAGATTCGATGTTACACTTTAGAAACGAAAGGAGATAGCTACCTCTCTCCAATACCCAATTCTCATTCTTAAAGGGATGATTGGGTGGCATACATTATAGAGAAACTAAAATACATGACTTTATTGAAGAAGGCTAAAATCCTTTATGCTAGTTCCACTTCTACTCAGTTGCGATTCCTGTAAACGAGTGGAATGGAAGTATGGTGGGCAATCATCTTGTGTTGGAGTATTTAGACTCACACGTTTATCACTTCGTAGGGGGAGATAACTCCAACATTAGAAGACGTAGCTGTACTATTGAATCTTTGTAGCTTTAGACAAGCCAACCTTACTGCCACGATAACCTCTCATAAAGAGCATAGCTTTTAGACATCCTTAATGGGTGCTTTGCAAGCTACTTACTCTAAGAAGAAGAAGCCATGCTTTGCTTCTTGGCTCACATACTTTTTTGAGGAACGAAGGAAGGACAGGCCTTAAGTTCCAAGCCTATGTCGTGGGAAAGAGTAAGTATCTTCATGTCACTTTTTTTTTTAATTCAAGTGTTGTAGTTATATCTTCTACCCATACATTCTCTATCACCATCATTGCAGGTATGAACTTTCCACTTTCATTGTGTTTTGGCTTCCTCTATTCATATTCCCCAGAAGGCTTGAGGAAGGTGTTAGTCCATGACTCTTACTCTTAGCCATATGCATTACTTAGGGTGAGTGATTCTCTCTAAGCCCCTTCTGCTTAGGTTCACTTTACTAGCACTTAGACTTATATCACCATGCTTCCATACGTTTAAAAGGTTGATATGTGATCATTTTACATGTAGACTTGGTGTTTCTTTAAATTTTCTTTTGCGAGTGGTTTCGAAGACATTTTTCTCCTCTTGCTGTATAAGACTAACTTGGCCTTGCTTTTCTTAGGGTATAGGATAGGGTGAGGGATCAATTGATCAGTCACTCCTGTAGCTCATTGACATTGAGGATGAATTCACATTCTACCCTTATGTCAAGCAAATTGTAGGATATGAAGACCGTAATAGACTTTATCCTCCTAGCTCAGACGATGAGGTTACCTTAGTGGAAAATCGAGAAAATATCCTCGATTCTCAAGCTAGGTTCCTCTTGTGGTGTATTCCAGGGAGCTTACCTTCACTTCTTGACAATAAAGACTCAACCAGTTGCTTCTTAGAGTGAAGTCATGGTATACTCTCTTCATCGGGTTGCACGTCAACTTAGTTTTAGTTAAGGAGTGTCTCGCTTGATTACTACAACTGAAAGTTTTGAATCTTACTACCACTCACTATGTCCAAATTACTTTAGGAAGATTCACCCTAAAAAGCAACAACTGTTCTTTCCTTTTACTAGTCATTATGGGGTTACTTCCCTTGGATGGCTGATACATGGCTGACATATTGGACGAATTGCTTAGATGCGTTTCGAGCTTATGCCTTTGTGTTAGTAGGTGATACACTTAATGCACCTACTGTATATTGTTATGAATTCTTTTTTAAACTCCCAAGGCCAAAGTCTTAAGGTAGTAGAGATGTACGGGGGGCTATTAAACAATCTGAATGTCCTAGTAGGACAACAAGGGTGAACCCTTCTTTAAATCTAAGAATAATCATCCTTCACCTCCACTAGTAGATTCGAGAAAAACCAAGTGAGCATTTATTCAAGAGGTAGCTTTATTAAATGCATCATGCTATTTTATATGTATATATATATATATATATATATATATACTTATTTTATTTTTTTGTTCATGTAAGTTGAGATAGGCTTTCCTATTGTAGTTCACGAGAAGGACGATGTTGCTAACTTGTGCCTTGGGGATCATCTGGCTGATCTCGTTACACCATTGGTAGCTTTAAACAATGATGATGAGCACTTTATAGATTATGGTGAATCTCTAGTCCAATATAAGGATGCTGATGATGACAATGGAACTGAAGAGTTGAATAATTCTCCTGAAGCATAGGACATTACTTTGTCAGTCAACGAAGTAGGTGATGGCAATACTTATGCAGATGTATTGCTATGCTTAGGGACTCCTGGAGGTGAAGTATATGCAGCATCTATTGATGTCTCTTCACCCCCCAATTGCTAACTTGTCTCGTAGAGACATGATAGCAACTATAGAAGTTGTCCTAGGGGAGATAATATCCTTTTTATGGATTTCACATTCTTTCTCATCTACTGGAACCATTGGAGAGACTTTACGCTATGGACTAAGATTTTTGGAGCGAATCTCCTATTTTGAGGACTAAGTTAGCCAATACGATGGTAAAAATGTTAGGAGAAGCTACATCACTACTTGAGAAGTCTTAGAGGTCTCTATCAAATGATAAGCTACAACAATTGATTAGCTATGTTGAAGGGGCTCATCTTTTAAAATTCAAGGTCGTAGCTTAGAGCCCATTGCTGCCAGAGTTAAGAGATTACTGAGTTATTGTGCCACTATGAGAAGCCAAGGTAAGCTAGTGGTAAGGATTCAAGCCTTACAAGATGCTATTGAGGAGATAAACTGTAAAGTTAAAGATTTATTAGGCAATACGGACCTTGAGTCCATAATAGGTTTGGATTGCCACCCTTAGCGGAGTTTGGCTATATTCATTTGTTTTGCTGACGTTCATTCTTCTATTTTTTTTTTTCTTTTCGGTATTTGAGTTATTTTCAACACTTTCAAATAGAAGTTACTGATTGAATCAAATTTGATTGCTTTCTTCCTATCTTTCTATTCTTTATTTATTTCAATTGCTTAGTTATATCAAATAATAAAGCTTCTTAGCCTAGAGGTAGCCTATGCCACTGAAACCTTTGGGGGAGGAGGGGTTATTGTACGCTTTAAGAGGTAGTGCCTCATTTAGTGGCAACATTATAAAAAGAAATGTCATGATAGCAGGATTTGTTCCCTATGGCTTGTGAAGCCTAGAGGATAGTGTTGTGCATTGGAGGGAGGCTCTCACTTGCCAGTAAGAATACATAAGATAAAATAGTCAATCGCACTTAAGCAACAATAGTAACATGTGCTAATCGTATTTATCAGCGATCAAGAGGGTATTTCCCAATACTTAACCTTGTATCGATTTCTCTTTACTCATTCATACATTAGCCTTATGCGCTAAGGAGACATATCTCTAACTTTGCAGCAATAAGGAGACAAGAGTAGAATACATAATAAAAGTATGCACTAAGGAGATAAATCTCTAACTTTGTAGCAATAACAAGGCAAAAAAAAGTAAAAGAACATAAAGAAACAAAGTAATGGAAGTTGAATGTTTCATTCATGTGAATCGCAAATACATTGTTGGATCTATAAATGAAACTTTTTAACATATTGAAAGTTAATAGGAGGGGTTATTGCATCGGTTTTAGGATTAAGGAGCTTAAAGTAGCCACTATCATGGACGTCATGAATTATAAAAGGGCCTTTCCACTTTGATGTAAACTTTAGCATTGGAATACCTCGCCACACATGCTTTGTCATGCGAAGTACAACATCGCCTTGTTGAAAAGATCTTTTCTTGACCAGGCGATCATAAACAACACTAAGTCGTCTTTGGTAATTAGTAAGGTAACGCTTAGCATTGTCTCGCCTCTTCTAAGGCTTCAAGAAGATTTCAATAGGCATCACTACCTCAAACCCATATACAAAAGAGAAAGGTGTCGCCTAATTAAGACCTCGTTTGGAAGTTCTATAAGCCCATAATGCTAATGACAATTTGTCATTCCACTCTTTGTGATTTTCATGAACCATTTGACTGAGCACCTTCAAGAGAGTCTTGTTTGTTGCCTCTACTTGGCCATTTCCCTTTAGATAATATGGTATAGATTTCACATGATTAATATTGTAAGAAGCTAGCAGTTGTCATACATGTGAGTTGATGAAGGAGGTGCCATTATTCGAAAGGACACACTTTGGGATCTTAAAATGGCAAATAATATGCTCCTTTATGAAATTTGCTATGATAAGTCTTGTTGCATTCTTGAGGGGGATTACCTCAGCCCACTTGGTGAAACATTCAATCCTAATAAGGATCCATATGCACCCTTTGGATGGTGGGTTTATTAGACCAATTAAGTCAAATGCCTGAGTATTAAATGGTCATGGAGTAGTCAAGCTATGCAATATTACCACGAGAGCATGGATTGCATTACCATGTTCTTGGCATGCAACACACTTCTTAGCAAAATTAAGTGCATCATTTTCCATAGTAGCCCAATAGTATCCCATATGAAGCAGGTGGTGGTACTACTTCCTTCCCCCTTGATGTTCTCCACCATCTCCAGAATGCGCTTCAGACAATATGGTTTCTGTTTCAGGAGGTGCTATACATTGAATAGGCTTTCCTATGAATGCTACCTTATACAACTCGCCCTCATGAATAAGATACTTTCTTGCTTTATGCTTCACTAATTGGGCATTTGTGCTGTTCATAGGTAGAACATTATTTTTTAGGTAATCGATGTAAGGGCGCCTCCAATTGCCTGCACTTACTAAAAAGTTACATTCTCTTTGGTTGGGGAGTTCAGCACACTTTGGGCAACACATTTGTAATTAGGATGCATCTTTAGACATTGTTGGGTAATAATACCCTACATGCTATATGCAATAATATAAGGGTAGTCCTTCTTCTCCACCCCAGATCTTATGGTATTTATTTAACTTCAAACGAGCTTGCTTTATACAAAAACATCAAGACAAGATACCTTCTAGTCCCTTAAAATACAATATGCCATTAATAAAAGTAAATTTTTTCAAAGTTGTCACAGAAGTTGCATTTGGATACGCTAACTGTACCTTAATGGGATTGTACCAGTCATCTTGCTCCTCTTCATTTTCATCCACTAATTATAGAGTTGTGTATGGTATGGATTTCTTAATAACTTGTACATTCAAATTATTCTATCTAGTTTGAATGGGAACTTTAGAAGCTAATGTTGCTAGGGTGTTTACATAATGGTTGGTAGATTGTTTGGTGTGCTCATACCTCACAGATTTGAACTTGCTAACCAAAGACTGCACCACAGCCTTATAAGGCATTAATGTTGGTTCTTTGAGAGCAAATTCTCCATTTGCCTGCTTAATGATTGGGTTCGAGTCACCATAAATGCATAAGTTAGATGCTCCAGTATTTTAAGCAGAAATAAGACCAAGTAGGAGAGCTTCATACTTAGCCTCATTATTAGTACATAAGAAGTCTAGCTTGAAAGCTAAAGGTATCTCTTAGCATTCTGGAGATATTAAGATCACCCTAGCTCCTAGTATAGAGGAGCTATCAAATTGCACTTGCCACTCTCCATCTAGTTCTGCTCTCATAGAGTCTTCATAGAATTTTGCAAGGATTATATCTACAACAAGAGCCTCTTGTGTCATAGGAAATTGAGCCAAAAGGTCCACTAAAGCCTAAGACTTAATAGCCTTAGGTGGCATGACTGTGATGTCAAATTCTAATAGGAAGAACAACCATTTTATAGTCCTTCCTAAAAGAGGTAGTTGTGACAACAAGTATTTTAATAGATCTGAATAAGTGACAAGATTAACCCTATGAGCTAAAAAATAATGGTTCAACTTTTACATGGCGAATGCCAACGCAAGGCATTGCTTTTTGCAAGCTGAGTATTTCACCTCACATCCTTGGAGTGACCTACACAAGTAGTAGACCGGTCATTCATCGCTATCTAATTCTTGAGCTAGCAATGCCCCACTAGACTTATCAGTTGCTGTCAAATAAAGAATCATTGGCAACCCTTTAATTGGCATTATCATTGTTACTGGCAAGGTAAGTATCTCTTTGATCTTTTGCATGGCTTCATTGTGAGGTTGTCTCTATTCAAATGTGGTTCCCTTTTTCATGAGCTATTGTAATGGATGAGAAATTTCTGTTAATGTGGGGATGAATCATCTAATATAGGAGACCTTCCCCATGAAGGTCTTTAATTCCCTTGGACTAGTAGGTGAAGGCATGGAACTTATGGCTTGCACCTTTGCTGGATCTACATCAATTCCTTTTCTATGAATAATGAATCCAAGGAATTTACCAAAAGCTACCTTGAAGACACATTTCAAGGGATTCATACACAATTTATATAGACGACATCATTTAAAGACCCTCCGTAGATGAGTCAAATGATCAAATACCCGTCTTGACTTGATAACTATGTCATTAACATAATCTTCCATGAAGTCATACATCATGCATGAAATAAGGCAGTCATTGCCCTTTGGTAGGTAACTCTTGCATTCTTCAATCCAAATGGCACAACTATATAGTGGAAGTTTCCCACTAATGTTTTGAAAGCAGTACATTTAGCATCTTTAGGAGCCATCTTTATTTGGTTGTAGCTACTGAAGTCATCTATGAATGAGAATAATTCATGTCTAACTGTGGCGTCCACTAATGTGTCAATATTTAGTAATGGGAAATCATCCTTTGGGCAAGCCTTATTAAGATCACAAAAGTCCATGCAAATGCATATTTGTCCATTTTTCTTTTTAACTAGCATAACATTAGGTAGCCAGGTGGGGTGTTCAATTGGCTTAATGAAGCTCACTTGGAGTAACTTTTTAATCTCTTCTTTTATTTGTACTTCAACTTCAGGATGAAAGATTCATTATCCCTGCTTTACAAGCTTAACCCTAGGCACGATGTTCAATCTATGTACCAATAGACTGGGATCTAATCCTAGCATTTCACCATATGTCTAAGCAAATGCATTCCTATATTCCTTCAATAACTCTACTAAGTGGACCTTAATTCCTTGCAAAAGATTCTTGCCAATGAAGATACATCGCGAAGACTCCCCTAGTCTTGCCAAGTTCAATTCCTCAATCTCTTTAGCTTAAGGTTTCATTTAGTCTGGCATTTAAGGAGGGGCGAGTTAGGTTTCTTGCACTGGTATGGGATTTGAGGAGGACAAAAAAGTCTCATCGAATCCCAAAGACTGTCATAAGTGATATACCCTTCACCCATCCTCCATGCCAAAACTTTCTATGGTTTCATCTTTTCTTTTCTTCTTCTTGCCCCTATGGGAGCCTCACATTCTCCTCTTCTTCTTTCATTTATCTTAGGTCGCCTCCCATATGGGCAATGGTATTTCGAAGGGTTTAGCCATGGTAGTCTCTCCATCTTCAGTATACTCATCAAAGAACCCTATGTTAGCTAGATAAGACTTGTTATGTTCAAATGGGTTCTTCGTAGCTAGAATGAAGACATCTTTACCCTTCCAATAGCCCTTAATGCACTGGTGCCATGTTAAGGGTATAAGGTTGCGATCGTATAGCCACTTCCTCTTAACCAGAAGGTAGTAAGATATGGGCGCGTTGATCATGTAGAATTGCGTGGATCCATGTACAAGTCTAACTTTAAAGTCTACGTTAACATACCCTATTGTGTCCGTAGTTGTTTCGGTAAAGCTATTTACTGCAATAGACTGTTTCACCAGGCGTCGGTTGTTTATCCTTACAGCTTTGAATGTAGACATTGGCATAATGTTTATAGAGGAGCCATTGTCTATGAATGTCCACTTAATGGGATGTCCATTAAGCATACTTTCCACATAAAGAGGACGGTTATGTTAGGGTTCTTCACGCACGTGTTTGCATCAGTAAAGAGTATGGCATTCTCATGTATGTTAGCCATCCTTCGTACTGGTTGCATTACATCACACTCCCCATATTATCTCATAGAAATCTAGGTAAGTGTAGTCACCGCAGCAAGTCGTTCATCTTCATTAAATCCCAATAAATTGAAAAACCTGCTGAAGTTAAAGGTTTTCATTAAGGAGGTAGCCATTGATGGGTGTGCACCTTAGTTGGTTTCTATTACTGCTTCCTTCTCTTTATGTACCGTAGCTTGTGGCGCATCTCCTTCCTCTTGTCTCGAATCGTGACTAATAGCATTTATAGCACTACGTTGGGCGTTGTGTGCTGGGAGCGAATTACTATGTACGTCATTATTCTCTATGATAAGTTCCCTATTATGGACGTTGTCATTAAATATCTTCTTTAATGTCTAATACTCTTTAGTTGGATGACCCATAGCCTTGTGATATCTATAAAACTTAGGGTCATTCTTCTCATTTGCAGTCGGCAAATGCTCTACCCTTGGGAGCTTTATGTTCTCATCCCATAACCATTGGTCAAATACTACATGTACCTTATCCATTGAGTACAGGAATGATATAGTTGATGGAGAGCCTTGTGAACTGTCACTCATTGGCTTCTTGTTGTCTCCAAAACTTTCTCTTTAGGCTAAGTTAACAAATGTTGCTTGTTTCCCAAATCTTCTACCTTCTATCTGTTATCGTGCAATGGAATCATTAGTTCTTCTTGTAGTCTCGATGAGTACGAAGAAAGAACATAAATTAAGGTTTTCCAAGTGGACAGCATACTTAGTAAACATTCCCTGAATGCAAATCTTCACTAATTCCTTTTCATCACATACATCTTGGATGTCTAGGGTGCACTCTCTAAAGTGCTCTATGTAGTTCATCAAATCTTACTTCGGGTTTTGTCGTGTTCTTCCCATATCTGTAATTGTGACCCGTTCCTAAGTGGAGAAGAATTTCTCTAAAAAGAGCTTACATATAGTTCCCCATGAATCAATCAATCCAGAGGGGAAGTTGACATACCAAGTGTATGCCTTCTTGATCAATGATTTAGAGAATTCGCTTTAAGTCATCATCAAGCCTATAAGGCTCTAAGATTTCAATAAATTTCAGGAGGTATTCCTTCGTACTTCCTTTTTTGCCATTGAACAGCATGAATTTAGGACTTGCATAGTCCTTAGGATATGGCTTTCCTATAATGCGTTGCTAATATGGGAGTTTTAACTCTGGTACCCCATAGACGACTTAGCTTGTATTTCTCTCATATAAACATCCAAGTCTTCCTTTGTTATAAAGGAAGTCTTTAGAACAAAAACTGTAGACGTAAGCAGCGGAGCAAAGGCAAGATTGGGATGAGAAGTAGATCCTCCTAGGATTGGAATGGTAGGATTGGATGAAGGAGTAAGCATCCATGAAGATGAAGAGCCGCCTAAATAGACTCTTACATTCTCTAGTGTAGGAGTTGGTTGTCATGCAAGTTCTAGTGGGGGAGTTTCATCACCTCCTCCTTGATGGAGATCCTCCTTAATGGCTAGAGGATTAATTAGTTGAGCTGAGGTAGTAATACTTAGCTGTGAAACAACCATAGGGTTTGGCAAAGCCATATCTTGTTGTGTAGTAACCATCCCAATAAGGATGAGTTGGAACATAGTTATGAACTGTTTTAAAGATTTAGTGGCTTCCTGCATTGTCCGCATTGTCTGTATGGAATCTAAAGGAGCCTCAAGCGTTGAATGATCCTAACTAGTATTATCAAGCAATGGGAGTGGATTTTGCTTAGTATACTTAACATTAGTGTTGAGCTCTTGAGACGTGGTATCAGACATACCAATTGTTTTCTTCTTGGGAGGTGACACACCTCTATAATCACTCTTCCTTAGTAGAGTCGCCAAAATGTAGATGTGGGGGTTCGATTGGAGTAGTCACGTGTATGCTACATAAGTAGCGCTATACATATGGCTTCAAAGAAATAATGTAAGACTGTCACTTGAAGGGATGATTAGGTGAAAATAAGGTAGGGAAGAGAAATAGGTAACCTCAGTGTCTTAAATGTATAAGTGATAGATAAGATAGCTTTAGGGGACCTCAGGTGCTGACCTTGTAACTTCAGCAAATGAGATCAATTCCTGGCTTAAACACTATTTGATCTTAGAGAGTAGAGTTTTCACAGTGGAACACCGTTTTTCCAATCTCTCTCCAATAGTTCCAAATGATGAGGAAATGTTGGGTATTTATGAGCACTTGGGCATGGTGGCATCCGTTAGATCATCTAGGTGATCAATGGATAAAATAGAGCTTACTTGATTCATGGTTATCCATAATGAGCTAGTTAATAGGCCCAAAGCTAGTAGCTTTCCTTATAAGTGCATGAGTTTTGGAGATGGATAGACTGGTCCAATGATCCTTGTTTTGAGCCTACCAAGTCAAATCTTCCTAAATCATCCCAATACAAACTGGACTTCTTAAGCCCTATCACCTAGCCCCAGGAGTCAAACCTAAATAAATAATAGCTCATCTCAATAACTAATATAACAATTTTTAGCTCTCTACAATGCTCAACATTATGCCCATTATGCTTTTAAATTTTATATGTAATACTTACTTTATCAAATTTTAATAATTATTTTTCTTTTTTTGAAATTAAAGGGCCAAGGTAGTACTAGGGCTAGATTCATATTAACTCGTCATATCTTATGTCCATGTTTAAATGAGTTCATACTCTGAAAACTTTAGTCCATGACATGATCTATTTATTAATCGTGTATGAAAACTTAAACAAATAATCTGACCTATTTAATAAATGTGTTTCGTATCTCAGTTGGACCCATTTGTTAATTAAAAAGTTATAACTAAATCATTAAGATAGTCATAAATTTTTAGGACAATAATGATCACAAAATTAACATTTTGCAAACTAAAATGACTTAACATTTATACATGAAATTTTGAACCCACAAAAGTTTAATAAAGTAAAATCTAACTAGATATAGCAAATATAAATATTGATCAACTATATAATATCTCAATATTAAGTTGAACCATATCTTAATGGTATTGTAAAGCCTGAGAAAATAATAACAAGAATTAAATAAAACAAAGTTAAGAGTTTTGAGCTAGTATGGCTTGTTATTGATTGATGCCTATGAAGGCATTTTAGTTAAGTAATAAAGATTAGGAACCCCTCCCCCCTTTTCTCTTAACACAAAGAGATAAGAAGCCACAAACTCTATTCCTAACCTCTTTTCCTGTCTTTGTTTAACCTTAATCATAGCAACTTCTCAAGCCACTATAGAACCTCTTAATCTAAATTCAAGATTTTAATTTAAGGGTGCTAGGGACTGCAACAAAGCGAAGGAAACTCGAAAGAACAAGGAGTTTTGGTGAGTTCTTTATCCATTTCTTTGAGAAATTCGTGTTTTGCCAAAGGAAGTTGCTAAACTCTAAGGAAAACTTTATTTTAGAGCTTTTCTGGAGTGGATTTTTAGACCTTAGGGGTTTGTCCATCAAAGAAACATGTAAGAATTCACAAACTCTTGTTTTCCCTTTTGATTATGTAGTTATAAGTGGATTGTAGTTCAAGTATTGGTAAATCTTTGGAGGATGAAGTTGTTTACTGTGTAAATGGGTGCAGAATGATGTAGAAATGGATTAGGAATGGTGTTGATTTAGTTTTGGAGTTAGATTATTAGATTTTGTAATCTATATATTCAAAGCAGGGGAAATTTTGTACAGATTGTAGAGTTGTAGACAAGAATTGGCTTGCCGGTTTAAGGCAAGGAGGAGAACAGGTTATGAGCTAACCCGCAAGCTGTAGGGGTGGCAAAAACCAGCCTGCTATTATAATATAAGTGGTCAACCAATTCTTCTTCGGTCATCCCTTATTCTATTGAGTTGACTTAATGGTTCATTGATGAGGCATCAAGTCGACGTCCATTGGTGCTCTTTCCCAAGTGTTTTATATCATACCCTAACTTGAGAAGTCGTACTAACCCCATTGTATAAATCTAAACTAAAAGCTACCCCCCTTAGCTACTAACATAGGTATAGTCCATACAAGGTGAACGATAACTTAACCAACGTTGAAGTAATCAGATGGGCACCTATAGTATAAGACCTATGAAGTAACACTTTACAAAATATTTTTACATTCTTAAGGATAATTTAGATCCTTTACATCCCTTGTACAAATCAAAAGTTCTAAAGTTTTCAAAAGGAATTGTACATCTCTAAAGAAGGACTATGTTACATATTATAGATATAACAGTGAGCTAAGAAAAAAAAAAAAAACATGAGCATTAGACCATTCCTTGAACTTTGACACCTTACTCCCAACTCGATGAGAATAACCTATGGACAATTGTAATGAGGCATCTTCAAGTACTACTTAGTACTTGCAAAACAATCTATTGGGATGTGAGCTCAACTAGCTCAGTAAAAAGGGATAGAGTCATAAAAGTACATTAACAAACATGGTTGTTCAATCATTATTTAAATGTAAATGCAACAAAAAAAGTGATAGAGCATCTTACAATGTTTAACGAATTCATTGGGAAGTCAGAGTAATTTCGTCCACTCTAACCTAGATTTTAAGGAGTTTCAATACGACACTATCTAACTAAATTTGAGCTTATGCAATGGAAAGCACCCTCCTCCTTAAACAACATTCAAACCCTGGATCTCAACCTTACCATGACTCTCTCTCATGTTACTTAATTCGACTAAGGCTGGGAAAGGAACCATTTCTACTATCCTTAACAAATGTGTTGGTATTTGGTTTGACAATCTAATTGTTACCCTCATTGGATTATCGTGAATGTCAAGTTAGATCTTTAGTCAACTTAAAATTAGTCCAGATTATTAAGTAAGCAACCAAGTTCATACAAGCAAGACATGATATATGTTTAAGCAAAAAACAACACTCAAAGTTCAACTCCCAATCAATAGTCAGTATCCTAAACACATACATAGCACATGCGTAAACAATCTAGCTACAACCACAAACAAGTACTCTTACTTCTCTAAGTATTCTGATATGATACTTCAATATACCACTAAGCATCGATCCCAACTTACCTAGATGTAATGTCATATGCTCTTATACATCGCGTTTGTGGTGTTCATTAATAATCCCTAGAAAGTAATACACAACTTTGATTTTTAATTCACATATGAAGTAAGAACTTATTTTCATTATTAAGTATGTTTACATTCTAATATAAGTAGGTTCTTCAATTATTTATTTAATTTTTAGTTGACTTAAGATGGATTCTAATTAGGGTTCTAACTCATTACCTTAAATTAGATTTTCAATTAAGAAGTTCTTAACTTACATTCTGACTTGAATATAGTTATAAGGTTGCAGTATCAACTACTTTCTAGCTCGAAGCTCATTAGCATAATCAAGTTATTAACTCCTAAAGTACATTTCAATTTTTTTTCTAACATAGTTTTTGACTCTTTAGCCATTACGACAACTTACTATTTAACTCATACACAAACTTACCTTATATTTCTATAATTTTCACACTCTATAATATTAATAAATATCGACTACGAACTTAATTATATACACTAACTCCCAATATACTAAATGCCCATTTACACTTACACGATAACTTAGAGATTTAATTTCAAATTCATCAAATATGAACTTTTTACTTAAAAATCATCATTTCTTAAATCATAAAGTCCACTTCAAGTTACTAAAGGGTAATAATCATATATCATACAATAGTTTTATAAAGGACCACTAAATCTTTTTTGGAAAACACTTATCTAGCGCATTGTTTCAACGAAAATGAATTTTCCCCTAAAATCTGAAAACATAATTTTTATAATCCAATTACATAACATCAAAATTCAATATCTTAAGAGTATAACCATAAAATTTCATGTCGAAATTACACTAATTGGTCTTTCACTTATTTGCTTAAAATTCGGTATACAGGACGTTTTTCTTAAAGACCTCATATTTGTACTCAAAATTTTGAAAATCTAATTAAATATTTGAATTCCTCATGCAAAAAATTGTGGGAAAATCAAATTTCATAATTTTTTGTGATCGTTTTGCTATTTTTCCCTAATTTTTTGTTAAATTTAGAGAAATTAGCAATTTACCGAAAACATGAGCTCCGGCTACCGTAAAGAAAGGGGGTATGTGTCAGCTTACCTTGCTATTGGCCACTATTTAGTTTCACTTTTAGCTACTCATCTTTATAAGGTACTTGTAAAATTTTAGATTTACTTACTAATTTCCTAATTTTAGTTTCCTTCCCACTTTCTTTTTATTTCTTAATTCTAGAATTTTTCCCAAGCTTGCAATTACCTAAACTTGTTCCAGATTACAGGAAACCATTTTTATATCTCCAATTGAATTGCTTTTGATTTTTTTCCTCCATATTACACATGTAAAGGTCATATCTAAGTGTCAAGTTGAGGATTCCTACATTCATGCACCCCCCCCATTTATATGCTATCCATTCTTCCAGCATTCTACATGTCTTTGGAAATTTTTTATTAATTTTCTTATATTTTCCTTTATTTATTTGGTGATGATTATGCATTTTTGGGTATTTATAATAATTATGGATATATATATTTATATAATAATTATACACGATGTGTATATATGTCTTTTGTATATTATTTAATATCCAATATTAATTATATTACTCTTATAATATATTTCTAGGTGTTCGTTAATTTTTGGAACCTATATCAGGTATAATTAATAATATAATAACAATATAGTAAAATTTTATTATTTTAACTATATTTTTAATATTTTATTATATTTTTATATTCTAAACTTATGGGTTCTTTTCAACTAATATCTTGAGCCTATACATAAGTTTTTAAGTTAATTAGGTTAGTTTCACTAACACTCTAACTTTACCCGTTTGATTCCAATTTGCCAAATATAGGGCTCACATTTTCCAAACCCTAATTTAGCATTTTCCATTTTTAAAAAATCATTAGAATGTTCTAAGCTAGTTTTCTACCAACAAAGTATTCTACAAGTGTAGACACCTAATTTTTACCCATTTGTAATCCTAATTTTTTATTTTATTTTATTTTATTTTACAAAAAGGGTCTTAATTCAAAAATTAAAAAAATAAATTAAATTAAATTAAATTACAAATTAACAAATGATGAAAATACCAAAAAATAAGAAATAGAAAAAATTATAAAGAGTTTCGTAGATTTTTAGGAAGTAACTTATATTAGAAACAAATAGTTTTAGTTTAACATAAATAATTATTTTAGGAAATCAAGTAGTTTAAGTACAATTTAATTATATTAAATGTTAAGGCGTAGGCTAAAGACCTAATGGATAAGTATTGGAGCATTTGATTAGATTTAATTTGAGGTCTTGGGTTTGAGTCTCGTAAGAGACTTATATATATTTTATTTTTCTATCTTTTACAAAAGCGAGATGAATGCACAGAATTCATATCTAATCAAAATTATTTGAATCTACTTTGATTAGATTTGGATTGATATAAAGGAGTTAGATTTAGTTTAACTAGGTATAATAGATATGATTTGATTTGGACTTTATAAATACACATACACGCACATTCGAAAAAAAACAACAACAACAGGCCATACATCAGTCTTCTTAATCACTACTGCACACTCGCCTAACTGATCAGCAGCGGCGCACAACATCCTCTGCGAGTAGCATAGCGACACACACACCCATCAAACCACAACTCTGACGTCGCTCTCCTTTACACGCACAACACTCACCACGACACTACACTCAACACCACACAGTCGCAATTCCATCGAGCACTCGACAATCACAATTCATCCTTATGTATGCAGCCATAGTCCACAATCAGCTAACTTGACGTCCACCGCCACTCCGTCAAACGCTGCTCTAACACTACACACAGCTGTGTGCGAACTTACCTCTCCGAGCATAGCTACTGTTGATCGCTACTACACAAAAGAATTTAGCGCATAGCTTCCTCGTCTAAACAGTTCACTCCAACGACATCGCCATGGTGCTACAGATCGCACGAAGACTCACTATATAAACGACACACTGTCCACTTTCCATCCCTGCACCGATCAACAAAATTAAGGATCAACAATAGCTACCATGCCACTTCATTCACGCGATCGCGTCGGCCAGATCACGAACAACATCAGCCTACTACAAACCATCCACTGAATTGATCGAGCAACATACAGCAGTAATGGCCTATAATCTAAATCCACCCTGCGTACGCTGCTCCATCTCCAGGCTACGCTCCATCGAAATGATTAGAACACGGCCAGATTTCTAGGCACGACAACGCTCCAAGCGCCAACCAGCAGCACACGTCTACGTTTAGGATTCATGAGCCAACATAGTACAACACATCCTTGCTCACGATGAATCACATGGTACAGCACGTCCTCATTCACGCAAACACCATCGACACTCCAACACATTAGTTCGTATGTTGAACCATTGACGATCAATACTCCAGTAGCCACAAACTCAACACATCCAAGCTTCATCATCAAAGACAAACAACGCTCCACTGCAAAGCTGAAGTCAAGGTTCGGTGCTCCAATTATTTATTTGTTTAGTTATTATTATTTTATTAGTTATTCAGTTAAGTTTATAACATAATATGTATATATATATATATATATTAAAAGACCTTATAAGATAAAAATATTCGAGGATTAGGGCTTTTTACATTTTTTTAATAAATTAAATTAGTTAAATACGTAAACATAATTGATTTAAAAAATTTAAAATAAACCAACACACTAAAATTTTTTAAAAGAACTACGATCGTCTGATCCTGGCTAGCGGGTACGTAAGCACTTTCGGGGCGACGATAAAATATGTAGAAACTTAGGTTTTTTTTTCTTTTAAATTTTTTTAAATATTATAATTAGAAGAATAATCCTAACTTCGGTAAATAGATAGTGGTACCCGTTAGGGTTTAATAAGTTAGCCCTCGAACTTGGAACCCTCTAGTTCTTC
Source organism: Lumnitzera littorea (assembly GCA_024138015.1). Taxonomy (NCBI): domain Eukaryota; kingdom Viridiplantae; phylum Streptophyta; class Magnoliopsida; order Myrtales; family Combretaceae; genus Lumnitzera; species Lumnitzera littorea. The sequence continues at coordinate 50,702,886 of JAMXBB010000009.1, read as the reverse complement.
ATTTAAAATTGAAATTAAAGACCGGTAGCTAAATTATAATCAATCTACCCAATTGATTACGGTTTCTTTTTCTTTTCCCGACTTCAGTCAGGTAGTGACTCCAAAAATTATTTTCTATAAAAAACCAAAATTTCTCAATTTCTTTAGTTGAGGATTAATATTAAATGGGTTAAGGTTTAATATTAATCAGAAAATGAGAAATCAATTTTAAATAAAAGAAATCGAAAAATCAGGCTTGACAATTTGGGAACTCCACTGGGGATTCTAGAGGGCTAACCACTAGAAGTTACCGAAAAAAAGGATTATTTTTCAAAATAATAATAATAATAATATACAAAAAGATGAAATAATAAAAAATAAAAACTTAGGTATGTTATTTTGTATATATGTATATTTTATTTCTTTTTGCTAACATTTTTTGTTGTTGCAGTTTATTTAAGGGGGTAGTTATAAGGGGTTTACTTTTATTCTGTTTTTCTACATCATAAATGCATGGTAGATATGGTCAGAACCAAGCCGTCTTAGGACCTTAGGAGGAAGGCCATTGTGGAAGCTTCAGATGTTGTGGGGTATTGTGGGGTAACCACCTTCCAAGGCCGATTAGGCTACCCCATTCAAGTTCAAATGCGACTACAGAATCGTTGCTTTGAAAAATGTAGTAGTTGCAGAACTTAAGAACCTTTATAACCCACCCTTTTACATTACACGAAAACTTTTCTTTCAAAAAATCGCAAGAACCTATGATGTAGTAGATTTAAATGGACAAGGGTAGTTGTGAAGTTACAATTGTAGTTGTAATATTTCCTTGTAAATGATTTGTAATAATTTTATATAAAGTTTTAGAATATATTGTAATTGTAATTTTGATTTTGATTAGTTATGGCTAGATCAAGTCAAGAGCCTTTTGAAGACATTCATGTCCACCTACCGCATTGGCCACAAAAACTGCTTCAAACGTGGTTTCGACTCTTCAGCCCAAATAAGTAGGAGTTTATCAAGAATAGGATTGGGCTAATCCTCTCTCTACAGAAGATCCCTGTGAACATCACTCTGGTGTGGGCCTTAGTCCACCTATGGGAGCCTGAATCTACCAGTTTCTGTATGGGCCTACATCAACTAAGCCCAACTTGAGAAGAATATTCCCAATTATTGTGGGCTCTTACAATCACTGATGATGTCTATGTCCCAAAATTAGACGTTGCAGCTCCAAAGATCTTCAGCAAGTTGTTGGGAATCAGAAAAACTTAAATAAACTGGGTTCTCAATCAAGGAAAGACCATTCGATTAGAAGATGTCATGGACTAGTTTTCTACTGAATTGAAGCATAGAGAAAAACGTGAGGTTTTTTGTGCAAATTTAGAAGCATGGCACCAGTACCGAATCAACGCTTTTATATTGGTGGTCTTCAATACTATCTTATTCCTTAATGATAGACGTCAAGTCCACTTCAGAATTGCGGAACTCGTAACCCAATTCTTTGAAGAGAAATCATATGTCCCGGCCCTTCTGACTGAGCAAATCCGGTTACTAGACCATCTCAAGAAAAAGAAACGAGGAGATCTGAAGACTAATATGGTCCTACTGGTGATCTGGTTCGTTAGCTACATGAGAAATTACCAACTTGATTTCAATCGGGCCGAGTTTACTCAGCAATACGATCTCATCAAATCTTTTAAAGAAAGAGTTGAGCTACCAGAAAATATAGCTAGTTGCTATTAGGTCCAATACTTTCAGAGTATGAAAGTAGAAGAGTTGTTGTTGACACCTAGGTGGTTTGCAAGCAAGGAAATGATAAGAGGGTGTGAAGACTTCAAGGCGGTCCCTTTGACCAGCTTCAACCTCTATACCGGATATGTCCCAGCCAACAGACTCATTGAGGACCTGATCCCCAAACCATCATTAGAAGCTGTCTCATTGGACTTCCATAACCCCGACATGATTATGACTAACAAAGTAGCCAAGCTCCTAAGCATTCGAACTCTTTGGTATACTAGAAAGACCACCCCTACCACTAAGGGGATAGCAGCCAGGAGCTAGACAACCAAAGGATTTCTTTATCACCAACTAAAAGGGTTGAAAGACATGGAAGATAACAAAGAGAAGGGAGAAGTTCAAACTGAACCCAAGAGAATGAGTAAGAGAGAGCAGGAGTTGGAAAACCGTTACAAAGAATATTGTCAGAAGATAAAGGCATTAGAAGCACAATTAAAGAGGACTAAGGACAAAGAAGAGGAGACTCCCAGGATCTGAAAGAAGAAAAAGATGCAAGATGAGCCTGCCAACCACCAGAAGATTAGATTTTAGATTTTAGATTTTTTGTTATTTTCTTTAGAATGTTTTTTTCGAACAGAATAGGAGATCTGAGGCTTCATAATTGTAAAAATTAATAAAAGTTGGTTAGGTTTTACCACATCAAAGGTTTCTTCCCAATTCTTAATCTTCCATTGCATTCGTGTGATATGCATCTTGCATTTATATGATTAACAACTCTTTTTTAGAAAAATATAATATGTACTAACCCTTTGTTGAGTTGATCTTCGCCAATTCAAGTAAAATATCAAGATAGCTCCCAAACGTGAAGTCTTTTAGAGAAGTTCGATTAGAACACGTTCCCAGACCAGGATGGCCACTACTCAAGGAAATGATAGAGACCCTAAAATCAATGATCCTTCAGAGTTGAGGTTCCGTTCCATAGAAAGGGCTATGGAGAAGATGGTAGAACAAATGAGCTTCTTAGTAGACAACATTGCTTTGCTGCGAGCCACAGCACCGGCTAATGAAGAAAGTTCCAAGACCCATTATGGGAAGAATACACACACTCCTGAAGTAGAGCATGAATATTAAAAAGACCCATTCGAATCAGAATGAGTTTTCCCAAAAGACAACCCAACCTTTGAACTTAACATGTATGTGGCCCTAAGACCTGTTGACCAAGGGCCTAGTACGAACAACTTGAAAGAACTGGAAAAGAAATTGATATGATAGATAATTGAGAAAATGAAGGCACTTGTAAGGTATGATGGATTTGAATAGGCGGGGATCACTGAGTTTTCTGTGTATGACATAGGATCATACCTTGAGAAGTTTAAGGTACCAGAATTTGAAAAGTATAATGGGACGAGTTACCCCAAGCTCCACACCAGGTTGTACATCAGGAAGATGGGTAAAAATGTTCAGTATGATCTACTCATGGTACAGACATTCCAAGATAGTCTGACTGGACCAGCCTTAACTTAGTATTCCTAGCTTAATTTGAATCAGATAAATACATGGGAGAAACTTGCTAGAGCATTTTATGAACAATATAAATTCAACATAGAAGTAGCCCCAACTATGATAGACTTAGTTGCCTTACGAAAGAAGAATAACGAGTCATTCAAAGAATACACTCAAAGATAGAGGTCCTTAGCTGCAAGAATCTCTACTCTTATGACTAAGAAGGAGCTCACATCAGCTTTCATTAACACCTTGGAAAGGCCCTACTTCACCTATCTCATCGGGCAAGCCTCGTCCAGTTTTGCTAAACTAGTAGTGGCAGGGTACAAGATTGAAAGCGTTGTCTCTTTTGGTAAGCTTCAAGAGCCAGCAGATAGAAGACCACCAGTGTCATCATCTGGTCCTAAACCAGCTGGCAGTAAGCTTAAAGAATCTACGGTCGGTATGGTAAATTCAAATGCCAAACCAAATGCTCAAGTCGCTTTCAGGATGAATCCTCCTTCCACTCAACAACAATTCAGAGACTAGCTTCCAACTAATAGGACTTATAGACGATTTACCAAGATACCAGTCCCTTTAAGTCAAGTCTTCGAGAAGTTGCAAAGGGATAATTTGATATGGTACGAACTTTCTAGCGATCGATACTGACCGAGAATTTTAGACCCCATAGTAAAGTGTGAATACTACTATAGACAAGTGGGGCATTCAACTGATGCGTACTGGAGACTAAGGAACAAGATTCAGGACTTGATAGTTGACGGGACAGTGCAGTTAGATTTTGTGGAAGCCCCGGTTCCTAACGTTAACAATAATCCCTTACCTAACTACAGGTCGATCATTGGTATGATTTTTGACTACTGTGCCATCAACATCATTGATTCAGATAAGAAGCCCAAGGTTTTTGAGTTTTATACTAATAATTAGACTGCAGAAGTGAAGAGGTATACGTTTTAAGTACCCTTGCCACTAGAAAATTACAAGCTGCTCCATTTAACTATCGCCTAGTAAATTAGGAAAAACTAGGTCCTCTGGTAGGGGGCATTACTCGATTAGGAAAGATATATCACCCAAGAGAGGAGCATAGGAGGAAGGTCATGCTAGGAGAATCAAATGATAAGATGGCAGCCGAACACGTTGAAGGACTATCAACCATTACCAAAATGATCAAGTCGAGTGAGTATAAGATCATGGATCAACTCATTAAGACTCTTGCACAAATATTGTTGATGAGCTTATTAATCACATCTGAACCATACAGGGAGGCTTTGTTTCGTACTTTAAATGAGGTGTAGGTCCCTCATGAAATTCCAACTAAGAAGATGGGATTGGTTACTAATTCTGTCCTCGCAATGGATCAAATTTCTTTCTCACTTGAAGAATTGGGCAAAGAAGGGAACAAACATACAAAGCCACTCTTTATCATGGTAAGGAGTAACGACATAATCATCACCAGGGTGCTCATTAGCAATAGATCATCGCTGAATGTTTGCCCACTCACCACCATGGATTTGCTAGGCATCGATACGTCTACAATTAGGCCTTCTTCCACAATAGTTAAGGCTTTTGATGGTTCCAGAAGAGAGATTATAGAGGAGAATGATATATCTGTGTATATTGGCCCTCTGCACTTTGCTAATTGATTCCAAGTCATGGACATTCTACGATCTTTCGATTTACTCTTGGGAAGACCTTGGATTCATGCAACAGGGGCCATACCCTCGAGCTTGCACCAAAAGTTGAAGTTTATCTCAAATGGCCAGGTGATTACAATTCTAGGAGATCAAGATTATGAAATCTACAAGGAAACTGCTATACCCTACATAGGGAGTGAGGGACAAGAAGAGCTGGGATTACAAATGTTTGAAGAAGTGAACATGATTACCGGTCCTAACAGAGACGATAGAAGAATAGAATTCAAGGAAGGCCAAGTCAGCACTTATGGTCTTGGCTACAATCCTACCCCGGCAGAAGAATTCCAAAAGAAACAAGCGAGGGGCAAGAGAGGTAACAGATTATACCATGCCTCGACGACCTTTCCACCACTAGCTGAGACATTCATACAGGAGGAGACTCAAGCTTGAGAATTTGGCAAAGAAGGATCAACCAACTCGCCACACAAGTTCCAACATCACTTGAATAACTGGTTCTCCATCCCGACAAATGGCAATAGGTCTTCCTTAGGGTAAAGGGGTGACCCATAGTTAGTATTTTTTGAATTTTTATTTTCAATAGTCATTGTTTCAAATGTATCGTTTAACTTTTCATTCAAAATTAGTTAGGCCTTTATCTCATTTGAGATCCACTTCCATTTATTCACTGAAATCTTAGTTCATTTCTTTCCTATGTTGTGTTTTACTTCTCTTTTGCTCACATACACTTTTCTTTAACGCATTCTCATTCAGATCTAATGAACCAAGCGAAAACCAGGAATACCTCATACAGGTAGAAAATGAGAATATTGATATCACTTCTGGCCCTACTGGGTTAGTCGTCAGGAGTGATGTTGATGACCATAGTAATATATAAGAGGAATGGCAAAAACATGAACTAGGTAGAATCACTATTGATGAACTGATTGAGATAATTAATGTGGGGAACGAAGAAAATCCTAAGAATCTAAAAATTGGGGCAAGTATAAAAGAGAAACAAAAAACAGAAAGGATTATGTTATTAGCTAAATATCAAGACGTGATCGTTTGGTCATATGAAGATATGCTTAGGTTGGACCCGTCAATTGTAGTCCACTGTTTACCTACACAAGAAGATGCCAAACCAAAAAAGAAAAAGTTAAGGAGATTTCGACCTGATATCTTGCTGAAAATTAAAGAAGAAGTGAAGAAACTACTAGAAGTTAGATTCATTGAAGTGTCGGATTACCCGGAATGGGTAGTTAATATCGTTCCAATAATTAAGAAGAATGGGAAAGTCAAACTGTGTGTAGACTTTCGAGATCTCAACCAGGCAACGCCTAAAGATAATTTTCCATTGCCTTATATTGATGTCTTAGTGGGTAACATGACTGGAAATCATATATTCTCTTTCATGAATGGTTTTTTGGGATATAATCAGATCTGGATATCCGAAGAAGATAAGATAAGACGACTTTCATTACAACTTAGGGAACATTTTGCTACAAGGTGATGCTGTTTGGGCTTAAGAATGTAGGCACAACATATCAGAAGGCCATGGTTGCAATTTTTCATGATATGATGCATAAAGAAATAGAAGTGTATGTTGATAATATGATTGCAAAATCTAAGGAAGAGGAAGATCATTTAGAAAACCTGAGGAAGCTATTTGATAAACTGAGAAAATACCACTTGAAGTTGAATTCTGAGAAATGTACCTTTGGTGTGACGTTAAGAAAATTGTTGGGATTCATAGTCAGCCAAAGAGGTGTTGAAGTCGATCCTCATAAAGCCAAAGCCATAATTGACATGCCTCCTCTACAAACACTCAAGGAAGTACGAGGATTGCTAGGGCGTTTGAATTATATAGCCCGATTCATATCACAGTTAACAGATAAAATGCCGCCCTCTTTTTAAGCTATTAAAGAAGAACGCGAAGATTAGCTAGAATGAGGAATGCAAAGAGGATTTCACTAAAATCAAAGAATACCTCATGAAACCTCCAGTATTAGTAGCTCCTAAACCTGGAAAGTCGTTGTTTTTGTACCTGGCCATAATGTCCGAATCCATGGGATCCATGCTTGGTCAGAAGGATGAAGAAGGGAAAGAGCGAGTTGTTTACTATCTAAGCAAGAAGTTCATAGAAGGGGAGCAGAAATACTCAGAAGTCGAAAAAACCTGTCGTGCATTAGTCTAGTTCGTACATCGGCTTAGACAATATACACTTTATTATCAAATTGAGTTGATAACACAACACGATCCTTTGAAATACTTAGTTGAAAAACCGACTCTCATTGGTAGAGTTTCAAAGTGATAGATGTTGCTGACAGAATTTGACATTAAGTATGTAAGCGAAAGTTCAATCAAGGGGCAAGCTTTGGCAAATCAATTAGTGGAGAATCCTTCTCAAGATACCCCTCAAGAAGCACAGGTTAAGTTGCCTGATGAAAGTATCCTAGTAACAGGAAATGATTCTGATTGTAAAGTAGTCGAAAAATCTTCAGGGTGGAAAATGTTCTTTGATGAAGCAGCTAATGTGTCCAGATGTGGAGTCGGGGCAATTCTGGTATCACCTGAAGGTAAACAATTTCCAATGGCTGTGAGATTGGCTTTCCCATGTACTAATAATATTGCAAATATGAGGTGTGTATTTTGGGACTCAAAATCACATTATTTAAGGAGATACAGGACTTCCAAGTATATGGAGATTCTTCGTTGATCATAGGCCAAGCTCGGAGTGAGTATAAGACGAAAGACCCCAAATTAGTACCTTACCACCAACACCTGGCCGAGTTAATAAACAAGTTCAAAAAGATTCCATTCATGTACGTACCAAGGGTTCAAAACTAATTTGCTAATGCTCTTGCTACTTTGGCATCAATGATCCAGATATTGAGAGGAGTGGAGATTCAGCCACTTAAAATTGAAATTGAAGAAAAGCCCGCTTTTTATTTGGCAATGGAAAGTTCATGTGACGAAAAGCCCTGGTATCATGATATCAAAACATTTCTAAAACATGGTACGTACCTCAAGGAAGCAGAGAAGAAGGATAAAAAATTAATTAGAAGATTGGTGGTTCAGTACTTGATGAGTGATTCTACACTGTAGTGACGATCATTTGACGGTACGCTTTTACGTTGTATAGATGGGAAAGAGGCAGAGATGCTAATGAAAGAAGTGCACGAAGGAGTATGTGGCCTTTACATGAATGGCTACATGCTTACCAAGAAAATCATGAGGATGGGATATTACTGGTTAACTGTAGAAGCGGATTGTATCGGACATGTTAGACACTACCATTTGTGTCAGATCTATGCGAATAAGATAAATACTCCACCTCAAGAATTGCATACACTATCAGCACCATAGCCTTTTTTGATGTAGGGAATAGATATCATTGGCCCGATCACTCCAAAAGCATCTAATAGGCATCAATTTATATTGGTAGCTATTGATTATTTCACCAAGTAGGTTGAAGCCTCCTCCTACGCTAGTGTGACGAAGGGAGTAGCGGTCAAGTTCATCAGGAGAGACATACTGGCTAGGTATGGTACGCTAGAGACAATTATTACTGACAATGGTACGAACCTGAATAACAAATTGATATTAGAGTTATGCTGACACTTTAGGATCATTCATAGAAATTCTACTTCTTATCAACCCCAAATGAATGGAGCCGTGGAAGCGGCCAATAAGAACATCAAAAGAATTATTGAGAAGATGGCCATTACGTATCGAGATTGGTATAAGATGTTACCATTTGCACTCATGGCCTATCGAACTTCTATCAGAACATCGATAGGGGCAACCCCCTACTCGTTGGTATATGGAATGGAGGTTATACTACCAGTGGAGGTCAAGATCCCATCTCTCAGAATATTGTCAGAAACTCAATTAGATGAGGTTGATTGGATAAAGAAGCGTATTGAGCAGTTGAATCTAATTTATGAAAAGAAGCTAGTAGCTTTGTGCCACAACATCTGCTATCAACAACGAATGACTAAGGCTTTCAACAAAAAAGTACGACCCTGAAGTTTTGAGCAAGGAGATATGGTGTTGAGGAAGACGTTACCTAACCCAACTAATTCAAGAGGGAAGTTTGCTCCAAACTATAAAGAGCCTTACATTGTGAAGAAAGTATTGCCTAAGGGAGCTGTTATCTTGTCTTAAATGGATGGTCCGGACTTGAAGGACCCAGTAAACACTGACGCATTGAAGATATACTATCCTTGAACATCAATGAAATTTTTGTTCAGATTATGAAATGCAAACGATCTTACTATTATTGTGGTCTCATTTTTATTTTTCTACATGCAAAGTAGGTATTCTTAGTAGTCGTTAGCATTGGATAAATATCCTTAGCCCCTTTCTCATTCCATTAAAAGACCCCATCTCTTGCTTTATCCTTTATCTAAGTAAACCTTACACAGAAGCACAAGAAAAAAAATAACCACTTAACTTGAAGCGATGCCTATTGATGAAAATTCTTTTAATACTTTATTGTGGTTAACCCTCTAAGAAAAGGAGACTTGTTTCCTATTTTTCAAGATAGGGCCATGTTCAAAAAGAGTAACATGTGGTACATAAGTAAAAACTCGCTTGAGAATAGTCTTACACAAAAAGCCGATGTTTGGACCGGAAATTCAACACAGGACATCTTCGTTCAAGAAATGAATATGTTTTACATTCGTTTCACGCTTAAGTTACTTTTGCCAAAAAAAAAAAAAAAAAGAGAAAAAGAAAAAAAGAAAAAAAGAAGAAAAGAAAAGGAAAAAAAGAGACGAAAGAAGAAAGAAGAAGAAAAGCAAGAACAAGAAAAGACAATGGTAAGGGTCAGAATCGTTGGTTCTAATCAAACTGCTCAATAAGACATTGGACTACTTAGGAGCTATCACTAAAACCAGGTAAGTGGTTCTAAGCCTAATAAAACATTGCATTGGCAATTGGTTTCCCCCTAAGGATGACAGCTTGTTTTCCAAAAACAATTTCTTAGTAAGATAGCCAGCTCATAGAGCACTGTTCCTATCCATATCTTCTTTAGTGCTTCAGTCAGCTTATGGAGCGCTATTCAAATTCATATTTTCATTTAGGGATCTAGCTAACTCATAAAACGCAATCCTAATCTAAAGTTTCTTAAGCTTCCAGCTAGCTCCCAAAACACTGTCCCAATTTATAATCTCTTAAGGAGTTAGCAAGCTCGTAAGTGTAGTCCTAATCCAGAGTTTCTTAGACTCCTAGTCGTCTAACTCACAGGACGTTACTTGACTCAAAATTTCTTCATGAGATTTAGCAAGCTTAGGAAGTGTTATCCCAATTTATGTTTTCCTTATCTTTAGGTCTTAGCCAGCTCAAAGGGCGCTTCGACTGCCTTGGTTATTTAGCTCATTAGGGCACGACCAAGTTCCTTTATCTTTAAGTCTTAGCCAACTCAAAGGGCGCTTCGACTGCCTTGGTTAGTCTGCTCATTAGGGCATGACTAAGTTCGTTCATCTTTAGGTCTTAGCTAACTCAAAGGGTGCTTCAACTGCCTTAGTTACTCTGCTCATTAGGGTACGACCAAGCTCCTTCATCTTTAGGTCTTAGCCAACTCAAAGGACACTTCGACCGCCTTGGTTAGTTTGCTCATTAGGGCACGACCAAGTTCCTTCATCTTTAGGTCTTAGCCAGCTCAAAGGGCGCTTCGACTGCCTTGGTTAGTCTGCTCATTAGGGCACGACCAAGTTCCTTCATCTTTAGGTCTTAGCCACCTCAAAGGGCGCTTCAACCGCCTTGGTTAGTTTGCTCATTAGGGTACGACTAAGTTCCTTCATCTTTAGGTCTTAGCCAGCTCAAAGGGCGCTTGGACCACCTTAGTTAGTCAGCCCATTAGGACATGACCAAGTTCCTTCATCTTTAGGTTTTAGCCAGCTCAAAGGGCGCTTTGATCGCCTTAGTTAGTCTGCTCATTATGGCACGACCAAGTTCCTTCATCTTTAGGTCTTAGCCAACTCAAAGGGCGCTTTGACCGCCTTGATTAGTCTACTCATTAGGGCACGACCAAGTTCCTTCATCTTTAAGTCTTAGCCAGCTCAAAGAGCGCTTCGACCACCTTGGTTAGTCAGCTCATTAGGGCACGACCAAGTTCCTTCATTCTTTAAGTCTTAACTAGCTTAAAGGGCACTTCGACCGCCTTGGTTAGTCAACTCATTAAGGCACGACCAAGTTTCTTCATCTTTAGGTTTTAGCCAGCTCAAAGGACGCGCCTTGGTTAGTCAGCTCATCAGGGCATGACCAAGTTTTTCTCATTTTTAGGTCTTAGTTAGCTTAAAGGGCGCTTTGATCACCTTAGTTAGTTAGCTCATTAAGGCATGACCAAGTTTTCCTTGTTTTTAGGTTTTAGCCAACTCAAAGAGCACTTTAACTACCTTGGTTAGTCAGCTTATTAAGGCACGATCAAGTTTTCCTTATTTTTAGGTTTTAACCATCTCAAAGGACGCTTTGATCACCATAGTTAGTCAGCTCATTAGGGGGCTCGACTAAGTTCTCATTATTCTTTTCAGGGATTTTTGCCAACCCACAAGGGCGCTACCCCTTGCTATTCTTCGTTTTAAACTAATCGTCGTTAAGTATCTTAACGTTCCTTAAGATAAAGTTGTCCTGAGGCAAAAACAGTGTCCCTTTTGTCTTTGTGGTAAAGTTTTACTCAAACTTCACCACTAAGAGGGGTAGCTGTAAACACCTAATTTTTTATTTTATTTTACAAAAAGGGTCTTAATTCAAAAATAAAAAAAATAAAATAAAAATAAAAATAAAAATTAACAAATGATGAAAATACCAAAAAATAAGAAAATGAAAAAATTATAAAGAGTTTCGTAGATTTTTAGGAAGTAACTTATATTAGGAATAAATAGTTTTAATTTTAGTTTTAGTTTAGTAAAAATAATTATTTTAGAGAATCGGGTAGTTTAAGTACAATTTAATTGTACTAAATGTCAAGGTACAGACTAAAGGCCTAACGGATAAGCATTGGAGCATTTGATTGGATTTAATTTAAGGTCTTGGGTTCGAGTCTCGCAAGACACTTATATGTCTTTTATTTTTCTATCTTTCACAAAAGCGAGATGAATGCACGGAATTCATATCTAATTAAAATTATTTGAATCTAGTTTGATTATATTTGGATTGATATAAAGAAGTACACTACACAGTCGCAATTCCACCGAACACTCAACAATCACAATTCATCCTTGTGTGTGTAGCCATAGTCCATAATCAGCTAACTCGACGTCTACCGCCACTCTGTCAAACGCTGCTCCAATACTACATGCAGTCGCATGCAAACTTGCCTCTCCAAGCACAGCTACTGTTGATCGCTGCTACATAAAAGAATTCAGCGCATAGCTTCCTCATCTAAATAATTCATGCCAACGACACCACCATGGCACTGTAGATCGCATGAAGACTCACTGTATAGACGACACACTATCTACTTTCCATCCCTGCACCAATCAGCAACATCAAGGATCAACAACGGCCACCACACCACTTCATTCACTCGATCGCGTCGGCCAGATCACAAACAACAGCAGCCCACTACAAACCATCTACTGAATTGACCGAGCAACATACAATAGCAGTGGCATACAATCTAAATCCACCCTACGCACGCTACTCCATCTCCAGGCTACGTTCCATCGAAACGATTAGAACACGGCCAAATTTCCAGGCATGACAACGCTGCAAGCACCAAATAGCAGCTCACATCCATGTCTAGTATTCACGAGCCAATATAGTACAATACGTCCTTACTCACGATGAATCACACGGTACAACACATCTTCATTCAAGCAAACACCATCGACACTCCAACACATCAGTCTATATGTTGAACCATTGACGATCAATACTCCAGCAGCCACAAACTCAGCACATCCAAGCTTCACCGTCAAAGACAAACAACGCTCCACTACAAAGCTGAAGTCAAGGTTCGGTGCTCCAATTATTTATTTTTTTATTTCTTTATTTGTTTAGTTATTATTATTTTATTAGTTATTCATTTAAGTTTATAACATAATATGTATATATATTAGTTTAGGTGTTTTTAGGATTAAGTTTTTTAGAATTTTTCACGTAGAAATTTTTTTTAAATAAAAAATTAATAAAAGACCCTTTTTTAAAATAGGACTTTTAGAGTTTTTATAAAATAAAAATATTCAAGGATTAGGGCTTTTTAGATTTTTTTTAATAAATTAAATTGGTTAAATACGTAAACTTAGTTGATTTTAAAAATTTAAAATAAACCAACACACTAAAATTTTTTAAAAGAACTACGATCGTCTGATACCGGCTAGTGGGTACGTAAGCACTTTCGGGGCGACAATAAAATATGTAGAAACTTAGGTTTCTTTTTTCTTTTAAATTTTTTTAAATATTATAATTAGAAGAATAATCATAACTTCGGTAAATAGATAGTGGTACCCGTTAGGGTTTAATAGGTTAGCCTTCGAACTTGGAACCCTCTAGTTCTTCATTTAAAATTGAAATCAAAGATCAGTAGCTAAATTATAATCAATCTACCCAATTGATTACGGTTTCTTTTTCTTTTCCCGACTTCAGTCAGGTAATGACTCCAAAAATTATTTTTAATAAAAAATCGGAATTTCTCAATTTCTTTAGTTGTAGATTAATATTAAATGAGTTAAGGTTTAGTATTAATCAGAAAATGAGAAATCAATTTTAAATAAAAGAAATAAAAAAATCAAGCTCGGCAACAAGTTTTCGAAAGCCTATTGTTATGAGGTTGAACCTAAGATATGAGGAAGGAAAAGTGCTGAGTTAAACTTGGTTTTGGTTCTGGTTATAGATTATTTCCTGCTAACAAATTCTAGGCAATTTGTTGATTTGGAAACTAGTGTTGTTATGTTCTCTAGTCTAGGTATGGATACTTACTTCCTTATTGTGCTTGTATAGGATATAATTATAATTGTAAACCAAAGTTAATTCAAACTTAAACTTAAAAATGCGATATGCTCTTTGTGCTTGGTTTTGACCTCCATTTGCTAGGGTCTAATTAGGTTGACGAAGCACTTAGTAATCATATGGGATTCGCCTTATAAGAGTTTTGTATTTAGATAGTCCAATTAGATTTTAAGAAAGGTTACTAAGGTATTGGGTAAGATTAATACCAATACTTATATGTATACATATATATTGCGTATTTAGGGACCATGATTTACCCCAAGTTTTAGGACATTGAGACTATGTTGGTTGGTAGCTAATAATTTAGATAATAAATGGCGTATGCTACATTAGCTATTTTTATGCCTACATGTAAATTGTGATTGTGTGTATCACATGCATGTGAATTTGGTGTTTTGTATTGCATGTAGCTCACCCTTTAGGAAATTTGTTGTTTTTTAGTTGCACCTACAAGTTCTTTAGAGAATTCTAAATATTATGAGGAGGTTGAGTATGATTGTTGTTATTATGATGAGGAGTTTGGTTATTATTATTTTGATGATGGGATGGGATACGTTTTGGCATTAGACTTGAAACTTAGATTCTATAGAGACTGTGATTGGTTATTTCATTTTAGAGTTTTCATTTTGTGGATTGTATAAAGGTCTTGTGACTCCCTATTTGTTTTCTATGTTGGTTTGAGTTTGAGGCTACCAGTTTTTAAAGTCATGAGTTTTGTTTTCTAGAATTGAACAAGTTTAGAATTTTTAGTGTTTATACAGGTTACAGACAAGTGTTTTGTTTTTAGAGATGGGTAGTTGATATATGTAAACTTTAAAAGCACAATTTACCAGCAAGTATATCGGGTCACGTATGTAGCAATAAATATTGGTAAGACCAAGTCATTCCTATAGATATTATTATGACTAGCTTTTAACTATATTAGTTCTACCAATATCTATGCAAATCGAAATATACAAAAATAAAATAATGCAAATCTATTCCTGATTAATATAAAATATTACATCTACTTTTAATTAACAAAGAAAATATAGGAAATCAACCCCTTAAAAGATTAAATTAATGAACTAGCAAATTGGAATCTTGGATCAATACCAATAATCATGATATTAAAATATACCACATTTGACAATTGGATCCTTAATTGGTTTAGATTATTTTCTTTGAATACCCTTTTGATTTATCAAATCATTGAAGTACATAATTACCTTCTCTCGAAATATAAATTACCCTAATTAATTAACTAAACCTTTTTATTTTTAGAAAAAATTATTTAGTTAATTAACCATTTTATGTTCTAATTCCTAACCCAATTACAATGTATAATCTCTTATGTCTTACTTGTAATTCGAAGCTAGTTTACTATAAAGTCGATTGAATTAATTTTACTCTTCTTAGATTTTAACCTAAACTAGCATGTATTTCATAATTAATAAAACACATGCTTAATGACAAAAATATCAAGAATACCAATATTCAAATATTTAAGAAATATCACAAATCTATCGATCCAATATCTCAATAATAAATACTAATTCATAATCAAATAAAGCACACAAATTACCAAAGGAATAAAGAAATCTGTAAATGAAAATAAGAAAAAAAAAAAGGATAAAGAAGACTTATTCTTTATCATAAAAATCGAAAATCCCTATTTTTCAATATTTACATGAATTAACTTCTCCGTTTATAATTGGTGTCGATCTTGTTAATTATCTACAAACAAAAAACTAAAGAAACTACACTACTAAAATAAAATAAAAAAAGAAAAAAAAAGGAAGAAATAAAGGCGTGCGGCTCTATCTTCGTATTCCTTTGCTGTGTCCGCGGCCGCCGAAGCCTGAATTCCCAAGACCTCCGAAGTAACTAGATAAAAAACCCTTGGCACGTGAACGACAATAGATGGTCGGTGGACAATTTCAAATCACGACGTTGGGATTTACTCAAATTGCATGGGCTGATTTGCAAGTGCATGGACCATGGACGACTTGAACATATTGACCAGCTTTTGGATAATTGCAATTTATTTGGAAACATCGTGTGGTCATGCTAAATGACGCGCACTTTGGGCATCAGTTGGTTGCCATCGTAGAGTTTAAGGGACCATCATTCAATTTCCAATATGGACTGAAACATGTTTTCACACTTTGGGTATCAATTAGAAAAGTTTGTTATAGTTTATTTTGATGACATTTGGTATACAGTCCCGACCTTCCCGATCATGTGAATCATCTCCGAACTATTTTTGAGGGGCTCTGAGCTAAACAACTATTCGAAAATTTGAAGAAATATTGTTTCTATCAAGATAAGATTATATTTTTTAGGTACATAGTTACTAGTGGAGGCCTTAAAGTGGATGAAAAGAAGATTTGAGCTATTGTGAGGTGGCTTACCCCAATCTCATGTGTTGACATTAGAAGTTTTCATGACTTAGCTTCTTTCTATGGCAGGTTCATTTTGAACTTCAATTATGTGGTAGCACCCCTTAACAATTCACGAAGAAGCTTGTTAACTTTCAATGGGAAGATAGAGAAAAAATGAGCTTTGTTGAGCTGAAGAAGAGGTTAACTTGAGCTTGAGTACTATCTTTACCTGACTTCAATGAGGTATTTAAGTTAGAATGTAATGCTTTAGGCATAAGACTTGGAGCGATGCTCATGCAAGACTACCGACTTATTGCTTACTTTAGTGAAAAGCTTAAGAGATTAACTCTAACTTATTCTGTTTATGAGAAGAAATTGTATAAACTTATCCAAGCTTTATAGACTTGGTGACATTACCTACTACTAAGGGAATTTGTTGTATATTCTAACCATCAAACCCTAAGATACTTAAAGAGCCAACCAAAGGTGTCAAGAAGATAAATAATGGGTCAAGTTTCAGAAGGATTCTTATTGTGATAAAATATAAGAAAGGGAAGACAAATGTAGTTGTGCATGACCCTATCTAGATGACATGCCTTGTTTTCTAACCTATAAACAAGGCTAATGGAATTCTCTAGCATTAAGGAACAATATCCCTAGGACAAGATTTAAGCCGGATGTAAGGAAGGTAAGACATTAGGTGAATATTTTGTAGAGGATGACTATCTCTTTTGAACTAGCCAACTTTGCGTACAGAGCTATTAACTTTGTGAGGTGCTGTTCCAAGAAGCCCATAGTGGAGGTTTAGTTGGCCACTTTAGAGAGAGAAGAACTTATGAGATGTTGAAATCAAGATTCTATTGGCTGAGGATGTTGAGAGATGTACATGGAAGATGCTCAAGCTATAAGGAGACTATGAGTCGGGTTGAGCGTAGAAAAGTTGTGCCCTTATTAGTGCTGACCAAACCTAGGCCAACTAGAGTATTGATTTCGTTCTTGGTTTTCCAAAAGTAGCCCATGGGAAGGATGCCATAATGGTTGTAGTCGATAGGTTTAGCAAGATGGTACATCTTACACCCTATAACAAAACTAATGATCTTTGGTTATTTCTTTTCTATTTTTACAAGAGATCATGAAGCTGCATAAAGTTTCAAGGAGTATTGTACCTAATTGAGATCTTAAGTTTTCAAGCTGATTTTAGAGGTCTTGTAGTGTCAATTGAAGACCAAGCTACTAATTAGCACATCTTGCCATCCATAAATTGATGGTTAAATAGAGGTCATAAACTAAACACTAGGATCTGTCTTTTGATCTATCATTGGAAGGTACCATGCCCACTAGAACAATTGCTTACCAATAGTTGAATTCACCTACAATAGATCTATCCATGGTATAATAAGTAAAACCCCATTCAAGGTTGCCTATTGATTTAATCTTGAGCCACCTCTTGATTAGATCCTAAGACCCTAAGCTAAATAAGGAGAATGAGAAACTAAAGACTGACCAAACCTTGCAATAGATCTGCCAAAGAGTCATAAAACAATTGACCCAAGCTACTAAGAAGCTTGCACAAGGAAGCCTAAGACAAAGGAAAAAAAGCTATTCCAACCAAGAGACCTTGTATGGTTACACCTTAGTAAGGATAGGTTTCTGAACAAAAGGATAAGCAAACTCTCACCTCACACTAATGGACCTTTTCGAGTACTTCAAAGGATCAATGACAACACCTACAAGCTTGAGCTCCTAGAAGGGTATGAAGTTTTTGATGTCTTCGACATTGCCAATCTGAGCTCATATGTATCTGAGGAGGACAACCCAACAAAGTACTTCAAGGATTTGATCCCAATTCCTAAGCATCTTGGAGAGAACCATATGAATCAACCTTCAAGCCCCCTCACCCGATCGAGAGTAAGATGTCCAACTAACTTAGCCTACTAAATTCTCAATTGCTAATCAAGTGCTGTAGATATGGTCCTAAATGATGGAGCTGACCTATTTTATTTATCGAGTTCTTGGGCTATTTGGTGTATTACCATAATGGCACTAGATCAGTCCAAGCTTACTAGAACTTTAGGATTAAATCTCTCAACCAACTCCTTATTGGCCACCAAAAAAAAAAAAAAAAAAAAATCTCCCAACTTATTCTAAAGGATGCCTTCCAATGTTAGCCCATGACTACCGTAGTCATAACACCGAGTTGACAAAGAGCCCTATTAATGTTAACTTTATCCTAAATATTCAAAAACTATCATTTGTAAAGTCACTAACCTCTCTCTTGTTGACATGTGTTCCACTTTTCTTTAATGCACCACTTGACAAATGAATCTTCTCTTTCTAAAATGATTACAAATTTTTCCTTCTATTTTTTTGACAATAGTTGTCCAGTGCTTTTACCCTTTTTAGTAATTTCATATGTTATGTAACTTTA
Organism: Lumnitzera littorea; assembly: GCA_024138015.1. Classification (NCBI taxonomy): domain Eukaryota; kingdom Viridiplantae; phylum Streptophyta; class Magnoliopsida; order Myrtales; family Combretaceae; genus Lumnitzera; species Lumnitzera littorea. The sequence goes on along the minus strand of JAMXBB010000009.1, from coordinate 50,684,293 downwards.
GGAATTTCTAAGTATAAATACCCTTTGATAACATTTGTTGTAATAAGAAATTTCCCCATATTGTTAATGAAGTTTCCTGAGTTTCCTTCTCCTACATTGAGAACCCTATCCTTATAACCCACAACAACCCTTAAGCAAGGTTGTACCAGTAAAAAACCCTCTATCTCAAACTGGTGAGTCACATCCAGTGAGGTATAGATTCGTGAGTGCTTGAGTGGTGAGTCATATCTATGAGTAGCTTACGAAGCTTAACCTTTTCCTTTTGCATTTTCCATCCAAAACTATCTTCGCCTTTCTCTAGTAGCTATCTTTGGGTGACTCATCCATGCTACAATAAGCCTTCTTCCAAGGTATGCATTGTTTGTAGTCACCTCCAACTGGTGTACTGCTCTAATATCATCTATAACAATCTGATCAGAACTATCCTATCGAGTTATTATCTACTTTGGCATGAAACGCCATATAATTTTGTCCTTTGGTATAGCAGCTTGCTAAAGGCCAACCAACTTAGGATTAAAGTAGCCTGAGTACGCTTAACTTTAGAGTTCTCTAATATACTCTAAGTCACTACATCAAAAAGTGTCTCATTGATTAGAATTTTGTTACCTAATATTTAAAGGGTACCACAAAAGTTTTACCAGAGAGATAATCAATGAATCTGCATATAAAAAATTGTATTAATAACAAATAAATTATGTTTAAATATTTTACAAATATAATATAGTTTATTATATTCTTCATAAAACCAATTCTTTATACAAAAGGGGTTTCCATAGTTTCTAACTTCAATGAGTAGTTATATTAACCAATAATTTGACCCCATACTAAATGTAGATTCTAAAGCTATCATAGATGTCAATATACTTAAGATAAACGTATCATTTTTGTAATCTAAGGATATTGAGATTGACTAGTATTTGAATAACTTAAAGCATCTTGTTCAACCATCATATGTCGCTTCTCATACAAATATATCTCTAATTCAAATTTATTGTCACCTTTTAGTGTTTGCATGCTTTCAAAGGATTGAAATTCATACATAATGTAAAGATTATAAATATTGTAATGATTGAAATAAATTTGAATCTAGCATATGTATTTGTAAAAGGTAAAGTTTTTTGTAAGCCATTTGCCCATTAATTAATAACAGAATCCTGAACTCTTGAATTATTGCTACCAATATTTGGATTTAGACATGTACTTATGTCATCTTTTACATATTCATGAAAAAAGAGAAAATAATACTCTTCTGACTTCTAAAATATTAGTTATTTTAAATTAAATGGGTTCATGGGTTGAACCCGCTATATGATTACATGACCTATTTAATAAATTGGTTTGCAATCGAACCTCGACATGAATTTTTTCATGTTCAAAAGAGTCTAACTTGTTGTTGACAGTTGAATTTCCATCACTCGACTACTCGGCCGCATACATAACGAGAGATTCTAATCCCGGCTGTACCAAGTAACATCAACATGATGAGTAACTTAATTCTCAGCTGATGCCGAGTAACTAGACCAACATTTGCTTTAAATTGACTAAAGTTACATGAACAATTATCACCTAACACGGTTATATTACATAATTGCCTACTCTCCCTATATTTTCAGAATGTGTTTGATCAGGAGGCCTCTATGTGTCTCATTAATAATTTTGATAATTGCTGCTTTAGACACGATATTCACTTATAAATATGAGAAAGAAATATTATAAGAGACATCTAATAACTCTTTACCACTCACTTAACTTCCCTTACTCTCATTTACTAACTTAAGCATTAGAGTGGCTACATTGGACTAGCCTCGATACCAAGAGCTTTTCCTTTCTTTGTAGAATAATTCCAATTACCAAAATCCACCAACAACATTTGGTACCATAATGCTAGTCCACGTTACTCGACATCAACTAAGAATCGAGTTACTCCTTGTGTTGATGTTACTCGGCATAACTGAGACTAGAGTCTCTTGTCATGTAGGTAGCCGAATAGTCAAGTGATGGAAATTTGACTATCAACATTTGCCCCCCAACTCCCATGGTCGAGTATTTAGTTAAGGGAGTAAACATCTTGATGTTCTGCAAGGTCAAGCAGGGAATAATTTCCCAAATGCGAAGTAATAAGAAAATTTCTTTGATTTTTGAGAAACAAATTGTGTCCTATGCGAAAGATCGCAACTTTCAATTTTCCTAACTATCAGAAGCTCAAGCGATGGCATGAATGACAACTGTCACATTAGCCATAATTATACTGTAGGCCATAATAACTGTCAGAGCCTCGACAACCATTGGATCTCTATCTTAAAATACGTATCAGTAATTCGTGCCATCTTCTATTCAACACGTAATTTCCAACAAAGTATTTAAGAGTTTTTCATTAGTAGAATTGGACTTTCCAATCACATTCATAAGCTTTCTCTTACTTTTGATATTTCATCTTTAACTTCAAACTCTTCAAACATTGTGAATTTATAACCAATCAAGTATGGTTCGTAACGTAATTCGTCGACTTATCCTTTCAGATTTCGAAGCAATGGAGACTAAGGCCACTTCTCTCCCCCCAAAAAGGAGTGGGATAATACATTCCTTGGGTAATTCAGCTAATAGTGTAGTGGAGTGGTAGGATAGACTCACCTGAATCAATTCCTTAACAACAGATACCTACCTAAATGATAAGGAAGGAAAATCTATGGCAGCCCAAAAGAAGACCTCCTAACCAATTGAGAAACAAAAAGGGTGTGAGAAGCCTAGATTAGTCGAGGCCCCACATACTAAAGCACTTCTAATTCAAGATATTCCATCTACTATAGAGCCAAGAAAGGGTAGTCGAGAGACCTAACCCTAAAACGAGGTTGAAGCTACCACAACCGCCAAAGGGTCGTCATTAATGGTGGAGGTGGTGTCGAGAACTAATAATAAAAGACCTAGGAAGGAACTTGTTGACCAACTACTTGCCAAGAAGTCTAAAGAGTTGGATGAAAGGACAAAGGAGTATAAGCCTTAAGGTTAAGTCAAATGACCGTAGAATTGAATTTAGTACATAAAGTTTAGGATGATTGGTTAAAGGATCTAATCAAGCCTAAATTATAAACTATAGATAGAAATATTAGTAAAAGTAACCTCATAAACTTGAATTTAAGAAAATAAATAATAAAATAGGAGACTATAAAATTTTCAAATTTTAAGTATAATAATTGTTAATTATTAAAAAAACGAAAAGTGTAATCTAATAACTAATAAATTACTAGAGATAGATTATATGTATACTAAAAATCATAAAATAACCTAAATAATAATTAGGAATGTTCACATATATCCCACATGTGTTTACACGTGGATAAAAATATGTTAAAATACTTAAATTGGCTAAAAACTTATTAAATAATTAAAGAAAATTATTAATTAATTAAGAAAAAATCAGATGAATAAGGAATGATGTGGATTTGGTCATGGCAAGTCAGGAATTGAAAAAGAAAATTAACCAATCAAAATCAAGCAATACAAAAGGCAAAAATTAAGGGATTTGGGCAATGTCTTGTCCAATTAAATGCATAATAATTACTATAAAGCTCTATAAATAGAGAAAAAATTACAGAGCTCATTTGGACAGTTATAAGTCAGAAAAAATTAAGAGCATCGAAATTGGAAGAGAAAAATTAGGGTTAGGAAAAAAATAAGAAAATCTGTGCAGTAGGGGTTAGTGAACTAAACCTACACACTACCACCACCTAGGACTGAGCCACCACCACCACCACCACCCCACTCCAAACCCACGGTTAGACCAGCTGACACACCTAGATCGGTGTTGGAAGCCCAAAAGTCATCAGACCGGGTAAGTCTCTCATTTGCTCCGATTTTGTATAATTTCTTAAAATTATTTATTTTGCCTAGAAAATTATAAAATTTATTATTCTGAGGTTTTATTGTATGTAGATTTAGGGGAAAATAATAATTAAGTTTAATCACGTTTGAAAATATATTGTTCTTAATAAATTAAGCAAAACCGAGCATGATTAAAACTAGAAATAAATAGGCTTAGTAATGTAGTTTGGAGCTCAAATTTTTTCTATAGAATGCTTAAGCGATATAAAACAATGCTATGAAACCATTTTTTAAAATTTAATTTTTGAAATTTTTAAGTAAATTTTTAGCCCTAAAATGATAGAAAAATTGAGTAATTTTGAGTTAATTAGGTGATTAAGTAATTAATTACTGATTTAGATAGTAATTAGATATTTAGGGATGTTAATCTCTGATGTAAAAACCTAATCCTAGCCTTTAGAGTGTTAAGTGTAATTAATGAAGGAATTATGTGATAATTGTAGAAAATTAGGAATATGTAGAATTGGAAATTTAATAAATATGAAAAATTAGGTTTATTTAGATAATATAATAATAAAAATTAGTATATAATAAATGTAAAACAAAATTTAATTTTAGGTAATTGTATAAAAAATGTAATATTTTCTCACATCGGAAATAAATCCGATACTTCGATTAGGATTAGCGTATACCAAACAGTTTAGAACACTAAATTAAGATCCAATATGATATTAGAATACTTGAAATTAATGTGATTAATTTCACATTAGGATTCAAGCATATTTAAGATTCCAGAATCAAAACTAGAATCAAATTTAGAAATCAAACCCCGAAATAAGGTAGAATGAATCATTACTAAATAATAGATATACATGGAGAAATGAGTTAAATTATAACTTAGAATATCAATCATTAAAGTATAAGTACTAAAAAGACCTATTTGTATTATAGGATACCTAGAGACGAACTGGCTTGCAATTAAGTGATCAGGCGACTGAGAATTCTAAGTTACGTTATTACTTACTGTATTAGAGTACTATTTTATGGTACTCGGAGACTTAGGATTGTATATGATTATGATTGTAAATAGTTTATGCATGTGTTTGATGTATCTGAATTCGTGCTGAAATTTGTAATGTGATTGATTTTGTGTTATGATTGGATTGGTGTGAAATTGTTTGAACACCTTAAATGAAATTTAATCTTATTCGACTCTAATGACCTAAATTGTCATGCATTGCAACCCTTTAGGGGATCAATTGAATTCTCCAACTAAACATCGACACCTTCGATAAAGATAACACTAGATAGCAATTGGTCTTTTTCTTATCCTTAACCGAACTAAGTGACAGGAGAGGAGGTTACAGTGAGGATGAGGGCATTAGTTCGAAGGATAGTCTTAGGAGGAGCAGTATCTCGATTGCACAAACCTGGGTTTGGTTGTGAGCTGTTGCATAACATGAAAACTCCTCAACCCGGATTAAAGCATGTGAAATTTCTCTGATTTTGCCATGGACCGAACTTCATTGTATGGTGACACTTGCTTGTTGCATTGCATGAAAATAATTGCTTGATAATCTTGTTTGTATTTGTATATATTCATGAGTCTTTAATTCAACTTACTGAGCTGTAGTTGCTTATACTCGTATAGATCCTTTTGTAGGTCTTGATTTCTAAATACTTCGAGTATTATGCCGCCTTACAACTATCCAAAGGTTAGTTCTTTGGAAGCCTGGGGTGTAAGGATCAATTCGCTTAGCAGTAGATGTATAGCTAGAGTGTTCTTTATAATTTAAGAATGAAAGACTAATAGTCGTTATGTAAATTAGTGAACTGTTATGTTTATGTAGAGTTTCCTGGGAAGTTCTATGGAATTTACATATAATTATGTATGTTGATCTAAAATTTGTGATAATTACTGTAATTTTAGCTAAACACTTAATTAGACTGTTTACTTCAAAGTGAGGAGTCGTCAATGCCTTATATAGATCATGTCTATGGTAGGTACTGTGAAGCCAGTTATTATCATAGAATGGTTTATACGGTGGGACTGTTGTGACTCTATGACTTCAGGGCATAACAAGGAGGCCATGCATAACAAAGCTTTCGGTATCAACAATGCCAAATTCGTCCCCAATATGGAGGTCAGCGAGTACTTCGTCCCATGTTGGAGCCATACCATCTTGCATATTGACTCGACCCTAGGAGACAAGATGAAATCTTTGGCCTTAATGGAAGGTATTATTCTTCCTAAGGACAAAGAGATCACAAAGAAAGACATTAGTAGGATCAACGGTTGTAATAAGGCTCATATTGTGGCCAAGCTATATGATGTTAGTATCTATTACATCCTTTTAACTGTTAGGTTTGCTTAGTTGCTAATACTCCTATCCATTTTCAAATAAGTAACCACGTTCTAATAGCTCTAGATGAAGCCAATAAAGAGATGAAGATAATAATAGTAATAATAATCTTCATGTATTCTGTTGGGTCATCTGGAATATTCATTATTCTACATTGTCTTGTTACAGAAAATTGAGGATAAGTATACCTCCCTTAAGGCCCAGATTACTGTTGCTGAGAAAGTAAGAATAAAGGGCCAAGATGGAGGCCAGAAAGTATGAAGAAGAACTGGCCGTTGAAAAATTGGCATACTCTTTGGCTACCAACAAAGAGTCAAGCCTTAAGCCTTAAGCTCAAGTGCTAGTAGATTTTTTAGCCAAGTTCATTGGTGATGAAGATAATGTGGAGGTTGTTAAGAACCTATATAGTACCTTTATGTAAATGGTTCTTCCATAAGAGAAAGAAGTGGTGCGGGCCTTGTTCTTTAAGGCCCCTATAATATCAAAGTTAATTATGCTTTAAAGTTCAAATTCTCAGCTAGTAACAACGAAGCGGAATATGAAGCTTTGATTACCAGACTTAAATTAGCGAAAGAGATTGATGCTGAGAAACTCAAAGTGTTCTTTGATTCACAATTGGTGGTAAATCAAGTCATAGGAAGTTATGCGGCAAGAGAAGAAGAAATAAGCAAGTACTTGTTGGTGGTACGAATGCTCACAGAAGAATTTCAATCTTTCTCAATCTACAAGGTTCCGAGAAGTAAGAATATTACTATCAATAAGTTGTCCAAGTTGGCTAGTATGGCATTCTCTAACCTAAGTGACAAAATTTTTATCGAATTTCTCCCACAAAAATGTTTATCTATTGTCTTGCAAGGCTACGAATTGGTTCCTTGCCCTAAAGATGAGTCTTAGATGGATCCCCTTGTAGATTATTTAAGAGATGGTACCCTCCCTAGTGACAAGAAAGAAGCATGAAGATTGGTTTATCAAGTTGTAAATTATATGCTGATAGATGATCAGCTGTATAAACACGGTATGTCACAACCCTATCTTCGATGCCTTCCTCTGAGAGATGCCTAACGGGTGTTATTTGAACTATACGGTAGTGTATATAGTAACCAGGTGAAAGCATAGACATTATATGTCTACACATTGTAACTCAGCTATTATTGGCTGACCATGAAAGAAGATGCAAAGATGGCTATTTGGCATTGTCCACAGTGCTAAAAGCATGAGGCACCGAGTTACGCACCTTCAACTGAACTATGTTACCTATCTAGTCCTTAGCCTTATCTAGTAGAGTTTAGATATTCTTAGACCCTTCTCGAAGTCTATAGCCAAATGACAATTTGTCATTGTTGTTTTAGATTATTTTACAAAATTTGCAGAGGCGAAGGTAGTGGTGAAGATCATTGAATAAAAAGTAAAGGCATTTGTTTTCAACTCCATAATATCGAGATTTGAAGTTCCTTTCATGATAATTATGGACAATGGCCTACAGTTTGACAACAAGTTCCATGCATTTTGTGAGAAATACAGTATTCGCCTAAACTACGTGTCAGTAGCATACCCTCAGACGAATGGACAAGTTGAAAATAAGATCACCTTACACGACCTAAGAAGGAAGGTTAATCAAGTTAAGGGGAGAGGAGATGATGAACTACTGGATGTCTTATGGGGGTACAAAACCACCCACAGAACCACAACAGGGAAAATTCCCTTTAGGTTAACATATGGCACGGAAGCAGTTTTGCTAATTGAGTTAGATTTACCTAATCTAAGAACGTAGAATTTTGATGTGATGGTTAATCAAGTTGGATTAATAGCAAATTTGGACACCATTGACGAAATTAGAGATATTGCAAAAGCAAGGGTTGCAATGTGTTAGCATAAAGCAGCTAGGTATTACAATAAAAAAGTAAAGCATAAGGTTTTTTAACCTCGGGACTTAGTTTGTTGAAGGCTGGAAGCAACTAGAGAGCGAGAAAGTCAAGGGAAGCTTAGCGCAAATTGGGACGATCTTATTAGGGTTTAGGAAGTTGTTGGCAAAGGGGCTTATTGACTAGAAAGGTTTGATGAATCAATCATCCCTTGAGTATGGAATACCAAGAATTTGAAACTCTATTTCAATTGATTGTCTAGATGATGTTCATCTTCGTTTATCTTGTAAGGCAATAGCTTACCTGTTTATAAGGCAACAACCTATTTGTTTATGAGACAGTTATATTTGAAGTTTTATTTTGTTTCTAGAACTATTTATGACTAACAAGTTAATAAGGTCAAACTGCACGGTGAATGAACTAATGTAAGTTTAAGCTTATCGTAGTTAACAAAATTCAGAAATCAATCCTATAGCTGAGTAAAATGGCTAGTCCACATCTTAAATGGCTAATGGACAATATCTATAAAAGACGCAAGAAAGGTGTGTGAGATAAAACACGCTAAAGGAATTAGGCATGTGAAGTAAAACATGCCGAGAAAAACTTAGAGTGTGAAGTAAAACATGCTGAAGAATAAGAGCATGTGAAATAAAACATGCATATTAATAAAAGAGAAAAGAAAATCATACATTCTAGGAAAACACAATGCTTAAAATAAAATGTACTAGAAATACAAAGTTATACGAAAAGTGTTTTTCATTCATCATGATATGATTACAAATACTTGGCCATTCGACCTGGAGCGCTCTATACAAAGAATTAAAATTACAAGACAATCCTACAGCTTATTTTCAAAGTGAGTAGAAGTAATTTTTAGATTAAAGGTTGGGGCTATGCTATAATTTTCTGTAATTTAAGACTTACCCTGATTGGTTACTACAAATACTTGCATATTGTAATAATCGCACATTAAATATACAGTGAATACACCAAACTTTTATACCCTCTTAAGCTAAGTGTCTTTCTGCTTACTCTTGAGTTAAGTGTCTTTCTGCTTACTCTTATCTAGACCATTGAGCATGGATTAGTAGCGAGTGACCTCTGACCATAGTTATGCATCATATCAAGTGTAACCTGCGCTCATGTGAGGCATTGGTGTCTCATATCCATCGTCGATGCATAAAAACCCCTACTCATCCTTGACTATCGTTTACTTTTCGAGCCATCTCGCAGCCTAGACTCACCCTTTGGTTACTTGTGATATTGGGTCCATGTATCCATCTACGAATCCGTATCATCTTATATCAAAGCTTAGCTATGTTTGAAGCTAGATTTTGTTACTGTATTCTTTGAGTGGCTTGTTATTGTTCTCATGTGTTAAAAGCTCTATTGTTAACATTGAAGTTCAGAAGTTGAGAGGTGTTTTGTGCTTTATTTTCCCCTATTTCCCATACGCAAAAATAAAGTGTGATTGTTTGTCTATTCATTGTGTAGTTGTCATAGTGAGTGGTAGTTGTTCTGTTGTTGTCGTTCTTGGAAAGAACTTCAAGTGGTATTTTTAGACATCAATTTTGTAAGGTAACTAACAATATCAAATTCAAATGTTCAAGGAACTCTGAGAAACCAAGAAAGTGGTACTTGACATGGCCAAGGATAAGAAGGAAGCTTTACACCTCAGTTGGTGGGTAACCGCTTGGATAAGCTTACTAACTCGATCACCAATTTGGTGACTATTATCCAATAAGATATACAAGTAGCTAGAAATAACCCCACTAGAGGATGTGAACAGTAAGAGTGAGGTAATGGTCAATTTAGTCGATTTAATGCCCTAGCTCAATCATCTTAAGCTAAAGGAATGGGTAAGGATGCTAGATGAAGGCTAACCTTTGAAGAGATTGAGGAAGAAGAGGAAGGAAATGACAAAGCAAATGAGTACCATGAGCCTGAAGAAAGAAATGTACAAGCACCTAGAGTTGAAGGGTTGCAGATGCGTATTCCAAGTTTTTCTAGGAGTGGTGATGCTAAGGACTACTTAGATTGGGTAGATGGGACTAAAAAGTAGTTTGAATGCCTTGATGTACCTAACAATGCAAAGGTTAGGCTTCTTGTGTTAAAGTTCACTAGTTATGCCACCCTATGGTGGAAGAACTTGTAAGTCACCCGAAGAAGAGAAGGAGAACGAAAGATTAGGAGTTGGGATGAAATGAAGAAAGTTATGCGGTGAAGGTTTATGTCGAGTTATTATTTATAAGATGCCTTTAAAAGACTGTAGGAGCTAAGTCAAGGAAGGTTGAGTGTAGACACTTATGTTAAGGAATTCCAAATGTTAATGATCTGATGTGAAGTCATAGAGCTAGAGGATTGAACTGTATCTTGGTTCACTTGTGGATTGAAGTATGAGATTGAGGATGTCTTGCAAAATTTAGATATTGGAATGCTTAATGATGCAATCCGAGCAGCCTAGAGGATAAAAAGGCACCGAATAGGAAGGTTTCGACCACTCGTCAACTAGCCTGGTAGTAGCTGATCCGTTTTAAGCAGACCTATGCGAACAGAACCAAATAAGGTCATTAAGACCCAACTTGTTCCAACTAATCGAGTAGTGGAGAAGGAACCTCGAGGAAGTTTGAGAAAGGCCAAAGTTTAGGCAGGAAGACGAGTGAGATCAAGTGTTTCAAATGCTAAGGATTTTGACACATGATCGCTCAATGTCTAAACAAACAAACAATGGTGATCCGAAGTAAGGTGTCGACTGTTGAGGTCAACAGTATTGATGAGGAAGTAAAGTAGCTAAAAGAGGATGGATAGACTGAACTATTCGAAGAGAAAGTTATCTACAGTAAAGAAGGCAACTTTATGCCGACCACTCTAGTGTTGAGAAGAACGATGAGCATCATTCCTATACCCGAAGAAGAATAAAGGGAAAATCTCTTCCATATTAGATGTAAGGTAAATGAGTTTCTATGTGTACTAATTGTTGATAATAGGAGTTGCACCAATGTAGCCTTTGCATTTATGGTCCAACAATTGAAATTGCCAACTAAGCCCCACCCGAAACCTTACAAGCTTCATTGGCTTAATGATAAGGGAGCCTTATAACTAAACAAACAGGTGTCTATATCGATTTACATTAGCAAATATTGAGATGAAGTGCTCCGTGATGCACTACCCATGAGTGTGTGCTACATTCTACTTAGACGACTATGGATGTTCAATCGAGCTATGGTATATGATGAAAGGAGAAATATATGTTATGTAAAGCATAAAGGTATGAGGATGAAATTGAGTCCTATGAATATCGAGCAAGTAAAGGTCACGCAGTCCCAACTTAGCTGAACCCTGAAGAAAATGGCTTTGGTGATGACTCGAGCTAAACTAAAAGAGAAATGGAGCTCAAAGAACCAACCTATCTAATGGTCTGAAGGTTATTAGAGATGAGGTCTGAGGAGAGGGAGCAACCTGCTAAGGTGAAGACATTACTGGAAGAGTTTGCCAATCTATTCCCGGAAGAGGTGTCAGAAGATATGCCTCCCATCTGAGGTGTTAAGCATGCAATTGACTTGTAGCTAGGAGTTGTACTGCCGAACAAGCCTACTTATAAGCTGAATTCTAAATAGGCCATCGATCTATAGAAGTAAGTAGATGAGCTAATAAGGAGGGGGCATGTATGTGAGTTCGTTAGTCCTTACACAATACCGACCTTGTTAGTACTAAAGAAAGATGGTTCTTGAAGGATGTGTATAGACAACTAAGTGATCAATTGACTCACCATTAAGTATAGGTACCCTATACCTAGGCTTGTTGACATGCTAGATAAATCAAGCAAAGCAAGAGTGTTCTCTAAGATTAACCTCAAATTTGGATACCATCAAATCTAAATGCACAAAGGTGATGAGTGGAAGACTACATTCAAAACACGCCATAGAGTATATGAATGGCTTGTAATGCTATTTGGACTATCTAATGCATTAAGCACATTTATGCGCCTGATGAATCATGTGCTTTGAGACTTTTTAGGGAAGTTTGTCGCAATTTATTTTGATGACGTCTTGGTGTGTAATCTCGACCTTAAGACTTACCAACAAACATCTTTGAAGCGTCTTTGCAAAACTTCGAGCTGAACAGCTTTACGCCAATCTGAAGAAGTGCAACTTTTGCTAATCTAAGGTGATATCCTTGAGGTTTGTTGTAAGTAGTGGTCGTATGCGAGTTAATGAAGAGAAAATTAGAGTGATCATTGAATGGCCAGTACTAACCACTTCAGCCAACATGAGAAGTTTCCATGACCTGGTATCATTTTATTGCAGATTTATAAAGAATTTTAGTATGATTGTAAGCCCACTCACTAAACTCTCAAAGAAGAATGTTGAATTCAAATGGGGAGAGAAGGAGAAGAGGAGTTTTAAGGAAGTGAAGTATAGGCTAACTATAGCCCCTATCTTAGCTCTGTCAGGCTTTGACAAAGTGTTTGAAGTAAAGTATCATGTGTTCGAACTAAGCATAGGTGCTGTGCTGATGCAAGAAGGTCGACCTATTGCTTACTTCAACAAGAAACTTCGAAGAGCTACACTCAACTATTCTATCTATGACAGGGAGTTCTACTCCTTAATTCGAGCCTTAATGGTATGCCAATACTATTTATTGCATAAGGAATTTGTGATCTACACCAATCATGAATCCTTGAGATATTTGAAGAGCCAACTCAAGTTATCTCGGAGACAAGCTAGATGGGTCTAGTTCATGGAGGGTCTTTCCTATGTCATGAAATATAAGAATGGGAAGAACAACATAATGACCAATACTCTATAGAGACAACATACTCTCTTAACCAAACTGTAAATAAGGTTACTTGGTTTTTCAAGAATAAAGAATATGTATGCTGAGGATCTACATTTTGGTCCTATCTATGCTTGGTGTGAGGAAGGATAGACACTTGATGACTATCATAGGGAAGATGGATACTTATTCAAGAAGAGGAGGTTATGTATCCTAACCTGTTCCATGAGAGAATTACTAGTGCCCAAGGCGCATAGAGGAGGATTACCAGGATACCTTGGCTAATGCCGAACCTATGAGGTACTATCTTCAAGATTCTTTTAGCCGAAAATGATGAGAGATGTGTAGTCTATGTTTGTGTGACCTATAGAAAAACAAAGAGCCAAGTTGAGCAAAGACATTATATTAAGATTACAGAAGACATCCCGCAGGAAGGACTCCATCATGGTAGTTATGGATCCATTTAGCAAGATGCTACATTTTATGCCTTATTCCAAAACTAACGACACTTCGACTATCTCTTTTCTTCTCTTACAAGAAGTAATCAAACTTTATGGAGTTCCTAGAACCATTGTTTCGGACCAAGACCTAAAGTTCATGAGCTACTTTTGGAGGATGCTATGGAGGCGAATGGGAACTAAGTTATTGTATAGCATGTCCTGCCATCCGTAGACCGATGGATAGACTAAGGTTGTTAATAGAACCATGGGAACTTTGCTGTGGGTTGCTGTTAGACAAAACATGGCTGATTGGGATCTATGTCTGCTAACCATTGAATTCACCTACAATAGAACCACCCATAGTGTAACAAACATGTCTCTATTCAAGGTCGCCTATGGGTTTAATCCTGAGCTCTCAATGGACCAAGAACCCCAGCTAAGACTTGATGATGACTAACTAGCCGTAGAAAGAGTTAAGGCCATTAAAGCCATGTACCAGAAGGTTATAGAGTAATTGAGCTGAGTTAATACTAAGCTTGAGAAGTAAAGTCGAGGACGAAGGAAGAAAGAGTTTCAATTAGATGGTTTGGTCTGGATACATCTTAGTAAGGAGCAATTCCTAAACTTGAGGAAGAGCATTTTGTCTCCTAAAGCCAATTGACCTTTTAAAGTGCTTGAAAAGATCAATCTTAACACCTACATGATTGAATTACCTAAAGGATATGGAGTCTTGAACTCCTTTAACATTGCCAATCTCCAACCTTACGCTCCTAAGGATAAGCAACCTAGAGCTGAACCAGATTTGATCCCAAATCTCAAACAACCTAAAAGGGATTAAAAGGATTAAGGATCGATCTTGTGTTCTCGAACCTGAAGGCTTTCTCAAATAGTTTGCCAAGTTGTCCAAGGTAAGTTAAGCACTAAGGAATAATATTTACCCCAATTCGACCTGCCAAGCTACTTTGCTCTCCACACCATCTAAGAAACTACCAAGGTGATTAGCTAACATGTCAAGCCATCCTCTCCATAACACACTAGTGTAAGTAACAAATCAGGATATAGCCATCCCCACCATATCAAGGCTGAGCTAACTATTGTCATGAGCCAACCATCAGATGCCGACCTAAATGTGAGTTATCCCTAAGCCAACCCTTATCCAGTCTTAGCAATTAGAGTTGGCAAACTACCGATGCCAACTAGACTTAATCAAGGCCTACCCCTACTTGGCTCATCATGTTATTGGGACCATAAAATGAACAAAATTACATGTGCGCTGTCCTTTCTGACAAAAGATATTCTTTTTGCACGATTACATGCTTCCTTTATAAATTATTCTACTTTTTGCTTAGCTAGTAGGGATCTATTTCTGTAATTTTCTATAATTTAAGACTTACCCTAATTGGGTACTATAAATACTTACATATTGTAATAGCCATACAATGAATATACAGAGAATATATTGAACTTTTATACCCTCTTTAGCTAAGTGTCCTTCTGCTTACTCTTCAGCTACTCTTATCTAGCCCATTGAGTGTGGACTAATGGCGAGTGACCTCCAGCCATACTTGTACATCATATTAAGTGTGACCCAAGCTCATAGATGCATTGGTGTGTCATATCCATTGTCAATGCACATAAACCCTTACTCATCCTTAACCATCATTTACTTTTGGAGCCATCTCGCGACCTGGACTCATCCCTTGGTTACACATGATATTGGGTTTATGTGTCTATCTATGAATTCATATCAAATTGAGTGGAGCTAAGATCTTTAGCAAGATTGATCTAAAATCTAGTTACCATTAAATTCACATGAGGTTGGCAGATGAGTGAAAAACTGTGTTCAAAACTTAGCATGGACTTTATGAGTGGATAGTTATGCCATTTGGCTTATCAAATGACCTAAGCACTTTTATGTGACTAATAAACCATGTCCTAAGAGATATGATATGAAAGTGTGTCATGGTGTACTTTGACGACATCCTAGTATACAGTGCCAACTTACTGAATCACTATGAACATCTCCATGCCATATTGGATGTCCTGCGTACGAAGAGATTATTCAGCAATCTTAAGAAATATTGCTTTTGCCAGGAGGAAGTGGTATTTTAGGCTATGTAGTAAGTGGAGGAGGTTTACAAGTAGATGACAAGATGATACGATAAGAAGATCTAAACAATTGTCAAGTGGCTAACTCCTACTACTTGTACCAAGGTGAGAAGTTTTCATGGACTGACTTCCTTCTATAGAAGATTCATAAGGAATTTTAGCACCCTTACTGCACCCCTTATTAAGTTGACAAAGAAGAACATTGACTTTAGATGGGGAGAAAAAGAGAAGAGAACCTTTGCTAAGGTGAAGGAAAGATTGACCTCTATACTTGTACTATCTTTGCCTGACTTTGAGAAAGTATTTGGGTTAGAATGTGACGCGTCAAGCATTAGGATAAGCATTATCTTAATACAAAAAGGCCAACCAATCACTTGCCATAGTGAGAAGCTTAGGGGACCTCAACTAAACTACTTTATGTATAATAAAGAACTTTTAACACTCATCCAAGCACTCCAAGTATGGCAACATTACCTACTATCGAGAGAATTTGTCATCTATACTAACCATGACTCTTTGAGCTATCCATGAAGTTAGATTAAATTGTCAAAGAAATAAGTGAGGTGGGTTAAATTCCTTAAGGAATTCAATTTTTTCATCAAGTATAAGTAGGAAAAGAGCAACGTGGTTACAAATGTTATTTTAAGGAGACATGCACTCTTGATCGAACTACAGACCCGGTTATTTAAGTTTACAAGTATCAAGGAACAGTACTCCAAAGATTCATACTTTAGGCCTCTACTTAGGCATTGTGCAAATGGAAGGACAGTAGATGAGTATCATATGAAAGATGGGTACTTGTTCCAAGGAGGAAAATTATATGTGCCAACCTATTCACTAAGAGAGTTGTTGATTAGGGAAGCCCACAATAGAAGACTCTCTAGACATTTTGAGGAGAGAATAATGTATAAGCTGGGCCAAGTGTTAAGTTGAGCATAGGAAAGCAATGCCTCTACCTGTCTCGACGAAACCATGGACTGAATTGAGCATGAACTTTGTTCTCGGATTACCACGAATTGCTTGAGGTAAAAGTTTTGTAATGGTTGTCATCGATAGATTCAGTAAGATGACATACTTTGTGCCTTGCTCCAAGACTAATGACGCTTTGGCTATTACTTCTCTTTTCTTGTAAGAAATTGTTCAGTTACACAACATGCCAAGAAGTGTAGTATCAAATAGAGACCCAAAGTTCTTGAGCCATTTCTAGAGAACTCTATAGCGATGGATGGAGACTAAACTACTATTCAGTATTTCTTGTCACCCCTAAACGGATGGCCAAATAGAGGTAGTCAATCGTACTTTAGGATCACTGCTCCGAGCTACAATATGTAAGAACTTGGTTGATTGAGACGTCTGCTTACCAATGGTCAAAATCGCTTATAATCGAATAGTACATGATACCACCAAGCAAACCCCCTTCAAGGTTGTCTATGATTTTAATCCTGAGTTACCCCTTGATCATACCCTTGTGCCTGTATCCAAGCAAGAAGACCTTAACGCAAAAGCCAGAGTATAATCCTTACAACACATCTGTGACAAAGTTACTTGACAGATCGACCAAGCTACCAAACAAATGAGTGAGAAGGCCAAGGGTAGGGCGATGAAATAGTTTCAGCTAGGAGACTTAGTATGGCTACACTTGAGCAAGGAAAAGTTCTCCAGTAAGAGGAGGAACAAGCTATATGCTAGGGATGAGAGACCCTTTAGAATCCTTTAGAAAATCAATAACAACGCCTATAGATTGGAGCTACCCGAAGATTATGGGGTTTTAAACACCTTCAACATTGTCAATCTCAGTCTATATCACCCTGATGGAAAGTTAAGCAAAGACCAATTGGATTTGATCCAAAATCTAAATCTACCCAAAGGGAATGATAGGAATTAGGCTACTAGGCCTTTAACCCACAACCGAGCCTGAGGACTAGAGGGACTGGCAAAGTGAATCCTCATACTCCAATTAACTTCTGCTGAAGCCAAGTTACTCCTTACTACCTATCGATTTTATGTGCCGAGCAAATGATTGCCTATCTCTCGAAAATTGTGTATCGACTTGAAGAATGCCATGATAGCAACAAAACCTCATGTGCCCATTCGGTCATGTCTAAATCGACCACTTGCTCAGCTCCATTACTATTGAGAAGTCGAGAGATCTACCCTAAACTAATCCCTAAGCATTCCTGCTCAGACGAGTCCATGCCTACTTGGCACCCTTACTCAAACACCCGATTAGCCTATACTCTTTTATCTACATCCTCCAATAGCATCACCAATGTATTACTGCCATGTATCTGGGACCACTCATAGAATCTGCTACTATAATCATTACTTTTTTCATGAATATTCTTTTTCACCCTTTGTATACTTTGTACATTACTTCTTTAGGACAATACCCTTTTAGTCTTTTCATTTTTAGGCAAGTTGTCCCACATGTAGCCGTAAACAAGAGATTATCATTAATACATTAGATATTTTCCTCTCATAAACATTGTTTATTTACTCTCATTTTACTCTTATTCTAATCCTTAAGCAAGGTTAGATAGCAAGTACCCTCACAAGACCATCTCGTGCATCATATCGAGCTGTGCTGTAAGTTCTCAAAAGTTCTATTAGTGCATCATATACTTTGGAGCTGTTCATGAGTTTTTCTTACTTTTTCATGAGTTTTTCGTCCTTATGCACATTTCCTCATCACCCTTTCAAGCTTTCAGTAAGGTTAGACCCATTCTTACGACTAGCCTTATCTATTCTTGATCACAATATGCACCAACTACCGCTACCACCGCTACCATTACCGCTACCACCATCGTTGTTGCCACCACCACCATGTCATTATTGTTACCACCACCACTGCTACCTACATTACCACTACTACCTACACCACCATTACCACCAACCACCATTGTTAGGCTACTGTTGCCGACTGCCACTATTGCCATTACCCACCATTACTGCCAACCACCATTACCATTGCCATCACAACCGCCGCTGTCACCATCGCCACCATCTATTATTTTAGGGTTGGTTGAGAAAGAAAACGAATTAAAACAAAGTAATATGTATTACACTCTAATTACATTCCTTAGGAATTTTAATTTTATTTCCCACTAATTTCATTTAGAGAAGTGAATGGGCCATAATGGAATTAGATATAATGGGTTACTTGTTGCGAACCATGACTAAGAATAAACAAGGCTAGTCATTGAATGGGTCTAAGCTTGCAGAAAGCTCAAAAAAGGATTAATAGGGAACGTACGAAAAGGGAAAAAAATGAAGAATGAAATAGTAAGCAAAATCCACGAACAGCTCTAAAGGATATGACGCACCAATGGAACCTTCAAGGACTCATGACACAATTCAATATAATGTACAAATTGGTCTGGTGAGGTTATTTGCCACCTAACCTTACTCAAAGGAAAGGATAAGAGTGATGTTAAGAGTAAACAAACAGTGTTTACACAAGGAAAAAAAAAATGTACTCAAAAGTGTATTAAGAATGATCTATTCTCTATTACAAGTATAAGGGTATTTATACCAATAAGTTAAGGCAACTTGCCTAAAAATGAAAAGACAAAAAGGGCATTTCCTAAGAAAATAATGTACAATGTACAAAAGGGTAAAAATAAATATACAAGAAAAACAATCATCGATACAACAGATTTTGCATATGATACTGTACATGTGGCGATGCTACATTAGCAAGATCGTTTGAAGATGCAGACAAAAAGTACGGATAGATAGGCTTGTTTAAGTAAGGATGACTTAGTCAGTCCGGACACTCTCTCTCAGCTTCTTGACAACAAATATGCTGAGTAATTGGATGGCTTGGTACTAGAGAGTAATCATCAACTCAGCATACTATAGAAAAATGGGCAATCATACGATACAGCATGAAGGGTAACTTAGTAAGGAAGTATTCGACCTTGGTAAGGGTTGGTTAGAACAGAAGGATTCGTCATACCAGCCCCTCTAGTCCTCGAGCACGGCTACGAGTTAGAGGTCTGGAACCTAATTCCTATCATTCTCTCCAGGTTGTTTTAGATTTGGGATCAAATCCGAATGGTGTTCACTTAGTTCTCCATTAAGGTGATATGGACTGAGGTTGGCAATATTGAAGGCATCAAAAACCCTATAGTCCTTGGGTAATTCTAACCTACAGGCATTGTCATTGATTTTTTAAAGGATTCTGAAAGGTCCTTCCACTCTTGCGGATAATTTGTTCTTCCTCTTGTTCGGGAACCGCTCCTTGCTGAGGTATAACCACACTAAGTCTTTTGGCTAAAATCGTTTAACTATTCATGTGCCAAGTGACCTTATTATAGATGTGCTAAAGGGATTGTGCTTTGGCCATTGCATTAGGGTCCTCTTGTGTGGGTATTAGTGTAGGGGCGTAGTTGAAGGGCAATTCAAGATTAAACCCATAGACTATCTCGTAGGGAGTCTGCTTAGTGGTATCATGTACTATTCGGTTATAGGCAAACTCAACCATTGACAGGCAGACATTACAATCAACTAAGTTCTTGCCTACTACAACTCGGAATAGTGACCTTAAAGTACGATTAACCACTTCTATTTGGCTGTTAGTTTAAGGGTGACATAAGGTACTGAAGAGCAATTTAGTTCCCAACCGACGCCATAGAATTCTCTAAAAATGGCTCAAGAACTTCGGGTCTCTATTGGAGACTATACTTCTTGGCATGTTGTCTATTCACACAATCTCTTGTAAGAAAAGAGAAACAATAGTCGAAGCGTAGTTAGTTTTGGTACAAGGTACGAAGTGTGCCATCTTACTAAATCGATTTACGTGACTATTATAGAATCTTTGCCTTAGGCAGTTCGCAACAATTTGAGAACAAAGTTGATGCTCAATTCAATCCATAGCTTCATCGAAACAGGCAAGGGCATTACTTTCCCTTGCTCAGCTTGGCACCTAGCCTTTTTACACATGGCACAGCTTTTGACAACTCAGTGTATATCTTTCCTCATTCTTGGCCAAAAGAATCAGCTGTTTATCAGTTCACAAGTCCTCCTTTCCCCAAAATGTTCAGAAAGACCTCTACTATGGGCTTCTTTGATTAGTAGCTCCCTTAGTGAACAATTCAGTATGCATAATTTTCCACTTCAAAACAAGTAGCCATCTTCCACATGATATTCGTCCATTGTCCTCCCGTCAACACTTTACAAAATTATGGGTCGAAAGTGCGGATCTTCAGAGTACTGTTCTTCAATACTTGTAAACCTAAATAACCTGGTTTGTAATTCTGATAAAAGCGCATGTCTCCTCAAAAAAGCATCTATAACTACGTTGCACTTTCCTTGCTTGTACTTTATTACAAAGTTAAATCCCTCAAGGAATTCAACCCATTTCGCCTACCACTTCAACAACTTGGTCTGCCTTCGAAAGTACCTAAATAATTCATGGTCAGTATATATGACAAATTCTCTCGGCAATAAATAATGTTACCATACTTGTATTGTTCGAATCAGTGTTAAAAGTTCCTTATCATATATAGAATAGTTCAAATACGATCCACAGAGCTTCTCATTATGGAAGGCAATTGGTCAGCCTTCTTGTATCAGGACAGTGCCTATTTTAATGCCCAATGCATCACATTTTAGCTCAAAAATTTTGTTAAAGTTAAGTAGTACTAACATCGGGATGGAGGTTAACCTTTCTTTTATCTCAACAAAACTCCTCTCTTCCCTTTCTCCCCATTACAAGTTGGTGTTCTTCTTTGTTAACTCGGTAAGTGGGACGGCGATGGTACTAAAATTCTTGGTAACCCGCCTATAGAAAGAAGCTAGTCTATGGAAGCTTCTTACGTTGGCATAAGTAGTAAGAGTTAGCTACTTGACAACTACTTAGATCTTCTCATCATCAACTCGTAAGCCTTCTCTACTAACTATATAGCCCAAGAATACCGCTTCCTCTTACCAAAAGCAACATTTCTTTAAATTATCAAACAGTCGCTTGGCATGGAGGATATCTAAGATTACTCTAATGTGTTCACAGAAACTTAGCATGTCGATATTATAGATCAGGATGTCATCAAAGTATACCAAGATATACTTCCCTAAGAGATGTCTCAATACATAGTTCATTAGTCTCATGAAAGTGCTCAAGGCATTTAGCAAGTCGAAGGGCATGACCATCCACTCATAAAGTCTATGTCAAGTCTTGAATATAGTCTTCCATTCATCACTTAGTCTCATGCGGATTTAATGGTAGCTAGATTTAAGATCAATCTTGCTAAAAATCTTGGCTTTACTTAATTCATCCAACATGTCTTCTAGCCTCAAGATCGAATACTTGTATTTGATTGTGATTTTGTTCACCACTTAGCTGTCTGCACATATCTACCAGGTTGCATCCTTCTTCGGCACTAAAAGTGTAGGTACAACATAAGGATTGATACTCTCTCTTATATAACTTCTCTCCAACAACTCATTGACTAAATGTTGGAGTCCAGAAGCTTGCTCGGGATTCATCTGATAAGCTGGTTTATTTGGTAACGCAGCACCGAGTACTAAGTCAATGCAATGCTCTATGCCTTAAGTTGGGGGCAAGCCCTTAAGTAACTATTCTGGGAACAGGTCAACATATTTATCTAGCAACTCCTTGATTTTTCGAGACAACTCACCCTACTCCTTCATTTCTAATAGTTGCATGACCAATAAGAGGGTTGGCTCATTAGTATTGATGGCCCCTCAGAGCTTAGCTCTATTCATCACCAGAGCCTTCTTCGATCCGTGAGCAAGTTTCGTTTGTAACTTATGAACTTCTCTCAGTAGCATCGAGTTTAGTGTGATCTTCTAGTAATCCTTCTCGAACATATAAGTATTCCTGTAGCCATCATGTATAACTCTCCTATCAAACAACTACGATCTTCCTAGCAACACATAGAAAGCGCACATGGGCAGTACATCATAAAGGATTTAGTCGAAGTAATTTCCTATAATGATCGGCAAAAGTATTTGTCGAGTGATATTTAATGTTCCTTTCTCACTTAATTAATACGATTTGTACGGCCTCGAATATGCAATAGTCAGTAACCTTAGTTTTGAAACAAGATTGACTGATGCTACATTAGTACAGCTTCCACTATCTACGATGAGGGCATACATCTAATCATTCACCTTACAAGTAGTATAGAACAAATTCTCTCTTTACTCTTCCTCTCACGAGGGTTCCATATTCATAATGTATCAGACAACCATGAGTAATTGATATAGATCCTCAGGAAACACGTCCTTCTCAATCAGTTCTTTCTTCTCACTTTCTTTCTTGGCAGGAACCTTCTCCTCCTCGCGTTCCTCATTCGTACTCTTTATTTTGAGCTTCGAGATGTCTCCCTTGATGATCATCATCCATCGGTTCGGGCACTAAGTAGCCATGTGTCTAAACCCTTAGTACTTGAAGCACTTGATCTGGCTGGTCTACCTATTAGACCCTTGCCCCTTCTCATACGTTTAGGTCAATACTTCATCATCAAGTTGACCTTTCTATTCGGCTCTTACATCAACCTTTCTTCTTGGCTCAATACTTGGCAGAGTTTGATGACTTACCTATCCAGGTCAGCTAGTTGGCATCCTTACTTGTACTCAGCTCCTTCTTTACCTCTTTACTCTCTAGGCAATCCTAACAGCCTCATCCGTGGTGTCAAATTGTTGGAGCTCTGCAACATCTTGAATGTCTCCTCTCAACCCAGTAATGAACTTTAAAACCGTTTGAGTTGGTGGTTCCTCCACTTCGCAACGAATCATGAGCATTTGAAATTCTTAAACATATTCGTCAATAGTTCAGCCTTCTTGTCTCAAATCCTAAAGCTAAGTAAAAGTATCTTAGAGATAAGTTTCTGGCACGAACTTGTTTCTAAGCACTCTCTTCATCTCGAGTCAAGTGTTAATCTCTCAATAGCCCTCTCGTCGTCTCATGGCTTGAAAATTCTTCCGCCACATGGCAGCATATCCGAAGAATTCCATAGTATCAATTCTTACTTTTTCATAGTCCTCATATTGATAATAATCAAATACACACTCCGCCTTCTCTTCTTAATCCAAGTACTCATCAACATTCCTAAATCCATTGAAACTCGGAATCCGAAGCTTTACATGGTCAGATGCTTTAGGGATCCGTACACGCTTTTCTTCAAAATACTCTTCTTCCTCTTCATCAAGTCCTCTCAGGTCTATCCTTTGCCTTACTCTTCCGCCAACTCCTCCATCTCGAATAGGTCGAGCTGGGTTCTGACCTTTAACAGTTTGAGCAACTTGTGAGGTGTTTTGCATGACCTTAGTAGATCAGTAAGATAATGCATGAACAACACGAGTTAGATCTACTAAGAGGTTAGCTACCTCATTAAGTCTCTCATCAGTGTTTTTGAGAGTTCCTTAAGACTGTCATCCATGGTAGACAACTCTACTATCATCATGAGTACCAATATTAATATTTGGGTCTTTCATTTTTTTTTTTTTTTGCCTCACAAATTCAAATTTCAAACAAACACTTTAAAAAGAAAACAACTAACAACACAGTAGCCAAATGAATACAGTAACTTGCTCTATTTCACATACGTAAAATAGAGTATAATAGAACTTCAAAGAAAACTAACTATAGTTTACACAAAACCTCCGCTTTGATACCAAAATATTGTAAACCATGACTAAGAACAAAGAAGATTGATCGCTAGATGGGTCTAAACTTGTAGAAAGCTCGGAAAAGGATTAATGGGGTAAGTACGAAAAAGGCAAAAAAATGAAGAATGAAACAGTAAGTAAAACCCATGAACGGCTCTAGAGGATATGATGGACCAATGGAACCTTCAAGGACTCACAACACAATTCGATATGACGCACGAATTAGTCTGGTGAGGTTATTCGCCACCTAACTTTGCTCAAGGAAGAGGATAAGAGTAATGTTGAGAGTAAACAAACAATGTTTATGCAAGGAAGGAAAACAAGTACTCAAAAGTGTATTAAGAATGATCTGTTGTCCATTACAAGTACAAGGGTATTTATATCCATAAGTTAGGGCAACTTGTCTAAAAAGGAAAAAAACAAAAAGGGTATTTCCTAAGGAAGTAATATACAAGATATAAATGGTAAAAATGAATATACAAGAAAAACAATCATTGGTGTAACGGATTCTACATGTGATACTGTACACGTAGCAATGTTACATTGGTGAAATCGTTATAAGATGCGAATAAAAAGTACGGACGGATGGACTTATCTGAGCAGGGATGGCTTAGTTAATCCAGACACTCTCTTTCAGCCTCTTGGCAAAGAATTTGCCGAGTTATTAGTTGACTCGGTGCTAGAGAGTAATCATTAACTCGGCATACTACAAAAAAATGAGCGATCATACGACATGGCATGAAAGGTGACTCGGTAAGGAAGTACTCAACCTCAGTAGAGGTTGGTTAAAACAGAAGGACTCGTCATGCCAGCTCCTCTAGTCCCCGGGCTTAACTACGGGTTAAAGGTCTGATAGCCCAATTCCCATCATTACTAGTTAGTTAAAAAATTAAAAATTTCCTTTAAAGAGTTTACCATAATGGGTTACCTATAAGCATAAATAATAGAAGAGTAGAAGTGCTTAATAGGACAACCTATCCTAAGTTCTACTCAAATAAGGAAGATTTGGATCATGCCCTCAAGTTAAAGAATTATGGATTAGAATCCAATTACAAAACTATGACCAAGAGAAGTCAAACTTGAACTTATTAAATTGCATTGAAAAGAACTACTTTTTGTAGAAAATCGAACAACATGGATTTGACCTCTTTAAGGAGTAACATTTTCTTGTTGTATGTTCAATTTGGGATTATCAAAATAATCAAATCTTCATTAACAACACCTCCTCATATAATCAAGCACAAATAATCAAAAGATGAGCTAATGAATGTTGGTATTCACTAGAAAGAAGAAAGAAATATTTTCTATCCCTCATGAACCTATGCCTTGGAATTCACTAATTGAAAGCTACGTTAAGATGAATACAAGGGCTTGGTTAACAAAATAAGGGCAAAGTGATCATTGATGGAGTCATTAGGGATGGTCAATGTATAAGGATCATGAGTTTCATCAAAACACTAGTAAAATGAATATCACGCTTCAAAACCAAAGATATATAAACAGTTCACCACATACTTATATCGTAATATGGTTATATTAAGCAACTTCCACAAATATTTAACATCTGCAACAACTCACACCAATGATTCTAAAACTTCAATTATTTTAAGATAACTCCAAAATTAATACGAAATAAGAATTAAAATATATATATATATATATATATATATATAAGTAAACTATCATAACTTAAGCAAAAATTCCTCCTTTCATGCACTTGATTCTACACTTCAAGACCATGAACATAACATTTGAACTTTCTTTGTACCTAAAACAAGGTCTTTAAAGAGAGGAGCTAAAAGCCCAACATATAATCACACAAACACATGTATGCATGCAATATGTAACGTGTATGCACAACCTTTTCTAATGTACTAATTACCGGTTATAATCTCTAAATTTAACCTTTCAAATAATACAATAATATAATATAATATATATATATATATATATATATCATAATATATAACCAAAATTGATACAAAAAATCATGTCATCCTCAAAGCAATATTAGGCGGCCATTAGCATTCTAGTCCACTCACAAGTGTCTAGCAATAGTCCTCATTCCACAGGTATGACTTGCTTATAGCTCCTTCTTAATATGCTAACTCAATCCATAACCTCATCCATGTAAGTAATCCATTTACATGAAAGTTAGTGTCTAACGAAATTGAATCCTGTGGATATGAGGTTGTACAATAATAAAAAAAAATTATATCGATCACTAGGTGAAGTTCTCTAAATCATGGACAACAATCCATATCTTTTTTTGCGTTTTAAAAGTACAAGCGACATACTCTGTCTCTCCATCTCTCACGCACATCATTCGATGCTACTGGTCCCCGTGGATCTTGCTAGTTTCGTTGTTCTCCTCCGATTATCGTCTTCATCCGCTTTAGCTCCACTACTGGAAGAGTGACGCTCTTATTTCTCTCATATTTCTAACATTTTCTTTTTTAAATGTATATTATAATTAGATCAGTGTAAAGATAGGTTCTTAATCATAAATTGATTTGAAGGGTTGACGAACTAACTTCGTTTAAAAATAGCCGGATCTAAATTATATAAACTGACGAATCGGTTTGATTGGTTTACCTCCTTAAAAAAAAAAAAAAAAAAAAGAGAGAAAAGAGATACCATTAAATTAAAAAAAATAATTGAATGATATCTATTGGATTATAATATGTTAAAGTTACTATTTTTACAATAGTAAATGATAATTTTTTAAAAATAATATCATTAACTAATGATAAAGAACTAATCATAAGTTAATTATGTATTAAGAATTAATAGAAATTTTAATTTAAGTTAATTTAAATTAGTGTAAGTTCATTTTATAAAACTTATTAAATGTTAAAAACTTGAATATTAGAAAAATATAAAATTTGAGGAGAAAAATAATAAAAAAATAGAAACTACATTAAATTGGAAATTAATAAAAAAAATTAAAAATTATTAATGAATTAATACAATTTAAAAAAAAAAGAAAGAGAAAAGATGTCACATTTGGGGAAAAACTATACAAACCACGTTAAGTCAGAAATGGATAAAAAAAAAGTTAAAAATTATTAAAATTAATAAAAAAATTAAATATTAAAAAAAAATCAATTCAAAAACCAACCAACTAGCTTGAAACTATGACCACACATACCGATCACGGTCATATTTTACACACATTCATTTAGCATGCCTTACTAATACCGAATTGAATGCATCAGTATGTTTTGTTTACATGCGTACATAATGATATGAATTAAGCACCATGTGCTATGAATTAATGTACAACTCCATATACAAGCATTAAATATATCAACAATAGAGCAACCTGAAACGGATAGTAGTACCAGACAGCAGCACTTCTTATTTATTCCTTGTAATTTTCTTGTTTCAGCATGTGCCCTTAGCCTTAGTTTCTTTTCCTTATAATTTATTCTATCGGCAAATTTATTTCCAATTTTAAAAGTAGATTTAATATATAGGTTTTGAATATTCTCTTCATCAAAGCAATGCAAAATCAAATGTTGGATATTTATTTGTTTTCAACACGTCGATAGCAGGCACATTTTTATGCTATCAATGGAATGAATAAAATTTGAATTTTTCTTTTTCTGTTGTAATTATTAAAAAAATAAAAAATAATATTCACTGTGCATTTTTTACGTCATTCATGCGTGAATTAGAGGGAAATTTTTCAAACAAGCTTTTTTTTTTTTAATTTTTATTTTCATACTTATCGGTAAGTCAAAATTAACTTCTTTCCAGCGGAGGGAAGCGAGAATTGAACACATCCCGAGGGGTAGCAGACCGTCCAGCTGAATTAATGCAGAAGGACGTGGAGGACCAATTTTTTGGAATTCCACCTGTTAATATTTCACATTTTTCTGAATACAAATCATGTAATTGATGAACTATGGGATGAGCCTGGAATTATAAGGACTCCAAGTAGAGCTATAAGCTCCAGGGATGCTTTTGTATTTCGCAAGCAAATCGTAACTATGTAGGTAATATCATGTTTAATTATGGTCGCAGAAAAAGATAATAAAACTTAAATAGGTATTATATTTATATTGCCAAGGGCTTATAGTCTAGTTGTTAATCTCCTAACAAAATGAAATAGGCTCAAATTCTAATTTTCCTTACTTGTATAATATTAAGTAGGAAAAAAATATTAGGAGTTATGATTTGGTGGTTAATTTAAGTTTAAAAATTAAATAGAATAGAAGTCTCAGTACACTTGCTTGACAAAATGAAAGGCGTTCTTTATGTTTTCCCTTCAACTTTGCCCGTAAAACTCCCAACCTGAGTTCTGAAAGATCTAAGTTTCTACCGGGAAGAGGACAAAGAATCGAAGAGCAATTGGGTAGGTAGGAGAAATTAGGTAACTTGAAAAAATAACATAGACATCGACTCAACCGACTATTCATGCAACCAACCACGATTAGATTCTTATATTATATTTAGATTCACGCAAAGTAATATGTCAACGGGTCTTCTATGATAGTTATATATATAAGGTTTTAGTTTTTGTAAATTCATCTATTCGTAAATTTTAATCAATACTGTTATATATAAAATGTTTTTCTATCCAAATTTTCGTTAAATATTTTATGACACCCGTTAAAAATTCGCTAATAAATTCATCTCCCAGTGGGCATATCTTTTGGCCAGTTATTGTAGATGTATTAAGGAACTAAATAATTAGATCCACACCAAACAAATGTTCCAAAAAAATTATACTAAAAATTAAAAAAGTTGTTGTCAGAGTGGAGAGGACCACCATGGACGTAAAAGGAGAGACAAACAATAGAAAATGTGAAATTTACTCAACTCTCGCTCCTTCCTAAATCTTTCCAACGTCCCCACAAATATTTGGGCTGACAGCTGCTTTTCTCCACCTGTGCTTATCCCTTCTACATGTGGGAATCTTTGTGTTTCTGTTCCACAAAGTGAAAGCCACTCTGCTTATTGTCTCTCTCATACTCACTAACTTGGAGAAAGTTTCTCTCTATCCCGATGGACATCCCTTGTCTGGAAGCCAGGTGCTTTCTTTTTCTTTCTTTCTTTTAATTGTCCCCCTTTTCTTTCTCTGTTTGTGTGTTTGTTTGGTATAAGTTGTTCTGCTGAGCTTTGCTTGCATATTTCTTTTAAAAGAAGATTTACAGAGAGCTTTTGGGTATGTTTTATTTTGATGATGGACTTATTTGGTGGAAGTTGGTTACGGTTTTAGTTGGTCAACTCGCAGTAGTTATAGCTTGATCAGAGACAACTATGGAAGGTCAAGTAATATAATGTTGAGAAATTTTAACAATTTTAAGGGGAAAAAAAAAAAATGGTTCTAGGATTATGTAGAAAGTATGTGTAAATAATGAATAATTCTAATTATTAACCATGTTGCAAATGGTTTGAGAAGTTGTGCATGAACAGTGGAGACAATTCATAGCTTTCTCTCTGAATTTGTTTACTTTGCATTATAAGATAATGGGCTGATCAATTGATCAACGGTAGTTTCATTAGTCCGATTCGGCTAAGCAGAGTGATTGTTTAGCAATATAAGCTTACTCTTCTATTAGAAATTCTACTGATTTGTTTGCAAACTCTATGGTTAGTCCTTATGTAATGTTGGCTCTTGGTAATTGGAAAACATTTAAGCAATATGATGCATGCTCCGTTCTTTGCATACATGTTCTGAAGTACAGTCATTGCCTCCTTTGACCATTTCACAGGTACATTAATTCTTGCGAGAAGCATCAAGTGATGCCTAACAATGCAGTCATCTCGTGGTTTCAAAAGGTATCTTTACGTATATTGCATAGTCGATGCATATCATAGTCTCAAAATATACCGTAACATATATGGAAGTTGGAAAGTATAACCTATCATTTGAGTTGGACTCGTTAAGGGGTTCATTCTGCATAATTGTAATTAAAGTTTAGATCAATGATCTACCTCTTAGGTATCCTATTTCTCTACATATGCTTAAAGAACAAGTTGTGTGAAGAAATTAATTCTTAAGTGACTTTTTGATAATGCTCATGGTAGAGCATTCACCATCTACTTAACAGGGATGTAAGTTATAGTTGATTGCAAATATGACTATTGATTCAATATGGAAAGACCCTCTAAACTTCGAAGTTTTAACTTCATCTGCCATAACTTTTAATAATATTTATATATGCAAGGTGTTGCTAAAACCTTAAATCCGTTGTTTAAAGAACCATAAATATGATAGTTTGCCCTAAAAATTATTTTGTTGCCCTAGTAAAAGCTATAGTACACGCTCAACCTCTACTGTCATTAACTTTAATTTCCATAAACAAGGGGAAAATGCTAATGCTTGTAGTGGATTTGTTTTGATATTTTCAGGTGGAGAAAGAGAGCAGCAATTATGGGAAATGCAGCATGGTCATATCTCTAGATCAACTTAAAGATGCCGATCTTTTTCCACTAAGAGATGTATTTTTGGAAACAAACTCTTCTCAGATTTATTCAGTGGATATAATTCGTAAATCACCATGCCCTTTGCATGAAGAAAATCTACTGTCTCTGATCTATTCCATAGGTGCAAAGCTCAATGTTGTTAATCTGCAGGGTCCGTCCTTCAGGGAGAACTTCCTACTGTATGTATCTCATCTCTTCAACTCTTCCTCGAGCATACTCGTAAAAACATGTAAACATAATAACATCTAAGTGGCCCCTTTGAAATTCATATGGATTGCTCGAGAAATTTTGCAACTCAGTTCATTAAGCTTGAGAAAATCTGGGTATTATGATAAAATAGAAGTGCTTTCTTTGAACTTTGCAGACCACATTTGCATGCATCCTGAAAATCTTTTCCCTTGTATGCTTGAATAGGCCATGTTGCAAGAAATCAAATACACAGAAGTTAGAATGGACTTTGTTCATGGAACTTACTACTTGCAGTATAGGTCTGTCATGCGTATACAGTCTCCCTGATTCAAATGGTTTTTATTTCCTAGTGATATTTTGGTATGTCTCAAATGTTTGTGATCTTCATTTTTTAATATCATATATTTAAAGAATTGCAGATGCACCTTCAAAACCATTGGTCCCACGAGAATAGTTATTCTAAACTCCCAAAACTTGCCTTCACCTCCCCATGAGTTTTGAAAATACGCACTTGCCTCCCCAACCGTCACTAAACTCTCAGATCAGCGTTGAAAGACCCACAAATGTCGATGGTTTTGGGTCTTTGGCAGCAGGTAACAAGAAGAATTTACATATTTTCAAAAGATAAGGAAAGGAACATGCACATTTTAAGAGTTTCCGGGGTCTATCCATTCTTGCCCAATAGATTTGGGGGTGTACTTACAACTCATTCATATATTCATCTTGGAAACATTGGTTATGTATCATGCTTTTATGGTTGGCTGCATCCATAATAAAGCTAATTGTGAGGATTAATCCGTTGGAGACTACTCGATAAACAATCTTGTGCCTGTAAAATATTCTTTTGAAGTTGACATTTCTGCTTGTTTATATAATTACTTCCTCTTCAGGAATTTAAGCCAGGAGGGCATGCCCTGTCAAGTCTTGAACCTGTGGTCTACCCAGATACAAAAGCTGAACATGGTTGGAAGTTTTACACGGTTGCACACCCTAAATTTGGACTTTTGTACCTCGATTACTAGTTTCCACCAGGACTGCTTTTCTGGCATGCCAAATCTGGTGAGCCTTTCATTATGTGAAACAAGAATCACCAACCTCTGGACCACATCAGCAGTATTATCAAAGCTTCAGTCTCTGACAGAACTGCGGTTCCAAAAATGTTTGTGCTGCCATGATACTGGCACATGTCCTTCCCTCCTAGGCGAAAGTGCAAGTCTTGTCCTTTTTGATGACACCGGGACATCAAAGCTTAGTGTATCCAATGGCAGAACCACTGGATCATCGACAAATACTGAAGTGTCTATGTCAAATCATGTCAAAACAATAAGTTCAGATCATGTTGGTGCAAAATATCCAAGCAGGTTAGATACTGAGGTAAGACCACATGGTATCATCAAGTTTTCCCTTATAGCATCACTATCAGTGTTGTTACCGGTGATGGATCCCTTTTAGTTCTTTAACAGGATTCTTTTGACGGATTGTAGATTGAAGAAGAAGACAATGATGTTACAGGATTCATGGTGAAGCTGGATTTAAAGAATGGGACTATACCATGGAAAAATTATTTCTCAGACCATCCTTCACCAATATGCTATGAGAAACACTATAGGGAGTACATGGTCTTCTCGCTGCCCCATTTGAAAGTTTTGGACAATCGTCCCATCCTAGGGTGGGAGAAAAGAATGGCAAAGGCTATCATCTCAAGCTATTATGAGTTGTTACCATACAGACGACAGCATAAAGAAAGTGTTCTCAGTGTCTTGATGGAGCGTGAAAAGGCAGCAAGCAGTTTTTATCGTCCAAAGTCTTCCAGACATAATAAAGCAAGTCAATATTCTTTCTCCAGATCTCTTATTGCTGCAAGATTTGGATCTTCAACATGGCCACTTGTACAGCCAGTCTCAGAATTTAGCCATGTTATTAAAGAAGAAGGCAGGCGGCTTTATCCCAGGCAGTTTGAGTATCATCCATCAGAAGCTGGTCTCATGGTTTTTGGAACTATGGATGGTGAAATTGTTGTTATCAACCACGAAGATGGAAAACTCATTGGCTATGTCCCACCCGTTGGAGAGGGGAACAGCATTTTAGGTCTTTGTTGGATTAAGAAACATCCTTCAAAGGTATTTTTTTCATCTCAATCCTCCTACTTCTTTCGGTATTAGTAAAGACCTGCCATAGTCCCAATCCTCAATATCATTTTGATGACAGTTGCAAACCAAGCTTTATCAAACTTATCCAAACAAAAAAGGATAAAAGAAAAATGCTAGCTTTATCCAGATTACTCACAGATGATGCCCGCAATCTTGGCACTCTTAAACCTCCCTTATGAGATCTCTTTTGCATGATTCCACTTTAGGAGTAGACAAATCCTTGTAGAGAATTAACAATGAAATAGACATATTACTGTTGTGTGTTAGCTGGGAATACCTTAACATGGAAACTTGCACCATATGTTAAAAATCATCAAGAATGCTTTTTGTTACATTTTCCATTGCCCATTAGCTCTTCTAGAGTAAATGACCCTTCTTTCCTTCTCACACTTGATTAGAATGCATGTTTGTTGTGAGTTGTGGAGCTGATGCTTCTTTTTGTTGTTTTGCAATAAAGCTTATTGCTGGTTCTGATGATGGTTCCTTGAAGTTATTCGATGTCAACCATATGCAGCCAAATGCTTCCGATTTGTCTTGCTTTTACAATGCCGTCAGTTTTGATAATTTTGAGCAGTTAACCTCTGTCCATGTCAACTCAACGGATGACTGGTTTATCACTAGTGGATACTCAAGAGATATTGCTCTATATGATATTGCTAGCAGAAAGCGCATGGAGCTGTTCACCAATATGCACCGAGATCCGATAAATGTTGCTAAATTTGCACATCATTCTCCCTTTCTGTTTGCAACTTCATCATTTGACCGCAATGTCAAGATGTGGGATTTGAGAGAAAAACCAATGCGACCTTGTTATACTGCTTCAAGCTCAAGTGGAAATGTGATGGTTTGCTTTTCCTCTGATGACCATTATCTGCTTGTTTCAGCTGTTGATAATGAGGTATTCTCCTGAAACAACGATGCAGTCCATGAAATCTATCAGAAGGAAACACATTAGCAGATAATAGCTTAGATCTTCATCTCCTTATATTCATCATTAGGGGCTAATATAGATGCTGAAAAACGTAATGTACCTCAGTAGTTAAACTTCCTTTTGGATTTTTCGCATTTGCTGACATAAACTGCTGCTCTATCTGATGAAACCTAGAACTCTGACAATTCAAAACAAAAATATCAGGTAAAGCAGCTTTTGGCTGTTGATGGGCAGCTTCACATGAATTTCGAGATAGCACCAACAGGGAACTCTCATAATTACACTCGGTCCTATTACATGAATGGAAGGGATTACGTCATTAGTGGGAGCTCTGAGGAGCATACTGTTCACATCTGCTGTGCTCAAACTGGAAGGCGACTGAAGGACATTTATTTGGAGGTATGTGTGAGAATCTAGTTCAGTCTCATCAGCCATCAGCATATCTGTGGAAACTATTATACCAATTTCTTATTCGCAGGACGGTGACTCAGGGAATCCTTTCTGCGTGCAGTCCTTGAGAGGCGATCCCTCCCGCGTAAGTTGCTTCCCCAGAATGAGCTTATCGGAGCGCATTCTTAAAATAGCCATGTTTTATATTTGAAGTACAACAACAGGAAGTGATTATCTATTCGGTATTATAAAAGAGAAGCAATTCTGTCTACATCATGGATTCTGACTATAAAATGATCATGTAATCACGGTTTATATGTGAAATTCAGACCTTGTTTCCTGTAATTGTGTTATGTATACATGAAAAAACAGGGGTGATTGTTGATTGCACCTCTTATGTTTACTCGAAATGCACATTGCCCCTTTTTCTTCAGAAACATGCATTGGCACATGCAACCATCATGGATGTTAGTGATTTTCTATTAAATGAAGCACGCATTTTTGAATTAGATGAGGCAATGTGCACATCCAGTAATTCATAAGGGGAGCAATGTGCCGCACACATGTGATTTATTTGACATAAAAATTAACAATGGTCGTGTCTATTCAGATATTTTCAGAAGTTATGGGTGCCGACATGCACTTCCAAAGAAAAGGAAGCATAAATGTGCATGGAGTAAACATGAGGGATAATTTACCCTTGAAAATATCGACTCCCAAGTGTCTAGCAGATAGGAATGAATTAAGTGATTCTGATTCGTAGTTTACTCCTTTTATAGTTAAACAAGATGCTGATTTTGCTTTACTTCCCTTCATCAGGACTTTCACATGGGTGTTCTAGCAGCATCTATGCGCCCGAACAAAAAGAATGAGATATTAAAGGTGATTTCCATTTTCACCTTTTCCTTATGTTATTCATTGAAAGAAATAGAGTAGGAGAACCTTTTGACAGTCTATCTTCTTTGCAGATTAATTTGCTTGTGCCAAGTCATCCCAATAGAGACTTCTCTCATAATCGAAATTACCGTCCATCCTACAGCCTTGGAGGCTGATGTATTATTATTATTATTATTACATACAAGATTAACAGAAAATTCCGAGAAATCCGAAACATATATAGATTGGGTACTCCCATGTATCTAGCTTTGACCTTGAAAGTTTTTCAGACATTGGATTTGGGACTTCAGTCTGAATGTTGCTATGAGGAGATCTCGAAGGATTTTCTCCAAAAGTCAGATTCAGCTCCAGTATTGGCTGACGTTTCAATGCACAATAATGTTCTGTAGAGTTGAGTTTGTGACACGATGCTTGATTTGTTGATGGGGATCTACCACCAGTGAGCTTTCTTAATACAATGATTCCAGTTCCACCTTGTTCCCCCATGTATTTTTCACGAATATAAGGAGCAAGTGATCATTATAGTGCTGATTGTTTGTAAATATCAGAAAGAAATTATTCTTTAACTGCTAATTGTTATAACATGTCTTCTGTCCGCGAGTTTATACTCATAAACGCTCGCACCAAATTGACAGCTAATTCGTGAGGCTCAAATTAACGTCCAACCAAACAAGGCGTTCGAGTTCATATTTTCTGCACTTTTTAACTCACAATTAAATGAGGGGGGTGTGCTATTTATTTTATTTATTTTCCAAACAGGGTGCAATATATGTGAGAAATAGGTGTGTTGCCTTTCGAGGTAAACTACTTCTTAAAAAGGGATCCCAAGCAACCAAATGCAGTTGCACGAAGGAAAGAAGAATTAATGAAGAAATTGCAATACAATTTTGAAATAATGCGATTCTTCAATCCCATGTCTGATTGCGATTTCTCTATGCACAATCCAGCAGCTTTTCTGGCAGCATAAAGCACAGCCAGCAGCATGCACGGTTGTATTAAATGTTGGGGGACGAGCTAGGATTAAAACGCAGCTTGATCAAGCCATCTAGAAATCGCAATATTAAAATGTGATTTTGTAATCGCAACTCCAACCTCCGATTTTTTTTAGATGATTCTGCCACGTTTCCTCATTTGATTAAAAAGCTAAATTATATTAAAATATTTAGGAATCGTATTTCTCAAAATATTTTGCTTGCAACCCCTTTTTAAAAGATAGTTTGCTCCAAAAGGATAACATATTTATTTCCCCAATATATATATATAGATAAATACAAGTCTTATTTGGATTGTCTCATTTTCCATCTGTATTTTATGTGTATCTTATTTATAACTTATTTGTCTATCTATATTTATTTGGAATTTAATATTTAGAAAATTATCTTATTTGTATCTTATCTATTTTTGTTTCATAACTATAGTATCAAAATTGGAAAATAAAAGTTTATGTACTTTTAAAAGAAAATATTTGAAAAAATATATTATATGTATTGAAAATGATTATTTTAATTAGTATTTTTGTAAATATTAATAAAGTAATAAATAGATAAATTTAATTTTATTGAGATCTTTTGGGTATTTAATTTAAAAGAAAAGTATATATAAAATTATATTTCCATTTTTTTGGTGTCTTATTCTTACTAAACATAACATTTAAATAGACACCAATAAGTTAGAAAAAAGATAAATCAAACAAAGCTATATATAATATATACTTTTCCTCCTATTTAATTAGATATATTTCTACTAAGGCATGAACTATTATCCATTTGGTCTATAGTGAATAGATATATTATGCTCGCTCATTTACTTTCAAAAATGTACACTATGTTTGGAATAGAGGAAAAGGGGATGTAAAGACTTGAAGGTCAAGGTGTTAATGAGTCAAACTACTCATGAGCTACTAGAGTTCGGTTTGATATTTACTCAAGTTCAATTTGAAAAAAATCGAGCTCGAGCTTGAGGAACTGAAGTAGTTAATCAAGTCAAACTAGAACTTCATAATACTTAGCTCAATTAACTTATAACCCAATCGAGCTCAAGTCAGATATAAATGTAAATTGAGTTCGATTCAATTTTGAGTATTAATATTATTATAATTAGAAAAAAAAAATATGTTTTTAAATAAATCCAACTTAAATGAGTCGAGCTAGAGCTTGTTTAGTATTATTTCAAGTCGAGTTTAAGATTATAATCTTGATCGAGTTCGAGTTAAGCTCGAGCTTGAATTCAACAATATATCGTCTTAACTCAACTTATTTACAACCTTACTTGGAGGGAATGGAATTAGGGAGGATTTGAGTCCTTTTCTATTGTTTAGTTTGAAGGAAAATTGAGATTAAAGGAACTAAGGTGGAAACATTTTCAGGGGCTCCACCAAAATGTGTTTCCTTTCAAAATGGAGAGAAAGGGAGAGGAATTAAAGAAAGAAAATTCAAATTTCCATTTAACCCTTAATAATTAATTGAATTATTAAATTTTATATATGCTTCTATAATTTGATTCTACATCACTTGCATGTTCTTATTAATAATTCATTTTCCTTTCTTTTTTCTTCCCTCCTCATGTATGAAGGAATCAAATATGCCAAGCTTATTCCTCCTCCCAATCCTTTTTTCCACCTTTGTTCCCCTCATAATTTATTTCCTCTTTCCAAACATAGTGGTAATAGATGAGGAATGAAAAAATTATGTATTGAAAACGACTATCATAAAAAAATAAGCTAAAAATATATATTTTACTATTTACCTTGTATAATATTTTATAGAGAATAATTGTTTCAATATTTATTTCACCTTATTAATTATAGTATTAAATTGGAATATTAAAAAAAATAACATGGTCTTTTTGAAAAATAACTAAAAATTAATCAAGTTTTCTCATTAATAACATAATTGTTCATCACTTGAACTTTTTATTGAATGTGAAAAGAAAATAACAAATTCAACCTTTTACAAGTAACAATTACTCCTTCTAAAGAGGTAAGAGAAAGTCATCACAAATGAAAATTCTTGTACCAAATTTGAAGTAAATAAAATGATAGAAAGTATTTGGAATAGTTATTCTATTCCCTCTCCATTACTTCAAGTAAACAGACAGTTATGACTATTTCTTCACATCATAGTTAGGATTTTAACTAAAATTCAATGGACTGTTTAATTAAATTAGAGCTGAATAGCAACATAATGTTTGAATCCATGACTTGCTTTCATAACATGGTAAATTTTAAATACACAACTAAATCATTTAAAATGAGGTTTAATATTCAATATATGTGAGACCAACAAAATGTCTGTGTTCGTGAAAGCACCAAAAATCTTCAAATTCTTAAGAATTATTGGATGGTTCGTTGAGTAGATTGATAGTACACAACACTTCTCTAAAATCTCACCTCACTCTTTTACTAATCTAACCCCATGTCTCCCTATGCGTTAAGCCCATCGGCTAACATCACCTATCAAACAAGCAAAAACATCATTAACATACCCGTCAAACCTTAATAAAATTACAAAGCTTCTCAAAATTTTGGAATAAGTAGTCTCCTTTTACAATCTCTCTCTTCCATCGTTGTATAGGCATGCTTTTAAAATCCTAATTTCATGATTTTTTTTTTCCTATTTTAGTTATTGGTCCTAGATCCATCTAATGCTATTTATGTGATGCTTGCAAGGGATAAATTTATTATATATAAATATTTGTGCTCCTACATAACAATGTTACTTCTATATGATAAACAATGTGTTTAATATAAAGTACAATATGTACGTAGTTAATTATACTTGAATAATTATAACAATTGAAGAGATCAACATAACTATATATTAAAATGGATGAAATAAAGTAGCATTTTCATAGGTTCTACAAATGCTAAAACTTCATTAAATTACATATGAAATCAATATAAAGAAGTCTATAGATGAGTCAATTTATTTAAGTAACTACAAATGCAAGTAAGTAGGATAAATATTCCATGGCATTTTAGAGATTAAAGTATATGCTTACCTATAGTTGTAAGCAATTAATTGTGCGCATACTATACTTGTGG
Organism: Lumnitzera littorea; assembly: GCA_024138015.1. Taxonomy (NCBI): domain Eukaryota; kingdom Viridiplantae; phylum Streptophyta; class Magnoliopsida; order Myrtales; family Combretaceae; genus Lumnitzera; species Lumnitzera littorea. The sequence continues at coordinate 50,645,253 of JAMXBB010000009.1, read as the reverse complement.
TTGGATACTAAAGTATTGATTTGGTAGCTAAGTTACATGTTGTGTCGTGTTGTTGTGAAGTGGCACTTGTTTGATGTACTTGCAAAGTGGTTAATCACCCTCACACGTGCTAATATGAATTTGAACTAAAATTTTAAAACGACATGCATTGTTGCTTAATAGGGAACGATTAGTATTGTCTAGCCAAATTTTGATCCCATCAAAGAGGCATTGTAGATTGGCCTTTCCCTAACCTTAAAGTTGAGCTAAGTGACAAGTTAGGAGGTTGCAGTTAGGTTAGGGGTGTTGGTCTAAAAATAGTTACAAGAGAAGTAATGTCTCCGTTATACAATTATAGATTTAGCCATTCGTCAACTTATATTAGAGCAAGCGTAAATTCTATAATCATGTGACAAACTAGGTAACTTTATGATAATGACATTTACATGTTTATGTATTGCATTTAATAATCAATTGCCAACCTTATTGATTTGTGTCGCATGTATATGCTTGTTACTATTGCCCCTTAATGATCTCTTGGATGTTTAACTCACTCTCCTATAGTTTTTAACAAGTCAATGTAGCCAAAGCATTAGATAAGGTAAGATTTTGAATATATGAGAATTTATGCAAACCTAACAGGAAAAATTATGCCAAGATGTGAGTGTGAGTTATTATGGAAGAAAAACTTAGTTTTACACTGCTATTACTGCCCATCTACTGTTTAATTGAGGATACCGATTTTCTATGGTCTTAAATGTTTGTATGAGGAGGATGCCCCTTAATCTTTTTACAAACACTATGATATACATATTATTTTTATAAATGGTCTTGAAGTTGTAATTAAATTTGGGAACCTATAATTCTAGCATACAGCGCAATTGTTGCATATCTAATGAGGCAACTTATAGAATAGAAAGTATAGGCCCTTGAATTGAAGGCGTAACAAAATGTTGAGGAAAACAACAACTAAGCCTATTCTTCCCTTCTTCTTCTTTTCTAACTACGATATGTAGTATAATTTTGGGGAGGACGGCAATTGAATTGGAAGGGTAATACTTATGGTACTAAACTACAACGACCTTAATAAGATTAACTTGTTTGAGTAGACTATACTTTAGAATATAAAGAGAGAACAAAATTTTAGGTTAACAATGGTTGTTTGGTTTTTTATACTTTTTATTATTTTTGTATTATGGAGTGTTTCCCATTCAAATAATGAAGCTAGTTAAAAATCTATCAATGGATTAATGACTTGTATCAATATATGCATTGCCAAATCAACAATTTTTTTTTTTCTACTAAATCCTTGATATTCTTGCTATAAATCTTGTGTTATCATGTTTTCATCTCCTAGTCTTGATGCCAATTAGGCTTTTTCCTTCTCCTTAAAGCTTGAAGCATTATTGTTTCTTCCTATTTAGAAAAATCATGAAGTATAGTAGAGTAAGTATATATCATTTACCTTATTTGTTGTAATTTCTTTTAATATGATTAATAGGTTGGAAATTATGTTAATTTAGTAAATTTGTAGAAGAAATTGATAAGAGATTGAATAGTATGAACGCAAGAAAATTACTTCTAGTAATAACAAGCTAAATGCAGTTAAGGAAACACTGATTCTAATTTCTTCACACTTTTTTAATGCGATACAACTATGTATATAACAACATAAAATAATAGATATAATGTTTCCCAATACATAATATTTTCAACTAACCTGTATTTAATTGCATACATCACCTACGGCATGTGCAAATGATAATATAATCTAACCTGTAAAATTATATTAAAGAATTTTAACTTATCCTTATATAATGATGCCTTTAAAATTACTATAGGAAAATGTACTAAGCTAGTTGCATTATAAACTCTATCAATGTTAAGAAAGCAAGTGAAGTATATTCTTCAAACCAAACTAATGGACTAATGTTACATTTACCTAAACTATTCTCAAAGCTCCTATAATCTTCCTCTTTTTCAAAATTATGATTCATTTTTTGTTCCTCCTTATTAAAATAAAAGATGCCTTTTCACTTTTACAACTCTTTCTTCCCATGTGAGAAAACAATACTATCATATTAAGATTTTCATTTTTTTTTTAAATTTCTTCTTTACTTAATAGAAATTTCAAAACCATGTTATATTTTCCTTCCTTCAAAAACCCTTGTCCTCAAAGATAAATTGAAAAAATCAAGCTCTTCTAAAGATAAAACCATATGAACTATTGAGCACGATACAAGATTTGAGTTTGCCATGCCTTCCACCTTTCTTTCTTCTTTAATTGATTAAACAACTTAATGAACCATACTTGAAATCCCTAAGGAAAAGTTGAAAGCCACAAGTGTATTTTTTTTCCCCTTTCTCTCTATTAAAGTGAATATACTAACCATAGTGGAAATAAGGTAAGACATTTTACAAACTCATCTTCTTCGCTTTGTGTTAAGCCTAATTGTATTGAAAATTTGTAATTATGTCAATTTCTAAAAACATAGTATGAAAATTCTTTTACTTTTTCCCTACATCGATGCTTTAAACACACCACACATGCATTTTCCAAATCATAATTTGAAATAACTAGATAGAGTCCATACTCTCCCCCAAAGCCATAATTATTAACCTAAGTAGAGATTTAAGTTCATTCTTTCACATGAATGCTTAATTTCCTTTCTTTCTTACTCCATATTAGTCTTCCATACACAAAATTAAGGCTTTTGCTATCGCAAAGCTTAGTAGATTAATTAAACTATAAAAAAAGAAGGGTTTAGTGGCATCAATCTTGTGAAAAAGAATAAGCTATTGAAAAGGTACTAAAGGTTAGTATGTAGCAAGTATTCAAGGAAATGTTCCAATAAAGCAATGAAAGCCTAAGGTTATTGAGCCTTTTTTTTTATTTTTCTAGTTTTTAGCTCTTTCCCATTGTTCTTGTCATTAATCTTGCCGCTCATTGCTAAGGATTGCTTCTCAAGTAAATTTTTTTGGTTCAATAAAATATTTTACTACTAAGTTTAATCCCCCAAACCATTTCAATGAGAACAAGGCACTAATACTTTTCTCAAACACGAAACTCTAACCTTTAGTGAATTATTTTAAGTTATTATTGTTCTATATAATCTTTCTTTGTTGAATAAGAATATATTATGTTTTGCTCTACTTAAAGTTGATTATCTTTTGGCTAAAAGAAAAAATGGTGATATCATCTTATAAGAACCATTTTCCTACCTTAAAAATTTGTTTTATGGTAATTCTTAGCTTGCCATGTTTTATACATTATTTATGTAACTCTTAAAGAAAAGGTTGTTTTCCAATATCAGTTAGGAGTTGAATTGAAAGACTCCTCAGTTATTACAACTACTTTCTTCTCTTGATTCTTATATAAATGTTGACCTAGTGTACCAAGTGTAATTAAAGATACCATAGAGTATAAGACACTATCCAAAGCATGTAACCAATTTTGGACCTCTCATGAACTATCCATGTGCCATAATCCTTCTAAAGTGTAGGAAACATATTGAAGGTAGTTTCTCATTTTCTCTCCAAACACGCTCATAGATAAGTTGGTTTGAATCATGATCACTGTGGACTAAAGAATCATAGTGTCTCCTCAATATTGATAAACCCTTATAAATTGCTTTTCTTTAATGTTTAAAGCTGATGGAATGGTGTTTCACCAAATTCAGGCCTTTAAGGGACTTAAGTTCATCTTTAGCTGTAGTTCTTCATATCTTAGGCAACTAGCCACATTGGAAATCATTGCAAGTTCAAAGCCTTTTGAACATTTACTAACATCATCATAATCTTTAATGCAATCTTTATAATTTTAATCCACAAAGTATTTGTGAACCCCCTCACCAAATTCCTTAGCACTCACATTTTCAATAGTTTGAAACAAATTCAAGCATTCAACATCAACAAGTTCACATGATTTCTTATCAATGCTAATCAATTATCATTAAATTGTCAAATAAGCCTAGGGTATCCATATTCCACTTCTACTCAAAAAAAAAAAAAAAAAAAAAAAGAAAGAAAGAAAGAAAGAAATTAAGCATTCTACAAAAACGTCCATGAAATTGGGTTCCATTTGCTAAATGTCTCATATTAATACAACCACTAATGACAAAACACTATGGTAGTGGGGCTAATTGAATACCCTTTCTTCTTATTTCATTAAACACTATTAACCTTTTTTTGCTTATTAAACTAATATAATCCCTTTAGTCATAAAATGGTATATAGACTAATCCATTTTTGTTTTTATTTTGCATGCTTTGATGAGTATAGCTTATTGGAGTTGAAAAGGTTTAATGGCTATGCGTTTTGTGTGTACGAGCTTAGATTTGTTTAAGCTATGAGAGTATGTACTATGATGGAAAGAATCTTATGCTTTGGGTGGTTTAGATTGCATTTTGATGGATTTTATAGCATAAGCAATGGAATTTGAGTAGGTATATTTTTTACGGAATAGTTTGTGTTGTAGTACTTTAAGTTTTGTTTGATATGGTATTGGACATTTTATGTATATAAGGTTGGATGAGAAGTAACTATAGTTTGTAGGTTAATACAAATGGTGTTAAGGTATATCCGTGTTGAATGGTTTGAGTTTACGAAGGTTAGAATGGGTTTGAATTTTTGCTACAACTCTTTTGGTTCATTAGTCATCAATAATGAATTAAACACATTTGTGCTTGTAAACCTTCATGATGCAACTCTTCTTGCATCATTAGTAATTTTAGTTCCTTCAAACTTTTTTACCCGTTATTCAACATTTCTTCTTGTTTCTATAGGGTATCATAAAACTATTTAAACCTTTGTTCTTGTTCTTCAAGGTGCTCTTTCAAGACTTGGAGAACAACTTGCATCATTTTCTAAATTTTAGGTCACATGTAGCCATGGTGATTGCCTAAGCTAGCTTTGATACTATTGATAACCAAATTTAAGAGTTTGAAATCTAGTTGATGGGTTATGTGAAAGCTCGTAAGATGAAAAGTAATAAGGCTATAGGGACGTTGGAGCGTCTCTGGTGTAGCTACTACGATGCATATGTGTAACAAAAAATGTAGGCAAAGAGAGAGTATAGGATATATGAGGGTTATGAGTGTTCAAAAGTAGCATACGGTTGGTTCTTGAGCTCTATTCAAAGGAGGTAACCTATAATTGTTTTAATAATCGCAATTGACACATTCATCACATGGGAAAATCATATTCTAGACCACTTCCTTATCCTTAAGAATGTGGGGTCTAGTAGGTAGTTATCTATATAGTAACTTTCTAACTACTGGCACTTATGTTTAGATTCAAATATCTAGCGGTTAAGAGCCCTTGGTCAAATTATGGATTAAAGCTATCCTTAACACATCCATCCACTTTAACCTCCCTAAGACTTTCTCAACCTATCATCACATGATCCATGCTCGTCTTCCCTTAGTTATGAGAGCACTTGCTTATAAGTAAGTTAGTGAACTTAGTCGAACACTTAGAGCATTAGGTCAGAATATAAAAACTTTAGTCTACCTAAGGGCCTACTAAGTTCGGGACTAAAAACCCCTCTTAATATTTGCCTCTTGACTCTTCTTGGTAACAATAGCAAGGAGAGTAATTTGTGGCTAGAGAATTGTAATCGATTTAATTTTACCTTAGAATAACCAATCACACCTATAATTTGTTTTCCACTAATTTGCAAGATTTACATGTCACTGCATTCTCGAGGTTTTCAATACAAGTAACAAACAAAACCAACCTATATTTTCCTTGTTCGAGCTTTATTTAGCCCACCACTATAATAACATTTGATCTCATCTCTAATGTGTAGCCAAAGAGTCATATTTGCTAGCTGTCACATCATATTCTTTACATCAAGTTTTATGTTGACATGACAACCATGATATATTAGTGTAAACTAGGTGTGAATCTCAGCCACTCATATTGAAAATTGCATTATCGCATGACTGTAGTAGGTTTATATCAGGATGCAAATCCAAATACTTGCAATTATAAAACCCTTCACTTTCCCTCTCCTTGTTACTCAACATCTACTCACAACTAGTTTTTTCCTCTAAATTTCCACATACTTTCGTACATTTCTAACTATTCTTATAGATCTTTCTTCATTTTATTCCTTTCAATCTCCATCACTCCCATCCTTAAAGGAAATTATGCCTACTATTGTATCTAACAACACAAACTCCACAAATATAATTAATAATAAAAATTAGATCACACCTCCCCCTCCTAGAGTAGTGGCTGCACTTCATATATAGCAAATGCCTGGTACGACGAATGTAAAGGGTGATTGCCTATGGTATCTTTCTAAATTCACTAAATTTAGGAGAATGTGCACTCTTAAAGTTTAGAGAATTCAAAGAATTCAGCTTGATGATTACCCTGATGATGGTGAGGATGAGAGTGTTCCAAAACCCCTTTACACCAACATTGAGTACATCTTAAGTTCAAATGGCATTTCAAGTATATTGATGGAAAAAGAGTTCAATGACATACATTTTTATTTCTACTTTGCTCCTTATCACTAAAGTATCAAAAGGATTGAAGTCCATAAACGTGTTGCATTACTGGGTGATTGGAAATGTGCCCTTTTTGAGAAATATTTTGAGGTCGATCTTCATCTCCCTTTCACCCTTTTGGTAAGGCTTTTTTTGCTTATCATCAAATATGCCCAAGCATGTTGACACTAAATTCTTATAGGCTAATGATAGCCTTTGAATACATTTATGAAGACCTAGAGGTTAGGGCTACCTTGACCTTATTTAGAATTATTTTACAATAAAAAATGATAAGAGCTAGTTTTATGTTTGCACTTGACCTCAAAGGAAGATTCTAATCATGCTAGAGTCTTCAATCCATGATTAGAAAAAAAAATGGATTGTTATTGGGTTGAAGAAAGATCTTGATTTTGCTAACACTCCAGTCTTATCCTATTAGGGAAAGTGATATTAAGCTGTTGTTAAAGAATGACAAGGCTACTTATGACAAGATCATGGAGAAGTATAACACCCATTGGTTTATCTAGGATGGTGACACTATCATAGATAGGTTTTACAATGGTGCTTCGATCTTTACTAATGACAATGTAGGGGCTCTAGAGGGTGTGAGTGTCATTTAAGGTAAGGAAAATACTATTGAGGGTGTAAATGAAGGTATATGTGGATCAAGAAGGTATTGACTTCTACAATTCACCATGATGAGCTAGGCTTGATGTGAGGAGATCTCGACCAATTACTCTAAAGGATGGATGGTTTTCCATGCCCGAGCTCAATACTGCATTTGTAAGTTATCCTTTTCTTCCTTTGTCTATTACTGAGCTAATATTTTTGAATTTTCCATATATGCCACTGAAAAACCCAAATTCCAAAAGTTTATTTGCCAACTTAGAGGTTAGGCAAGCCTTAGAGAAAGACGATGGTGAGAAAAAAAGAACTCCCCCTTAAGGTAAAGGCAACCATTGAGATGGTCCAAGGGCAAGTCTAGGTTATTAAGGCTGACAATGCCTAAAAGAGAAGTAAGATAGCTAAGGTCAAACCACCTAGGAAGTAACCTAACATTGACCATTCTATTTGAGACCCCCTTGAAAGGGAAGGCCATAGCCAAGGCTCCTAAGAAGGACATTGTTAGGGCCAATGCTAGTAGGTTAGTCAACAATAACTTGGTTAAGGAAACCTTTGTGACTATTCTTGGACCTATGGCACATCATGGAAAGAATATGAACCTATCTGTCAATTTGTCCCCTTATGGGAGATCAACACATGTGACTTCGCATTAGCCAATGGTAAGATTGCTCAACAAGTGATAGAAGGAATCAAACTCCCTATTGATGTAGGTACATTAGAAGGGAATATTAATTATTGTTGCACAGGACCTAATGGGTATATGAAAGATCTGAAACAATTAGCTACTACTAAGTTGTATAATGTAAGTTTGACCTTTAATCTCTATTATTATTCTTTGGTTAGCATTTTGCTTATGGTCTCTCTTTTTTCCATGCAAGCATCCTAAAATTTGCTTATGATTATTGACACTCTTATAGTTGAGAAAGGAAAGCTATGGTGATTTTGATTACCAATGTATACCTTAAATGGGCTCTATTTGAGATAATTTTAATTTCCCATATTTGGTTTCCATATTACCAAAAAAGGCTAAAAACGATTTGATGCAAGTAGAGACTTGATCCACTGCTTGTATCAAATCATGGGAAGAAGAAAAGGAAAAGCTCTAAGGGAGATCTGTGGCTTGAGAAAAGATTTGAACAAGCGATCGAGCTATGTAAGTAGAAGGAGGCTACAACCAAGGAAGAATGCTCAAGTTGTAACTGACTCAATGGAATCTCAAAAAGAGATTAAAGAGCTTAAAAATAAGCATACGGAGGAGATCCAACAATTGAGTACTCTTTTTGACAAACAAAAGGATAAGATCTTCGAGTTAAAATAGAGGGCACTTCAAGGTGCTAGTTATGAGCAAGTTCTCTAAGAAGTTCAAGATAGTAAGGAGTATATGAATATTTTAAGAGAAAACATGTTAGATGGGATCAAGGATGTTGTTCAAACTAACTCCCCAATGAACAACCAAATTGATGCCTCTTAGTCCTCAATAATGGAGCCTCTCCATGTTCCTGATGATCGTACTGAGAACAATTGAACTTTATTTTTAGTAATTTGTTTGTAAAACACTTTCTCTTGCTGTTATTTTATTCCTTTTTTAGGTTAAAATGCTGATCTTTCCAATGTACATTTCACTTTTTCCTTAACATAATATTGCTTTTCCTTCTACTTAGTGATCTAGTCAATAGATTTGTCAAAGTTTATCACACGGTCTCTTTTCAAATTGAGGTTGGCCCATAATCTGTGAAGCATTTAGAACTTAGGCCATATTAACTCATTGTCCGTACACATTATAGGAGTTAGAGTATTTTATGATGATCTTATCGAAATTCGAGACATGTTTCCCTCCCATCAGCCGTTTTTAGTCAAGATTAGGGGTTATATAATATTTAACTTGGTCATTACTTGTGCATAGCTAAAGTTTAGAGCTATTTGTACTTCTCAAATCCATAGAGTTTGAGAACTAACTCGTTAGTAAATTGTATTTGCATGGGTTTAAAGAGGTTTAAAGCCTATGTCTTGTCCATAATTCACATCATTTTCAAAATACTATGAGTTTTCAATGATTAGATATTGTGATTTCAAACAAATAAAAGGATAACAAATAGGTCGTATAATGTAATGCAATTTGTACTATTTGTTTCCATGTTCATGGATATACATGATTCAATTAAAGCATGTCATACAATAAGAACCAAGGACCAACTTAAACAAAAATACAATAATTGCACCAAACTCAGCAAACAAAATTAAAGTACATAATGATAACATCCAAACAAATACCAATAAAAGATGAAAATAATTACTAGAGAAATTCTTCTCATCAAGTTAATCAGTCGACCTACTTAAAGTAAGGCCTCATATTATCGCATCCTAAGCTCAGGATATGATCTAACCATCTAGCCATTCAAGCCTATAAGCTTTTTGATTCCCCATCACCTCCCTTACCCTAACTAGAACCTCCCATGTTGGAGTTCACTTTCCTTAGCTCTCCTTAGCTACTAAAGCTTTGAGCTTCCTGTAAACAAGGTCTCTTGACTAGAAATACTTATGCCCCATATGTTTGTCATAGTATTGTACTATAACTTGTTGGTAAGTAGTGAGATGATCCTTAGCTAGTGCCTTTGTCTAATGAACAGTATTAAGTTTTGCCCAAAGCTCGATATCATTATTCTAGAGATCATATGCTTGTACTCTAGCACTTACTATCTTGAGCTCAATAGGAAGGATTACCTTGGATCCAAAAGCCTACTTAAAGGGTCCCTCTCAAGTTAAAGTCCTATAAGTGGTCCAATATCCCCATAATAAATTTGGCAACTCATCGGCCCATTTACTTCCTGCTCAAGTCACTCTTCACCTTAGACTATGGAGTATGATCTTGTTCATCGTCTCTACTTGTCCATTACTTTGAGGATGTGCAATTGAAGTGTAACATAACCTTGTATGACAATTTTCACAAAACTCCCTAAATTGATCTTTGTCAAATTGTGGTCTTTTATCAGTAATCAAGGCATATGGGATCTCAAACCTGGTCAAAATGTTGCTCACAACAAAGGCCTCTATGCTCCTCCACATAATACTTATTACTACTTCAGCCTTCACCTACTTTGTAAAGTAGTCCATTGCTATAATAATATATTGCCTTTGTTTGGTTATCTTAAGGAATGGTCCCAACATATCCAAGCCTTACTAGGCAAATGGCTACGGGCTAGTAACCAAGATAAGATGTGTACCTGGAACTTACTCTACAAGTATGTTTTGACAATTATCACACATACATACTAGATTCAAAGCATCATTCTTCATAGTTTGCCACCGATATCCGAGCTTTAAGGCTTTAACATATAGTGCACTTACCTCAATGTAATTGCTACAGAGTTTAACATGTAGATTGGATAACACTTGCTTAGCCTCGCTTAGTTGCAAACACCTTATGTAAGGCACTAAACCTTCTTTTGTAAAGCTTGCCATTGACAAGAGTGAAATTTCTAGCTTGATAAATCAACCTTCAAGCCTCCTTCTTATCTTTAGGTAATGTTCCTTCTATCAAGTAGGCAAATACAAGATCCATACAACATGGCTTTAAATCTAACTCTTACACATCTAAATACTCTATAGGCTTTCCCTCCATGCTCTTTTCAAGCACATACTTTATGAAGATCTTCTCTTCTTACCTCGAAAGATTAGTAGAAGCTAATTTATATAGCTTATTCGCTACATAATTCTATGACCGTAGTATCACAACGTTCCATTACTTGAAAATTGTTTCAATCTCTTTAACTATTTGTAGGTGTTTTCCCATATTATTGTCCTTTGTCATGTTTTCCTCCTTCACTTGATTAACAACTAATCACAAATCCAAATAAATATCCAGTCTTTTGGCAATAACCTCTTTAGCTAACTTCATTCTAGCTATTAAAGCTTCATAGTCAAACTCATTATTAGGAGGAAAGCCAAACTTTAGTCCACACAAAATCTTAGCACCTATTGGCCCTTTCAACACCAATTCTGATGGTAATAGGATCGATCACCCAACATTGAGCAAAAGGGTTAACTAACATGGCTTACCAAATCCTTAATCATTACCTTACTTCAAAAGACGCTAACCTGTTAAGCCACCTAGATTTGGCCATGCTCTTGAGTTAACATGAATTGAGCTTCATCTCTATACATGAGCAAGATCATAGCAAACTATCCTAAAGCTCAATGTCATTCTCGCTGACCTGTCATGAAGACTACTCTCTACCTAAGCCTTTGCTAACCCAAGTATCAACCTTATCTCCTCAAAGTTTGTTGTACATCGAATCTTCAAACCCTCCACCAAGCACCACGTGTCCCACTAGCCATAGCATGTCTCTTAACAACCCAATGTTCTCTTTCTAAGAAAATTACTTATTTATCCATTTTGCTTTGTACTCTCACATGTATATAGTTTTTACCCTTTTAGTAAATTTAAATGTTTATGTAACCCTAGAACGTATGGATATAAAAACCCCCATGATAGGACATTGTAAAAGGATTCTGTCATTATCATTTTTCTTGCTATCTGATAGAATTTTCTAAGTTTTCTCTCACTATTGAGAATATCCTAAAACCCCATCTTAGGTCATATCAACCCTTAAGTAAGGTTGTATAGCAAGTGACCCACCATCTTAGACCTATGAGTCACATCCAGCAAGACATTGGCCATGTAGTGTTTAAGTGGTACTTCACATCCATTAAGTAACTTACATGTTTGCTTACATTTTACCCAAAAGTCTACCTAGACTCATCTACTTGTCTTTGATACTTCTCAAAAGACCCATCCACGCTATAGCAAGACCTCTTTTAAGGCACACCTTTGAATCTCATGGCATATTATCTTGGTATCAAAACTTGAGGTTCTGAATAGGGTTGAGAGTTCTTGAGTCACCTTGTTTCTATTATGTGAGTACATGGGTGTATTGGTTCGATGTTGAAGAGTATTGTGTTTGTGGTAGTGTTGTGTGGTGTATAGTAACATGGTTGTGGTTATAGCTAATAGTGTGATTCTATTGTGCTCTATTTTTTCCTTTTGGAAATAGAGTAGGGTATTACAGTACTGTTTTGTTGTGTTAGTGGTTGTTGTGTGGTAATTGTTGTCATGCTGAAGCAGATGGTTGTTTCAATGTGAGGAAGCATAGTGTATATTACAGTTTGGTTGAAAATTTATTATTTTGTAGTGAAAATAACGAAATCTAATGTGAATGTTGTGATTAGAGGTAATAAAGGCAATGATCTGGGAAGAGGCTATTGTATAGAGCAGACACCCAGATCTAAAGAAGAGTGAATTGACCGCCTTATAGAATAATTGGAACATATGATAACCATGATGCCAAGAAACACTATTGCTCGCATAGGAGGAGCTCCTCAAACTAAAGTTTAAGCTATTGGTTAAGCTAACGAGAATGTTCCAGTTGAAAACTCGGTTGTTTATAGGGACAACCAAGCTCATGCTAATGCTCCACACAAAAGAGAAGTCTGCCTAGCTTGTAATGCATGAGTTGGAGGAATTGAACAAAGAGTCAATCATAAATTGGTACTAAAATAAGAAGACAAGAGTCATGGAGAGGAATTTACGAGGTCGAGGAGAGGATGGATCTTATACCTAGAGGTCGATGCCATAAAAATCAACTTGATCTAATGCACTATCTTGATCCGCATCCCTAATAGAGAACTTATTGACAAGCTCTATACATTGTAGACCCTGACCATAATATTATGATAGAGGGAGAACTTGATGAAGAGCATCGTGATGTCAATATGAGACTCAGTCGACTACCTTAAGGACGACCAAATAGAGCTATGCAGCTTTCTTGAAACTTCTAAGGAACAATAAATCATCCTACTCACCAAAGGAATGATATATATTTATAGGGGAGAATGACAAGGAGATTAATGAGGTCTATTTTGAAGAGGAAGGTGTTGTTCAAGCTCCTAAAAGTATTGATATTGTTAAAATTCAAATTCCAAGATGTTAGTGGAGTATTAGTGTTGATGAGTACTTGGACTAGGAAGAGTGAGTGGAAAAGTTGTTTGAATACTACCAGTATGCTAAAAGGGATAAAGTTAGGCTTGCTACCCTGGAATTCACTGGATACACTTGCATGTGGTGGAAGGAATTGCAATTGATATGGAGAAGGGATTGAAGACTAGGTATTTGGACATAGGGAGAAATGAAGGAAGTAATGCGAGGTAGATTCATTCCCAATTCTTATTATCATAAAACTTTTGCCAAGTTGCAAGAGTTGAGGTAAGGGAACCGATCTATTGATGAATATGTAAAAGAGTTCCAAATGCTGATTTTGTATGAAGTAGATGAACCTAAGGCCTAAACTCTTTCCAGATTCGTTAGTAGCATAAGACCAGAACTCAAAAACACTATCAAGGTATAATTCTTTCACACCCTTGAGGACGCTATCAAGGGCACCCAATAAGTTGAGCAACAAATAAGGAACCAACCCTATCAAATACCAACTTCTTAACCTATTTAATCTATACGACTTGTCCAAGGAGGTAGCAAAAGTGATGGGAACCAAGCTACCGTAACACTAACCCGCAGTTGAGCTTGAGGACTAGAAGGACTAGCAAGATAAATTCTCCTATTCCAACCAACCCCTACTGAGGCTAAATACTTTCTTGTCGAGTCACCCTTCATGTCGAGCCGAATGATTGCCACTCATTCGTACCCGAGTCATATAATGACTTGGCATCTTCCTTGCTAAGAAGCCACCTCTACCCAGACAAACAAGTTGTCCGTACTTTTTTTTTTCGCATCTTCTAATAGCTTCGCCAATGTAGCATCACCACGTGTATAGTATCATGTGTAAAATTCATTGCACCAATGATTATTTTCCTTGTATATTCATTTTTGCCCTTTGTATCTTGTATATTACTTCCTTAGGAAATGCCCTTTTTGTTTTTTCCCTTTTTAGGTAAGTTTCCCTAACTTATGGGTATAAATACCCTTATACTTATAGCTAGAAGGAGATTATGATCAATACACTTTGAGTATTTCTTCTTTGCATAAACATTGCTTGTTTACTCTCGGGATCACTCTTATCTTAACCCTTGAACAAGGCAAAGTGGCGAGTAACTTCACCGGATCGATTCATGCGTTATATCAAATTGTGCTGTAAGTCCTTGAAAGTTTCATTGGTGCATTATATCCTCTAAAGCAATTCATAGGTTTTGCTTACTTCTTCATTCGTTATTCATTCCTTTCGTACTTTCCTATTAACCCTTTTGAGCTTTCTATAAGCTTGGACCTATCCAGCAACTACCCTTATTTGTACTTAGTCACGGTTCTCATCATCTTGGTATCAAAGCGAAGGTTTTGTTTGAGTTGTAGTTGGTTTTTGAAATTCTATTATACTCTGTTTTGCGTGTATGAAACAAAACAAGTTATTGTGTTCATCTGAGTGTTATGTTGTTAACTGTTAATTTCTTAAAGTGTTTGTGTGAACTTTGAATCTATGAAGAAAATGACAAACCTAGGTATGAATGTTGGTATTAGAGATGGCAATAGTGGAGTTATCCATCATGAACGACAATCTTAAGGAATCTTAGGAAGCACTGACGAGAGACTTGATAAGATGGCTATCCTCTTAGTAGATTTAACTCGAGCTATTTATGGGCTAGCTTGCTAACCTACTAAAGCTGCATAAAATACCCTACAAGCTACTCAACCTATTAGAGGTCAAAACCTAACTCGACCAGTTTGAGGTGGAGGAGTAGGTAGATGAGTAAGGCGAATGATAGACCTGAGAGAGCTTAATGAAGAGGACGATGAAGAGTATTTCAAAGAAGAGCACATGCAAGTCCCTAAAGCATCTGACTATGTAAAGCTTCAGATTCTGAGCTTCAATGGATTTGGAATGCTCATGAATATTTGGAGTGGGAAGAGAATATGGAGCGTGTTTTTTATTATTATCATTACAAGGATTACGAGAAAGTGAGAATTGTTACTGTTGAGTTATCTGGATATACCGTCATTTGGTGGAAGAATTTCTAAGCTAGGAGGAGACGAAAGGGCTACCAAGAGATTAATACTTAGCTTGAGATGAAGAGAATAATCAGAAATAGATTTGTGTCAGAAACTTATCTTCAAGATACTTTTACTCGGTTTCAAGAGCTGAAACAAGGAGGCAAGAGTGTTGAAGAGTATGTTTAAGAATTTCAGATGCTTATGATCCGTTGCGAAATAAAGGAACCACCAGCTTGAACAGTCTCAAGATTCATCATTAGGTTAAGAGGAGATGTTCAAGACATTGTGGAGCTTCAACAATTTGACACAATGGTTGAAGTTGTAAGGATTACCCAACAAGTAGAAAGGCAAAGGAGGAGTCGACTAATAGTCAAGATGCCGACTAGCCGACCCGAACGGGCAAGTCACCGAGCTTAATTGAGTATCAAGCCAAGCCGAAAGATTGATGTTCAAGCCGAGTAGAAAGGCCGACTTGATGGTAAAGTGCTGACCTAAACTTATGAGAAGGGGTAAGGTAAGAGTTTGGCAAGAAGACAAGCCATATCAAGTGCTTCAAGTGCCAAGGGTTCGAACATATAACCAATCATTGCTTGAACCATAGGACAATGGTCATCAAAGGAGATGTCCTGAAGCTAGAAGTAAATAGTATAGATGAGGAACACGAGGAGGAGGATGTCCCTACTGAGAAAGAAAATGCCGTGAAAGAGCTGATTGAGAATGATGTGATTGCTGAGGACTTGGACAAGTTACTCATGGTATTTCGATGCACTATGTAAATGGAACCCTCACAAAAGGAGGTGTAGAGAGAGAATTTGTTCCATACCACCTGTAAGGTGAATGACCTGAACGGGCAAGTCACCGAGCTTAATCGAGTATCGAGCCAAGCCGAAAGATTGATGTTCAAGCCGAGCAGAAAGGCTGACTTGATGGTAAAGTGCTGACCTAAACTTATGAGAAGGGGTAAGAGTTTGGCAAGAAGACAAGCCTGATCAAGTGCTTCAAGTGCTAAGGGTTCGAACATATAACCAGTTAGTGCTTGAACCATAAGACAATGGTCATCAAAGGAGATGTCCTGAAGCTAGAAGTAAATAGTATAGATGAGGAACACGAGGAGGAGGATGTCCCTACTGAGAAAGAAAATGCCGTAAAAGAGCTGATTGAGAATGATGTAATTGCTGAGGACTTAGACAAGTTACTCATGGTATTTCGATGCACTCTGTCAATGGAACCCTCACAAGAGGAGGTGTAGAGAGAGAATTTATTCCATACCACCTGTAAGGTGAATGATCAAGTATATGCCATCATCGTGGATAGTAGAAGTTGCACCAATGTGACATCAGTCGATCTTGTTTCAAAACTAAAGTTACTGACTATTGCACACCTGAGGCCGTACAAATTGCATTGGTTGAGTGAGAAAGGAGCATTACATGTTACTTGGCAAATAATACTATCGATCACTATCAGGAATTACTCATACCAAATTCTCTACAACATACTGTCCATGTGTATCCCCACATATTGCTAAGAAGATCATGGTTATTTGATAGGAGAGTTATCCACAACAATTACAGGAATACATATATGTTCGAGAAAGATGACCGGAAGATTACGTCAAATTTGATGCCACCAAGAGAAGTTAATAAGTTGCAGACGAAACTTACTCGTAGATCAAAGAAGGCTCTAATGATGAGTAGAGCTGAGCTCTAAGAGGCCATCAATGCTAATGAGTCGACCCTCATGTTGGTCAAGCAACTATTAGAAATGAAGGAGTGAGGTGAACTACCCTAGGAGATCAAAGACTTACTAGATGAATATGCTGACTTGTTCCCAAAACAATTACTTGAAGGGTTATTCCTAACTCAAGGTATAGAGCACTGCATTAACTTAGTACCTGGTGCAGCACTATCAAATAAGCCTGCCTATCGGATGAATCATGAACAGGCTGCTAAGCTTCAACAATAAGTCAATGAGTTGTTAAAGAGAGGATATGTGAAGGAAAGGCTCAGCCCTTGCGTTGTACCAGCCCTTCTAGTGCCAAAAAAGGATGGAATCTAGAGGATGTGTGTAGACAGTCGCGTTGTGAACAAGATTACTATCAAGTACAAGTATTTTATCCTGAGGTTAGAAGATATGTTGGATGAATTGAGTAGAGCTAAGATTTTCAACAAGATTGATCTTAAGTCTAACTACCATTAGATTTGCATAAGGCCAGGAGATGAATGGAAGACTGCATTCAAAACTTGGCATGAACTCTATAAGTGAATGGTCATGCCATTCGACTTGTCGAATGCCCCGAGTACTTTCATGGTATTGATGGACAACGTATTAAGACATCTGATTCGAAAATGTGTCATGGTTTACTTTGACGACATTTTAGTCTATAGTGCCAACATGCCGAGTCAATACAAACATCTCCAAGAAGTATTGGATATCCTCCGTATCGAGAGACTATTCAGTAATCTCAAAAAGTGTTGCTTTTGCCAGGAGGAAGTGGTATTCTTGGGCTATGTAATTAATGGAGGAGGGTTACGAATAGATGATGAGAAGATCCGAGCAATTGTAGAGTAGCCAACTCTTACTACATGTGCTGACGTGAGAAGTTTCCATAGATTGGCTTCGTTCTATAGACGATTCATCAAAAATTTCAACACCATCACTACACCACTTATTGAGTTAATGAAGAAAAACACCGACTTCTGATGGGGAGAAAGGGAGGAGAAGCTTTTTTGAGATAAAAGAGAGGTTGACCTCTGCTTAAATATTGGTTTTACCTGACTTTGAAAGAATATTTGAGCTAGAATGTGACGCGTTAGGCATTAGAATAGGCGATGTCTTAATGCAAGAAGACTAACCCATTGCCTTCCACAGTGAAAAGCTTAGAGGACTGCATTTGAATTACTCCATATATAATGAACTCTTAGCATTGATCCAAGCACTGCAAGTATGGCAACATTATCTACTACCGAGATAGTTTATCATCTACATCAACCATGAATCTCTGAGGTACCTCCAAAGTCAGACGAAGTTGTCGAAGCGGTAGGTGAGATAGTTGAATTCCTTGAAGGATTCAATTTTGTGATTAAATACAAGTAGTGAAAGAGCAACGTAATTGCAAGTTCTCTTTTAAGGAGACATGCGCTTTAAACCAAACTGTAGGCTAGGTTGTTTGGGTTTACAAGTATCAAAGAGTAGTATTTTGAGGATCCACACTTTGGATACATAATCATGCAATGTGCTGACAGAAGGACAGTAGATGAGTATCATGTGGAGGATAGTTACTTGTTTTGAGGTGGAAAATTGTGCCTGCCAACCTGTTTACTACGGGAACTATTGATCAGGGAAGTCTATAGTAGAGGACTCTTTAGACATTTTAGAGAAAGAAGGACCTGCAAACTATTGAATGGTCACTTCTATTGGCCAAGAATGAGGAGAGATGTTCACCGAGTTGTCGAAAGCTGTGCTATGTGCAAGAGGGCTAAGTGTCGAACCGAATAAGGGAAAGTAAACTATGGGAACTATTGATCAGGGAAGTCTATAGTAGAGGACTCTTCGGACATTTTAGAGAAAGAAGGACCTGCAAACTATTGAATGGTCACTTCTATTGGCCAAGAATGAGGAGAGATGTTCACCGAGTTGTTGAAAGCTGTGCTATGTGCAAGAGGGCTAAGTGTCGAACCAAATAAGGGAAAGTAATGCCTTTACTTGTTCTAATGAAGCCATGGACTGAATTAAGCATGGACTTTGTTCTCAAACTATCACAAACTACCTAAAGCAAAGATTTTATAATGGTCTTCGTAGATCGGTATAGCAAAATGGCACACTTCGTACCCTACTCAAAAACTAACGATGCTTCGGCTATTACTTCCCTTTTCTTGCAGGAGATTGTATGGTTACACGGTGTGCTGAAAAGTGTAGTCTCTAATAGGGATCCAAAGTTCTTGAACCACTTCTGGAGGACCTTGTGGCATTAGATGGGGACCAAATTACCATTTAGTACTTCTTGTCACCCTCAAACTGATGGCTAAACAAAGGTGGTTAATTGCACTGTGGGATCACTACTCCAAGCTGTAGCGGGAAAGAACTTGGCTGATTGGGACACCTACTTGCTAATGGTCAAGTTTGCTTACAACCTAACAATGCATGACACCACTAAGCAAACTCCCTTCGAAACAGTCTATGGTTTCAATCCTGAGTTGCCCCTCAATCACCCCCCTGTACTTGAACCCGCGCAAGAGGACCTTGACACGAAGGCTAAAGCATAATCCCTTCAGCACATTTATGACAAAGTCACTCGTTACACCAACCAAGTAACTAGAAGAATATGAGAGAAGACAAAGGGTTAAACAACTAGACAATTCTAGCTAAGAGACTTAATATGGCTACACCTTAGCAAGGAACGGTTCCCCAACAAAAGGAGGAACAAATTAACTGTAAGAGCTGAAGGACCTTTCAGAATCCTCCAGAAGATTAATTACAATACTTACAGATTGGAGTTGCCTAAGGACTATGGGGTTTCTGACACCTTTAACATTGTTGACCTCATTCCATATCACCTTGACAAAGAATTGAACAAAAACCATTTGGATTTGATCCCAATTCCAAAATAACCTAGAGGGAATGATGGGAATCAGGCTATTGGACCATTGACCCGTAACTGAGCCCGAGGACTAAAAGGACTAACAAGATGAATCCTCCTATTCCAGCCGACCCCTACCGAGGCTAAGTACTTCCTTGTCAAGTCACCCTTCATGCTAAGTCAAATGGCTGCCCATCTCTCTATAGTGCACCAAATTGAAGAATACTCATTCGTACCCAAGCCATCTAATGACTCGGCATCTTCCTTGCTGAGAAACTGAGATAGAGAGACTCCAAGCTGACTAAGCCACCTTTGTTCGGACAAGCAAGCTGTCTATACATTTTGTTTGCATCTTCAAACAACCTTGCCAATGTAGTATCCCTACGTATATAGTATCATGTGTAGAATCCATTCCACCAATGATTGTTTTTCTTGTATATTTATTTTTACCCTTTCTATCTTGTACATTACTTCCTTAGGAAATGTGTTCGCCACTAATTAGAGCTTCCAAGTTTTACAAATTACAAACCTATATTCTATCCTTAACTCAGTTTGACAGGTAAGTGTACCTATCGTTTTATAACATGAATGAGTATAGGCTCATCTGCACTAGGAAAATGACTCAAACATTAGTACTCCATAATCTTCCTATTATCTAGTAGTCTAATTTATCAAGTGATCAATTATTAAGACTCTAATTTGTTAACTAAACTACACTAATCCACAAACTAATGCGACTAATACAATCATTACAAGAACAATTAGAAACAATACAATTAACATACAAACTTACTTCACCACTTATGATAATACTACCAAAATACTTTTTTTATCCCAATACTTATTATCCA
This sequence comes from Lumnitzera littorea, assembly GCA_024138015.1. Lineage (NCBI taxonomy): Eukaryota > Viridiplantae > Streptophyta > Magnoliopsida > Myrtales > Combretaceae > Lumnitzera > Lumnitzera littorea. Next base: position 50,624,733 of record JAMXBB010000009.1, on the reverse strand, counting down.
TAGAAAATTTCAGTATGTAAGCATTCTTCTTAGAACTACTTACTTCTAATCCTAATTGTATCTATTGGAATCTCTTCCTAATTAACAGCCAACTCGGATCACATTAATATCATGTTAATAAATCGATTCTCCTAAAAATGCAGCAACATTCCTAACAATATCTCTATTATCAGGAGTAAGTTGTTCTAATAAACTAAATCTATTCAATAGAATTGTCTCTCGACATAATCTATTAAAATCTATCCTAAGTCGATGTTGTGCACTACACCATACTTAGATTCATTCAACGCCGTTCATCGGAATTAACAAACATCAAGAAATTGCTTTTCCATGCACTTGATCATACTAAGTGATGTAACAAGCCTTAACGTACTACTTACACATGATAAAAGAACAAAATGTATAAACACAATGCATAAATAACAATGAAATTAACAAGAGATCGGTAAGAAAATACAACCCTGTTTGAATTTCACTACATAAATCTTCACAATGTACAACAATGAATCCCGTCATCCCTCTCGAGTCATTCTAGGAAAAATGTATGATATAATGTCTAGACAACTTTACTTATAAATGAAAACACACCAATACAGATACAGATGATTTGGTGTTTGTTATAAACTGACGTTCCAAATATGATCTCTTAAAAAAGGATTTGATCTATGTTCTACTCTAAAAATTGATGTTTGAAAATGATGTCCTTTCTCTATAAGTTGCGATATTTTTATATTCTCCTCGTCAAAGGACTTGAATCTACCCCTTCACGGCATCACTTGACATTTTTCACATATTGGCTCATGTGATAAGGTTGAACAGAACAATTGTGCCATTTCCATCACGCCCGTGACTTAGGGTGTGATAGTTTCAAAAAGAAATATTTTTAACCAATCACAATCGTGATAACTACCATGAACTCCTAGTTACTTTATTACACATCATCACACCCGTGATTGGGAATGTGATCAGCCTCCTATTATTCAATCACGGCCGTAATTGATAGAGGGATCGTTAATACTTCCTCAATCATAGCCGTGATTGAGGACGTAATCAAAGCTGGATTCTTCATTACTTCATTATTACGCCTGTAATTGATACTTCTTAATAGTACTTTACTGGTTTCTTCTCCTTACAGCCGTGGCTGATTAGAAAGTTGTTATTCTTGTGTATAATTCATCCCCTTACTCACGATTTACATTAAATCAATATTTTATACAATTAAGTACCTAAAACTTAAGAATTAAATCATATTTATGCTCATTTCTATGCCTAAAAATGCCTTGAAAGTGTAAAGTAATTTACACTTATCAAAATGCCCTTTTTGTCTTTTTCCTTTTTGGGCAGATTGCCCTAACTTATGAGTATAAATACCCTTATACTTATAGCTAGAAGGAGATTATGATCAATACACTTTGAGTATTTCTTCTTTACATAAACATTGCTCGTTTACTCTCGACATCACTCTTATCCTAACCTTTGAGCAAGGCTAGATGGTAAGTAATCTTATCAGACCGATTCGTACATCATATCGAATTGTGTCGTAAGTCCTTAGAAGTTTTATTGGTGTGTCATATCCTCTGGAGCTATTTATGAGTTTTGCTTACTTCTTCATTCGTTATTCATTCCTTTCGTACTTTCTCATTAAACCTTTTAAGCTTTCTGTAAGCTCGGACCCATCTAGCGACCGACCTTATCTATACTTGGTCATGGTTCACATAAAAAAGGCTTAATGTTTCAAAACCTAGCAAGAAGGAAGAGTCAATGTTATGTGTAGAAGGAGTGAGTATGGAACAAGGGAAAGAGAAGGATTTTGAAAAGGGGACAATCTTAAGAAGGAAAACAAGTGAACCAAAGTGCTCCAATGTAAGGTTTTTCAACATATAGCCACCAAGAGTCTAAATTAACAAACTATGATAATTAAAGGTAATGTCTCAACTTTTGAAGTGTACAATACAGACAAAGAAGTAACTAAAGCTATAGAAGTTTTGGAAGAGGAAGTGAAGATAGAGACTATGGGAGATTACGTTTATCTAGAGGAAGGGGACATGTTAACATTAGTTGTCTACTAAACTCTAAGTGGGAACATGATCAATAAGATGAACAACGAGAGAATTTGTTCCATATTACCTACAAAGTAAGAGAACAACTTTGTGCATTAATCATTGATAGTGGTAGCTGTATGAATATTGCAGTTATGCGACTAGTCGAGCAATTAAGTTTGCCAACTCTTTACACCCTAAGCCATATAAACTATACTGGCTAAATGAGAAGGGATCGTTGCATGTAACGAAATGAGTATTGTTACTGATGGTACGAACCGTAACTAAAAACAAATAAGGCTACTCATTGAATGGGTCTAAGCTTACTAAAATCTTGAAAAGGAAGTGATGGAGAATGTATGGAAGAGCAAATACGAATGACACAATAAGTAAAAACCCATAAACAGCTATAATGGAACTTTCAAGGACTCACGGCATAACTCGATATGACACACGAGATGGTCCTGTAAGATTACTCACTACATAATCTTACTTAAGAGTTCAGATAAGAGTGAGATGAATGTAAATAGAATAATGTTTACGAAAGACAAATATTCAGTGTATTAATTGTTCAATCTGATGCCTACAATGACAAGTACAAGAGGTATTTATACTCAAGAATTTAGGGAAACATGCTTGAAGAGGGAGAAGACAAAAAGGGTTATTTCCAAAGGAAGTAATGTACAAGATACAAAAGAGTAAAAATGAATATTCAAGGAAAACAATTATTGGTGTAATGGATTCTACACATGATTCTATATGTGTGGCGATGTTGTATTGGTGATGCCTTTGGAAGATGCAAACAAAATGTATGGTCAGCTTGCTTGTCCGAGCAAGGGTAGCTTAGTCAATCCAGAGTTTCTCTATCTCATCTTCTCAGCAAGGGGAATGCTGAGTCATTGGTCAACTCAGGCGCGAGTGAGTAATTTACAACTCGGTGTACTACAGAGAGATAGGCAATCATTCGACTAGGCATAAAGAACAACTCAGCAGAGAAGTACTTAGCCTTGGTAGGAGATGACTCGAGTAGGAGAATCTACCTTGTCGGGTCTTCCAGTCCTTAGGTTCAGCTGTAGGTCAAAGGCCTAATAGGCTAATTCCTATCATCACCTTTGGGTTAATTTAGATTTGGGATCAAATCTAAATGGTCTTCGATCAGCTCTCCGTCGGGGTGATATGAATTGAGGTTGGCAATGTTGAAGGTGTCAGAAACCCCATAGTCCTTGGGCAGCTCCAATCTATAGGTATTATCATTGATCTTTTAGAGGATTCTGAAAGGTCCTTCAACTCTTGCAGAAAATTTGTTTCTCCTCTTGCTTGGGAACCATTCCTTGTTGAGGTGCAACCATACTAAGTCTCCTTGCTACAATTGTTTAGCCGTCCTACACTTAGCCTTCTCTTACATTCTTCTAATAACGAAATTAATGTGTCGAGTAACTTTGTTGTAGATGTGCTAAAGAGATTGTGCTATAACTCTCACGTTAAGGTCCTCTTGTACAGATACAGGTATAGGGGTATGATCGAAGGGCAACTCAAGATTAAAACTATAGACCACTTCAAAGGAAGTCTGCTTAGTGGTGTTATGCACTGTCCACTTGTAAGCGAATTCGACCACTAGTAAGTAGTCGTCGCAATCAGCCAAGTTCTTGCCCACTATAACTCGGAGCAATGATTCTAAAGTGCAATTAACCACCCCTAGTTAGTCATCAATTTGGGGGTGACAAGAAATACTGAATAGCAGTTTGGTCCCTAATTAACACCATAAGGTCCTCCAAAAATAGCTTAAGAACTTCAGGTCCATGTCAAAGACTACACTTCTCGACATGCCCTATAACCATACAATCTCCTAAAGGAAAAGAGAAGCAATAACCGAAGCAATGTTAGTTTTGGCGCAAGACAACAAAATGCGCCATCTTGCTGAACCGATCTACTACAATCATTATAGAATCTTTGCCTCGGCCAATTCATGGTAATTCAAAAACAATGTCTACGCTCAACTCAGTCTATGGTTTCATTGAAATAGGCAAAGGCATTGCTTTTCCTTTTTCGGCTCGACACTTAGCCATTCTGTACATGGCATAACTTTCAACAATTCAATGCACATCTCGCCTCATCCTAAGCCAAAAGAATTGACCACTTACTAATTCGTATGTCCTTTTCTCCCCAAAATGTTCAGACAATTCTCCACCATGGGCTTCCCCGATCAATAGCTCCCGAAGTGAATAGGTTGACACACACAATTTCCCTCCTCGGAACAAGTATCCTTCTGCCATATGAAACTCATCCACTATCCTTCCATCAATACAACGCGTAAGTATGGGTCCAAAGTGTAGATCCCAGGAATACTACTCCTTGATGCTGGCAAACCCAAACAATTTGGCCTGTAGTTCAGTCAAGAGTGCATGCCTCCTCAAAAGAGCATTAGCAACTACGTTGTAAACCCTACTTTTAGTGGGCCTAAGATTTGAATTAAGAGTACTTTCCGAACGTTCCTAAAGATCAACTAAACCAAAAACTTAAGTTTATATTTAAAAACGAATTAAATTTTTCCAATTCAAAAGCCAATTGTCGATAAAACCTAAGCTTGAAGAACTGCAAACTTTAAAGTTACTTAAAACCCTAAACCTTAAAACCATTAAGGAATTTTAACCCTAAATAATTAATTGATAATTTAATTTGAATAATTTCATTCAACTTTATAAAATTTCACAATTCTACAAAAATAAAATCATATATTACAAAACAATGTAAGATAAAAACCCTAAAACAATTTTCTATAAGGCTATGCCCTTATCTTCATGTATAAGCCTTACACATAAATAAGTAGACCAACCAATCACCTTAGATAACTTATCAATTGAGAGTTGGAATCACTTATCAATTGATAACTTATCAAAATCTAGTGATAAGATAATTTCCTTATCACTCCTTCACTTATACTACATATGGACAATTTTTCACAAGATTTCATAAGCTTAATTTTAATAAATGAGACAAGACCACTTCATGGCCCAAAAATAATTTAAATGGCAGATTTGGACAAGGGAGAAAGGGGGGCCATGCTCTTGTCTTTCAACCATCAATCACTTTCTCTTACACATCACTATTCACCCCTTAATGCTTACATCATCAATAGTTGCAATTGTTGACTTTTGTGTAAGCTACAAGATAATCAATTAAAGCTTCTTGCACACACTTCTTTCCTCATTCAAAATTTGCCACTCTCTCCCTCTTTTACTCTCATTTTCACTTCCTTTTCTCTCACTTTAAACACAAATCAAAAGAAGAAATCAAACTCCACAAATTCCCAACATTGCTGCCACCATTTTTGCTTCCATACTCACGGCAATTTCTCTTCTTATTCTTGTGTCATTTTCTTTCACCATCTAAAATCTTTTAGAACCATTAGAACCTTCCACAAACCCCATTCCAAGAGACCAAAAGATTCAGGTTCCAAAAGGTTGCAAAAGAGGAAGCAAAGTTAAGAGCTTAAGTGGAACCTTTGTGTACAACCACCATATTTTGCTTTAAGGACGAGTAAGTATTTCTTGTGATATGTGGATTAGTATTTATGTTAACAGACTTTGATTTCTTGAAGATATAAGTAAGGTTTAAGTTGTTATAACACCAAAAATCGTTTTAAGAGACAAACCATGAAACCCTTACATGAAGTTGAAACATGAGCATGTAAAGTTGGTGTTTTGTAAAGACATTTGTTTAATGCTTTGAATGAAAGATTTTAAGTTAAGAAAATCTTGAAATGAGAATTTTAATGGAGGATGAACATGCTGGACGTGAGGGTTCCATAGTCATTTGGATGTTGATTTTGTTTCCATTAAGTTAAACATGCTCAAATCTAGACTTAAGTTAAGGAAAAATCCATCACGTGAAGTTTTATGAAGAAACCAACTTTGTATGACATGAGTTATGATATGGGAGTTGTATTAAATATAAGATCTTCTATTTCTTTGTGTGGAACATAAGTTAAGGAATCATCTTATGGAAGAAAAGTTAAGTTAAGATTTGTATGCAAGTAGTTAAGTGCGTAATCTACCACCTAAACTTAAGGAAATGATGAAACAAGTTGAAAAACCAAATGAGGACCTCTTGGAACCATCATGAACAGATCTGGAACGTGGGAAAAAGAAGCTTAAAAATATGATAAAAGTGAATGAATAAAGTGAAAAGATCAACCAAAGCAAGTATAGTAAGCATATAAAGCCTAAAACTCAAAACCGAGTCTAAAACTCTCAAAACAAGCCTAGAACTCTAAGTTAGGCCTTCAATGAAATTCTAACCAGCACCTTAAAGTGTCAAGAGTGGATGTTTTGAAGCCCATAAGAAATCCACCTAAGGCTCCACAAGCCTACCAAAGTCACTAACTTTAGTTTGAACAAAAAACAAGCCCATTTGATAACTTAAGCCCACTAAAGGGCCCAAGAAATGGTTGTTAGCCTTAGGAATATAAATCAAAGTTGTAAATCTGATCTCAATGAGTATTTTAAGTCTAGGATAAAATCTTAAGACCAAGTCTAAAGGATTCCTCAAGTTATCAAAAAGCCCATTTACCAAACAAGGCCCAAAAACACTCCAACACATGAGGAATGCTACTGTTCTGACCCATGGACAAAATTGTATACCTCATTTCGAAAATCTAACCTACCACGTTAAAGTACACTTGAAAATGATGAAGATTGACTATAAGATCATAAAAATCAGATTTAAAACGAAAAAGTTATAAGCGATTGAACTTTAAGTAAAAACCGAGAAGAATTTATGAAAACTAATCAAGGATATAACTTAAGGAAAATTTACTAGATTCTTAAGTTTGCTTCAATTCCTTATAAAAATTATTTCAATGACCAGGGGACACTATTTACGGAGACGACTTACCTCCAGATTACTTTGACTGACCCACATGACAGAGTGAGTAAATTCTCAATGACTCTTTACTTGATTGTGCTTGTAGAATAGATGTACCTAAACTTATATATATAAATTTGGATGCTTGTGGGATATGGGAGATGCATGTGTATGAATTTGTAGATGAATGTGATGACTTGTTAATTATATTTAATAAGGGGAATTGTTTGCATTATATATACATGTGAATTGTATGGAATGAATTTGTCTGATCACCTAAAAATTGAGATAATCACTTATCTAATTAAGAAATCAAAATGAATCATGCATACCCCATATAGCATACAGATAACACCGACTGCCACTTCACGTAGAAGATGGGAGGGGACTTACAGGAATACGAGTTTCCTACAAGATTGGGCACTAGCTATGCCATCATATATATTGAGTCTCTACCTTAAGCTGATGGGCTTACTAAGTGCTAGGAGATGCCAACCATCGGTGATGGGCCGAGTCTTGTGGTTTCTGCTTAGGGCGTGTATTTGTAGACTGCGGGGGCTACTACACCGCTAGACTTGGGATTTTAAAAGATATGATTTGATTTTGGTAAAGGAAGTATACATATATATATAGAGAGAGAGAGAGAGAGAGAGTTTTGTTTTGGCATGAGCACGATAGTGCAAATGAAATAAAACCCAAGGTCTAGAACCCGGATTTTGGTTGGGGTCGGTTAATTATCTCCAAACCCCGACTTCAGGGGGTATAATTTTGAGTCGTATGCAGTTCCTAGGTCACTGCATGCGTTGTTTGGCATACTGATTATTCATGTATTCATATGATTGTGCATCTAATAAATTTTGCCATGCGGTATTGAGGAGGGTAATTATCTCACTAAGCATAAGCTTACACTCCAACAGTTCTTTTCCTTATAAGTTGATCAATAGTTAGGAATGGGATAAGAATCGAATGCAGAGTGCTACCATTGAATCAGTATGATGAAAAGCTTGTGTAGTTAATTCAGAATGTTCTGGAAAATGAATAATATTTCAATTAAGTTTAGCGTTTTTAGTAAGTTTAGAATTTTCTAGAATTGTTTATCTTATTTCACTATTTTGGTAGGGGATATTGATTCTCTGTGGTTTTGAGGAATTGTAGAAAAATGGTTATCCATAATTATTCATATTATATAATGAGTTAATGAACTAAAATTGAAGACCCTAGCGAATAACTATTTAGAGTCTTACAATCTCTGACTTGCAAGGCGATTTTCTTATCATGGGTGTACACGTGATATAGAAATTCTAGGTAATACTACTAGGCCCCTCTTAGGGTCGCTACATACGTTGCTCTTCCCTTGTTTGTATTGTATTACAAAATTGAATTCGTCAAGGAATTTAACCCATCTCGCCTGTCACTTTGATAACTTGGTCTAACTTCGAATGTACCTTAGCGATTCATGGTTAGTATATATGATAAATTCTCTCGGTAGTAAATAGTGTTGCAATACTTATAGTGCTCAAATCAGCACCAAGAGTTCTTTGTCATACATAGAGTAATTTAACTGAAGTCCTCCAAACTTTTCACTATGGAAGGAAATTGGTTAGCCTTCTTGCATTAAGACAGCGCCTATTCCAATGCTTGATACATCACATTATAGCTCAAATATCTTTTTGAAGTCAAGTAGAACTAACACTAAAGAAGAGGTCAATCTCTCCTTTATCTTAGCAAAGCTCCTCTCTTCCCTTTCTCCTCATTGAAAGTCAGTGTTCTTCTTCATTAGCTTAAAAAGTAGTGCAGCAAGGATACTGAAATGCCTGATGCACTGTCTATAAAATAAAGCCAATCCATCGAAACTTCTTACGTTGGCACAAGTAGTAGGAGTCGACCACTCGACTATTGCTTAGGTCTTCTTGATGTCTACCCGTAAGCCTCCTTCACTTACTACATAGCCCATGAATACCACTTCCTCCTACCAAAAGCAACACTTCTTGAGATTGTCGAATAATCTCTCGACATAGAGAATATCTAGAACGGCTTGGAGATGTTCACAATAACTTGGCATGTCAACATTGTAGACTACGATGTCATTAAAGTACACCACGATACACTTCCCAATCAAATGTCTCAACACATGATTCATTAGTCTCATGAAGGTACTCGAGGCATTCGACTAGCTAAAGGGCATGACAATCCATTCATATAATCCATGTCGAGTCTTGAATACCATTTTTCACTTGTCTCCTGACCTCATGTGAATTTGATGGTAGTCAGACTTAAGATCAATTTTGTTAAAAATCTTGGCTCCACTCAATTCATCCAGCATATCTTCCAACCTCAAGATAGGATACTAGTACTTGATCGTAATTTTGTTCACTACTCAACTATCTACACACATCTGCCAAGTTTTATCCTTTTTCGACCCTAGAAGCACTAGTACAGCGTAAGGGTTAAGACTTTCTTTGACGTATCCTCTCTCCAGTAGCTCATTGACTTGACGTTGTAGCTCAAAAGCTTGTTTAGGACTCATTCGATAGGTAGGCTTATTCGGTAGTGTAGAGCCGAGTATTAAGTCAATGTAATATTCTATGCCGTAAATTGGGGGTAACCCCTCAAGTAACTATTCTAAGACCAGGTTAGCATATTTATCCAGCAACTCCTTTATTTCCTAGGGTAGTTCACCTCGCTCTTCAATCTCCAATAGGTGCTTAACCAACATGAAGGTTAGCATATCAACTTTAAAGGTCTCTCAAAGCTCGGCTCTACTCATTATCAGAGTCTTCTTTGATCTGTGAGCAAGTTTTGTCTGCAATTTATTAACTTCTCTCGGTGGCATCGGGTTCAGTATAATCTTCTAGCCATCCTTTTTGAATACATATGTGTTCTTATACCCGTCATAGATAACTTTCCTGTTAAACAACCATAGTCGACAAAGCAATACGTATGAGGCGCACATGGGCAACATGTCGCAAAGAATCTCATTGGAATAGTTTCCAATTGTGATCAGCATTATTACTTGCCTAATGACATGTAATGCTCCCTTATCATTCAGCCAATGTAACTTGTACTGCTTCGAGTGTGCAATGGTCGACAACTTCAATTGTGTGACAATTTCGACTGATGTCACATTGGTGCGACTTCCATTATCTACAATTAATGCTTACACTTAGTCATTCACCTTCAGGTAGTATGAAACAAATTCTCCCTCTGCTCCTCCTCTCATAAAGGTTCCATGTTTATTGTACGTTGGATAACTAGGACTAACTAATCTAAGTCCTCGGCAAGCATGTCTTCTTCAATAAGCTCTTTCTCGGCCGCTTCTTTCTTAGCAGTGATCTCCTCCTCCTTGAGTTCCTCATTTGTACTCTCTACCTCTAGCTTCATGACGTCTCCTTTGATCACCATAGTTCTTCGATTCGAGCACTGAGTAACCATATGTCCAAACTCTTAGCATTTAAAGCACTTGATCTAGCTTGTCTTCCTACTAGACCCTTACCCCTTCTCATATGTTCGGGTCAACACATTACTGTTGGGTCAACCTTTTTGGACGGCTCGAACACCTACCTTTTGGGTTGACTCGGTACTTGATTGAGCTCGGTGACTTCCCTATCCAAGTCAGCTACTTAGCATTCTGGCAGGTACTTGGCTTCTTCTTTATCTCTCCACTTGTTGGGCTATTCAGATGGCTTCATCCATTGTGGTGAATCGTTAGAGTTCTATAACATCTTGAATATCACCTCTCATCCTCCACTTCACATCGGATCATGACCATTTGGAATTTCTAGACATACTCGTCAACTGTTTAGCCTCCTTATCTCAGCTCCTGAAGCTAAGTAAAAGGTGTCCTATAGATAAGTTTCTGGTACGAACCTATTTCTGAGTATTCTCTTCATCTCGGGATAAGTATTAATCTCTCAATAGCCCTCTTGCCTCCTCATAGCTTAGAAATTTTTCCACCACATAGCAGCATATCCGAAGAATTCAATAGCAGTAGTTCTCACCTTCTCATAATCCTCATACTAAAACTAGTCGAAAACATGCTCTACTTTCTCTTCCCATTCTAGATATTCATCAACATTCCTATATACATTAAAGCTCAAAATTCGAAGCTTCACATGATCAGATGCTTTGGGGACCCTAGCTCGCTCTTCTTCAAAACACTCTTCTTCTTCCTCTTCCTCGTCCTCTTCATTTAGTTCCCTTAAGTCTATCCTTCGTCTTATTCGTCCACCTACTCCTCTACCTCAAACTAGTCAAGTTGGGTTATGACCTCTAACAAGCTGGGTAACTTATGGAGTGTTTTTCATGGCTTCAATGGGTCAGTAAGTCAACGCATGAACAGTTCGGGTCAGATCTACTAAGAGGTTAACCACCTCATCAAGTCTCTCGTTAATGCTTTTAAGGTTTCTTTGAGACTGTTGTCCATGGTGGACAACTCCACTATTGCCATCTCCAACACTAACATTTACACTCGAGTTAGTCATTTTCTTCACTAATTCAAAACTTAAACAAACACTTTCACAAACTAGAAAATCAATAGCTAGCAAACACAGCAATTAAGATGAACACAATAACTTGCTCTTTTTCATACACATAAAACAAAGGATAAATAGAACTTCAAAAACCAACTACAATTCAAACAAAACATCTGCTCTGATACCAAGATAGTGTAAATTGTGACCAAGAACAGATAAAGCCGGTCGCTGAATGGGTCCAAGCTTGTTGAAAGCTCAAAAAGGAAATGATGGAGAATATGCGGAAGAATAAATGCGAATGACATAGTAAGCAAAAACCCACAATAGCTTCAATGAATACGATGCACCAATGGAACTTCTGAGGACTAATGTCACAACTCAATATGATGCATGAGATGATCTAGTGAGGTTACTCACCACCTAGCCTTACTTAAGGGTTAGGATAAGAGTAAGATGAATGTAAACAGAGTAATGTTTACGAGAGACAAATGTTCGGTGTATTAATTGTTCAATCTAATGCCTACAACGCCAAGTACAAGGGGTATTTATACTCTAAAATTTAGGGCAACATGCCTAAAAAGGGAAAAGATAAAAATGGGTATTTCCTAAGGAAGTAAAGTACAAGATACAAAAGGGTAAAAATGAATATTTAAGGAAAACAATCATTAGTGTAACGAATTCTACACATGATTCTGTATACGTGGTAATGACTATTGGTGATGCTATTAGAAGATGTAGACAAAAAGTACGGTCAACTTACTTGTCTAAGCAAGGGTAACTTAGTCAATCCGAAGTTTCTCTATCTCATCTTCTCAGCATTTGGCAAGCAAATGCCGAGTCCTTAGTTAGCTCGAGCATGAGTAAGTAATCTACATCTCAACGTACTATAGAAAGATGGGCAGTCATTCAACTCGGCATAAAGAGTGACTCGATAGAGAAGTACTCGACCTCAATAGGAGACGGTTGGAGTAAGAGAATTTACCTTGCTAAGCCTTCCAATCCTCAAGCTCAACTGTAAGTCAAAGGCCTAGTAGCTTGATTCTTATCAACTAGTCTCTATTGGGAATTATAAGGATAAGATATTGTGTGATGTACTACCAATATGTGCTTCGCATATTCTACTTACACCTTTGAGAAAGATCATCGATCTGTTAAACTTTCCCAAATGACGTTAAGTTAAGTTAGTAATAAGTAATCTAAGTTGAGTCAACGAACTAGGAAGATACTAATAATGAGCCAATCCTAATTAATGAAGGCTATAAAGTTTGATGAACTAGTATTTTTTGTTGATACAAAGGTTGCTAGAGCTATAAAAGCAAGCTAACCTACTTGAAGAGGTTAGGAGTTTGTTAGATGAATTCACCAATCTATTGCCTAAAGAGTTGCCAAGAGGATTGCTACGGAAGCGAAGAATAGGGTATGGCATTAAATTACAACCAGATGCCACCATACCTAATTAGTTAACTTATCAATTGAATCTTAAACAAGCTTGAGTTGCAAAAGCAAGTAAATGAATTGATTGACTTAAGATGAGCCTTTGTGCTATACCTACGTTATTAGTACTTAAGAAGGATGGTAGCTGAAGGATGTACATCAATAGTTGATTTGTTAATAAGATCACCATCAAGTATTGATATTTGATACCATGGTTAGATGATATGCTGGATAAGCTACATGGAGACAAAGTATTTTCAAAGATTGATCTGGAATTTAGATATCGTCAAATTCGTATAAAAGAAGGCGATGAATGGAAAATAGCCTTGAAAACCAGACACGGATTGTATGAGTGGCTAGTGATGTCATTTGGTTTGTTTAACATGTTGAGCACATTCAAAGGCTAATGAACCATGTATTGAGGAATCGGATAGGGAAATTCGTTATGGTGTATTTTGATGACATTTTAGTATATAGCCTTGACTTAACTAGCCATGTAAAACATCTTTGAGCTATATTTGAAGTATTGAGGACTGAGAAGTTGTTCGAAAATTTGAAGAAGTGCTGTTTTTGCCAAGATGAGGTTTTGTTCTTAGGATATGCCATTAGTAGTGGAGGCCTAAGAGTGAACAAGAAGAAGATACACGTTATTGTAGGATGGCCTACTATAACCTCATGTGCTAATGTCAGAGTTTTCATGGCCTAGCTTCTTTCTATCAAAGATTCATTTAAAACTTCAAATTTGTTATTGTACCCCTTATTGAGCTCATGAAGAAGAATGTCACATTTAGATGAGGAAATAAGGAGAAAGAAAGTTTTGCCAAGCTAAAGAAGAGATTGACTTCAACCTTAATTTTGTCACTACTAAATTTCAATAAAGTGTTTAAGCTTGAGTGTGATGCTTCTAGCATAGGAATTGGAGTAGTGTAATGTAAGATTGCCGACCTATTGCCAATTTCAACAAAAAGCTCAAAGGTCTAACCTTAAACTACTTTGTCCACGTGGAAGAGTTGTATGCACTTGTTAGAGCTATTCAGACCTAGTAGCATTACTTATTATCAAAGGAGTTTGCTATCTTCTTCGACCACTAGACCCGGAGGTATCTAAAATCTAATGCAAGTTGTTGAAGCGACAGATGAAATGGGTAGAGTTTCTCAAAGGTTTTGCTTTGTGATTAGGTATAAGAAAGGGAAGAAGAATGTAGTTACTAACGCCTAATCTAGATGGCATGCACTACTTTCCAACCTATAGGTATGATTTATGGGATTTACTAGCATAAAGGAGCAATAGTTACAGGGTAAGCATTTTGGACCAATCTATGCCCATCATATTAAAAGGAGGATGCTAGACGATTACTTCATTGGAGATGGCCACCTTTCTAAGCTAGTAGACTATGTATTCCGACCTATTTAATTCGTGAATTGCTTGTTAGAGAAACTCATGCTAGATGATTATTAGGACATTTTAGAGAAAGGAGGACATATGACTTGCTAAAATTAAGGTTTTATGAACTGAAGATGATAAGAGATGTCCATTGGGTTGTTGCAACATGTTCAACCTACAAAGAGGCCAAGTGTCAAGCCAAGCAAGAGAAGGCAATGCCCTTGCTAGTATTGATCAAACCATAGGTTGACCTAAGTATGGATTTTGGTTCTTATTTTCTCAAGGATGGTACATAGAAGGGATGCAATCATGGTTGTATTCAACCAATTTTATAAAATGGCACATTTCATACCTTGTTACAAAACTAATGATGTTTTGGCTATTTCTCTTTTATTTTTTTTAAGGAAATCGCCAAGCTTCATGGAGTTTTAAGGAGTATCGTGTTTGACGGAGACCTAAAATTCTTATGTCATTTCTAAAAGACCCTATAGTGTCAACTAAGAACTAAATTACTATTCAGCATGTCATGCCATCCTTAGACAAATGGATATATAGAGGTCGTCAATAGAACATTGGAATCTTTATTATGAGCAACTATTGGAAGGAACCATATTGATTGGATATTTGCTTGCCTATTGTTGAATTCGCCTACAAGTGATATGTCCATAGTAGAACTAGTAAGATGCTATTCAAAGTGGTCTATGGTTTTAATCCTAAGCTACTTCTTAATCAAACACTTGCACCTTAAGCTAAACCAAAGGACCCAAAAGTCGAGAAACAAGACAAAGCCCTGTAATAGATCTACTAGAGAATCACTGAGCAACTAACTCAAGCATCTAAAAGAATTGAGTAAGGATACCTAGGTAAAAAGGCTAAGAAGTTGTTCTAACCCTAAGAACTTATATGGCTACACCTCAATATGGAGAGGTTTCTAAGCAAGAGAAAAAGTAAATTATCACCCTGAGCTAAAGGACCTATCCGTGATGTGCTACAGAAGCTAAATGACAACACTTACAAACTCTAACTCCTTGAAAAGTATGGAGTCTTTGATGTCTTCAACATTGCCAACCTAAGTCCATATTATGCCAAATAAGATACCCCTATAAAGCACCACAAGGATTTGATCCCAAATCCTAAACAAGCTAGAAGGAATGATGGGAATCAACTAATAAGACTAATTACCTGCCATCGAGCAAAAGGGCTAGATGGCATGGTCTATTGAGTCCTTAACCATTACCTCACTTCCAAAGACACCAACTTATTAAGCTACCCAGATTTGGCTATGCTCTTGAGCCAACATGAATTTAGCCTCATCTCTATACACAAGCAAAGTCATACCAAATTGTCCTAGAGCTTAGCATCATTCTTGCCGACCTATCCTGGAAACTACTCTTTACCTGAGTCTACGGCAACCCAAGTGCCAACCTTATCTCCTCAATGTTTGTTATATACCAAATCTGCATACCTTCTACCAAGAGCCACGTACCCCACTACCCACAACATGCCTCCTAACAACCTCACATTCTCTTTCTAAGCATATTGATTATTTGTCCATTATTCGTTGTACCATCATATGTATATAGTTTTTACCTTTTTAGTTAATTTGAATGTTTATGTAACCCTAGAACGTGTGGATATAAAAAAACCATGATAGGACATTGTAAAAGGATTCTGCCATTATCTTTTTGTTGCTATCTAATAGGACTTTTTGAGTTTTCTCTCATAGTTAAGAATATTTCAAAGCCCTCTCTTAGCCACTATCTTGGATCAATGAGTCACATCCAGTAAGACATTAGCCATATAGTGTTGTAGTGGTGTGTCACATCTACTTAGCAGCTTATGGGTTTCCTTACCTTTTACCCAAAATCTACCAAAACCCATCTACTTTTCTTTGATTCTTCTTAAAGGACCAATCTACATTACAGTAAGTCCTTCTCCAAGGCACACCTTTAATTCTTGTGGCATATCAAATCTTGCTCCACTTCCTTCACAAGTATACGAGCCATCAACATACAATATCCAAGTCAATTCTTCATGACAAATAGTGGGGTCTTCATTTCCAGCAAACGCCATAAAAAATCAACTAATATTTAGGCCTTTCTCATAGCTAATACTAAACAATAAAGGCACTCAATTGTAAGGTTCACTTCATTATCCAACTAGAAGCATCTAGCTTATGAAGTGTCTACTTTAGAGGTTGATCAGTTAAGACAACTACTTGGTAGGCCTCGAAATAAGGTTAAAGTTTGCATGCTACAATGATTACCTCCAAGATAAATTTCTCAACTTAGTGTATCGAAGCTTGGAGCATTGTAAAACATGACTTATGTAATACAATGGTCGATGTATCCTCCCCTTTGCTCTTACTAATACAGATGAAAGAGTTCAGTTTGAGATAGATAAATACAAATAAAAACCTTCCTAATAAAAGGCTTTGAGAATTGGTGGTGTAGTGAGAAATCATTTTCACTCCCAAAATGCCTCTTCACACTATTTAATCTATCTAAGCTCAAAGGGGTTTCTCAACACTCAAAATAATTCCAAGCATCTTTTTACTATCTTTAGGGCTTCTATATTAAACACATCTTAGATCTTCTTAAGATTAGCTTCTATTCCGCATTGCATCACCATGAACCCTGAAAACTTCTTGGATGAGGCCTTGAACACATACTTCTAAGGATTCAGTTTCATGTTGCGACACCTCAAAGTATCAAATGTCTCTTCTAAGTCAACGAATTGGTCTTCATGAAGCTTACTCTTTACTATCATATCATCTACATAAACCTCAATATTCCTATGGATTTGAGCTTTAAACATCTTGATCACTAGCCTCAGATATGTAGTGCACACATTCTTCAAGTTGAAAGGCCTTACCTTATAACAATATGTTCCAAAATTCATGACAAAGAAAGTGTGTACCTAATCAGACAAGTGCATTCTGATCTAGTTATAACTAGAAAAAGTGTCCATAAGACTCAATAATGCATGCCCAAACATGGAGTCAATTAGTTGATCTATATGAGGTAGAGGAAAATAATCCTTCAAACAAGCTTTGTTTAGATTAGTAAAGTCAATACACGTTCATCACTTTCCATTTGCCTTCTTAACCAACACACAGTTGATAAGTCAGGTTGAGTATGGCTCCTCTCTAATAAAATTTGTCTTGAATAAATTTTGAATTCCTCCTCTACCATAGCTTGCCTCTCTAAGGCAAAATGTTTTTTCTTTTACTGAATCACTTTAGCACTTGGATCAATGTTAAGTTTATGAGTTATGGCATCCTTTAGGATACTCAGCATGTTAGATGGAGACTACATAAACACATCTCCATTAGCTCGGAGAAAACTCACCACGCGATCCCTTAGGTTGAGAACCATACTTGAGCCAATCTTCGTAGTTTGCTCAAGGTCATCTCCTAGGTAGATAGTCAAGGTGTCCTCAGTCGACTCTCCTCTAATATTTGGTCAATTATCTGAGCTCTACTCAATGTGGTAGATTTGATCCCTCTTCATTCCTTTCAAGTATAAAGGCCTCACCAACTCTTGGTTGCTATAACAGGTTCTAATTCTAGTTAGGGTTGGGAACTTCACCTTCAAATGTGCAATAGATATGACCATCTTAATGATGTTTAAAGATAGTCGTCCATGATTCCATCATATGGTGAGGAACAGTCTATGACGATAAAATCCACTTCATTTTCGATAATATTCTTATCATCGCAATCTATAAGGATAGCGCAATGACTCTTTGAACCCTCACTAGCTAATTATTAAAACCATATAGATTGTATTTGTAAGGTTATATCTTACAATGTTTCAACTTGATAGCATTTGATCAAAAGCATGTTTGAAAATTATATATGTGGAGCTTCCAATGTCTACCATAACCTTCCTAACATCAAAGTCAACCACTCTAACGCTAATAACCAAGGCGTCATCCTGACAGAATTGTATCCCTTAAATATCCTTGTTAGAAAAATAAAGCATGTTATCAACTTTGTTTTTTTACTTGGGCCACTATGTATTTGATAAGTGAGTTATTATATATATTTATAAATGGGTTTTTATAGTGTTTTGATATTTTATGGGTATTTTGTAAATATTTGGTGCTTAATTTAAAAAATATTTTATTTCATGTCTTTGATGAATAACTAAGATGAAACGGAAAATAATGGATTAGGTTTTGCTTGATTTGGACTTTAATTGGAAAAGTTATGAGCTTTTGAAGATCGACACAATCGATTGATATGGCCATGTTAGAGTTGCATTTATTTATTTAATGACTAAAAAGTTACACAATCAATTGACATGATCATGTTGGGGCTGCATTAAAAATAAAATAAAGGTTGCGAGTCAACATCTGACAACATTAAAGTTCTAAGACATACAAAGTTCAAGTTGTGCTATCACATGATGGTAAGTAGTGCCATGTATGGGAAAAAATTGAGGCCACATTCTCCATGTTACAAGGTCCAAGCCCTTAATGATTCAAGGCCTTCCATTGTCCATAAAGTCATGATGAGTCCAATCATTATCTAAAGCTGTGTAAGGATCACGAAATCAACGCATTAGATGATGTCAATGCTATCCACGTTGAATATTGCCAGGCAATGATGAATTCGAGCAATCCAGGTTCAATGCCCTCGCAAGTGCAAGCCTTAATCCAAAATCAACTCATGGGTAGAAATCTACGTGCAAGGAAATCTAAGAATCCCATGCATGCAAGTTCATGCAATTTAAAAGCACGGCCCATTCATCATCAAATGAGAAGCCATGAAGGAAATATAAAGGAGAAAGCACATTCAAAAAATAAGAAAGAAGATGGCCGCAGACGAAGACACACGAGAACACCGTAGAGCCAACTCCGTTAATCTTTCTCATAGAGTAGTTTTCATAGTATTCTTGAGTTTTTATGTAATTAATTAGCAGGATCGACATTGATTACAAATGGAAAAGTTAATTCATATAAAGATTGAAGGCTAAAGATTTCCAATTTTTATGATAAAGAATAAGTTTTTTCTATCATTTTCTTGATTTTAATTTATGGTTTATTTATTCCCTTTGTAATTTGTGTGCATATTATAATCATGAATTAGCTTTCTTTATTGAGATATTAGATTAATGGATTCTTTATATTTCTATATTAAATATTTAAATATTGGTATTCTTGATATTTTTGTCATCGAATATGTATTTTATTAATTGTGAAAAATATGTTAGATTAGGTTAAAATATGAGAAGAATAAAATTGATTCAATCATTTCCATGACAAACTCACATCGAATTACAAGTAAGATGTAAGAGATTATGCATTGTAATTAAGTTAGGGTTTTGAAAATAAATCAATTAATTAACTAAATAATCTTTTCTAGAATAGAAAGACTCGGTTAATTAATTAAGGTAATTCACACTTCAAGAGAAGGTGATTCTTTGCTTCATTACTTCAATGGCTCAAAAGGGAATTCAAAGTTAATAATCTAAACCGATCAAGGTAAATAATCTAAACCGGTCAATGATCCAATAGTTAAATATAGTATATTTTAATATCATGATCATTAACATCAATTTAAAATTCCAATTTGTTGGTTCATTGATTTAATACTTTAGGTGTTGATTTTCTATATTTTCTTCATTAATTAGAAGCATATTTAATATTTTATATTAATTAAGAGTAGACTTTCATTCTTTTATTTTTGTATATTTTGGTTTGTCTAGATATAGGTAGGAATAATATAGTTGAGAGCTAGTTCTAATCACTATGGAAACAATTTGGTCTCACTAATCTTTTATTACTACATACGCAACCCAGTATATTTGTTGGTAAATTGCACTTTTAAAGTATACGCGTATGAGTATTCAATCTCCTTAGGTGTCAATCGAGCTTAAGGTACTTAACTTACTCGCTCCTTATGGCCCTCAAAAAATGACATTAATTACTCCCCTACGAGCTCGATTATTAGCTTGATTATTATCCCAAGCTACCTAATTACCATCATCTTCCCTCTTTTCCTCAACCAAAGGCTAATGATCACTAAACCTCCTTCTCTGAGTAGGTCATTTCATTCTCTCCTCTTTATTTGCAATAAATTTCCTCAAATAACCCCTTTGAGTAGCATCTTTAATAGCATTCTTTAATTGGATGAATTCATCACTATTATGCCTTCGATCGCAATGAAAATTGCAATATTTGTTTGAATTCTTCTTAATGAATTTCCCCTCATTCTCTCTGGCCAGGCAAGGAATTCTTGATTACATACCTCCATTAGGATATTTGACATTGGTTGATTTAAAGGAGTATGAGTAACATAGGTCAGAATCAATCCTTTCAATCTCTATCACTACTTTCAGGTCAATCCCGCCGATCAAGCCTCTAACCTAGGCAATCCTTCACAGAATTCCTCTCTTTCTCTAGTTTCTTATCAAATTTTCTTTTCTTAGTTCTCTATAAGCTTGCATCCGGTCATCCTGCCAAATGAATTTCTTCAACATCGTTATAAACTCATCCAAGGAAGTCGACTGATGCCTAGCTAGAGACTTGAGAAAATCTGAGTCTCCTTAACTCCTCAACATATAGCATGAAGTGCAACACTTTTATCACAATTGGTGATATCTATCATCAACTAGTTGAAACAATGAACATAATATCTAATGATCTCTCCTAGCTTCTACCAAATAGATATTAAAAGTGACGAATCTTTTACAATTGCTTGCTAGAATGTACTACCGAAATTGATCGGTGAGCTTATCAAAAGAAGATATCGAAGCTACTTTCAATGAATTAAACCAATTACTTGTCAATTTCCTCATAGTTAAAGGAAATGCCATTGCATCCGAAAGCTTGTACAACTCCTTAAGTGTTTGTAAAGCATTAAGATGGTCATCCGAATCTTTCTTCTTGTCATAAGTGTCGAATTAGGGTAACTTAACACCTAAAGGAAGAACTTCTTCCACAATTTCCGATACAAAAGGGCTCAATCACTTGCCTTTTTTATCAACTTCTTTCTTTGAACCTCCCTCCAAAGTTAACTCTTTATATATCCTTGCAAATCCTATAGACTCATATATGTAATAACTTTATATGGCATTCAAGCAACTACATGCTCGATTCTTCCTTCTTATAGAGTAAGGATCATAAGTAGGAGCTTGTAATGGCGTCTGTTGAGGATCCTTCAAACTATCCTTGAACATACCTAGGGGAAGTCATTCGGTAGGAGCACCAACAATGCTTGCTAATTACCATTACACCCCATAAGGGCTTTTCCATACATATGGCAACGATTCTCATCCTCTTAGACAAATTGAACATCATCGCTTGCCTCCTCCAAGTGTCACTATAAAGTTCCTCATTAGCTCTTATGTGCAACACTTAGACTCTTCAACACTCTGAAGAGATGCTAAGTCAGTCTTACTACTCAAAACACATAAGATCACATTCAATTAGAGAGAGAAGTTAAAGAGAGAAAATCACTCAAATAAAAATAGAGCTTATATTTCTAGATGATTTACAAGACGCTAAGTCAGTCTTATTGTCCAAAACACATAAGATCACATTCACTTAGAGAGAGAAGTTAAAGAGAGAAAATCACTTAAATAAAAATAGAGCTTATATTTCTAGATAATTTACAAATAAGGAGGTCATCCCTTTATATATAAGAGGCCTCCATCATTGGACATTCCATCTCTACTCGATCTAATGGCTAATATGCAACTCACCTACCTTAGTCTAACTAACCCCACCTACCAAGATTTAATGTATCCAAACACTTCTAAAACATTCCTAGAAGTGGATCGGGCCTTTATTGTAGGCTTTACATACAATGAGCCTTTACATACATGTACAAAAGTGAAAGATGGGCTTGGGGAAACAACTTGTGACATTTTCGCCCACCTAAACTAGCAATGTCCCCATCAACTTCCACTCATTGAAGAACTCCTCCACTTAATCTCTAAACCAAACATAGTCCATGACATTCTCCTAGGTTGCTTCACTTTGGGATAAACCCTTCCACTTCACTAAGTATTCTAAGCAAGATAGCCATCTTGGACCTCGTGTCAAGTGCCCCTATAAGCTCTTCTCTACGCTTCTTTCACTTTTTTAGCTTGTACCTTAGGTAAGCTTCCTTTATATTGTTGCTAAGGTCTCCTACCTCTCAATTTGGCATACCCTACAAATTTCCATAAAGGCTTTTATGTCTTTTGACATCTTTGACCATCAGAACTTGTCCTCTATCTTTCCTTTTTAGATGACTCGAGTTCCTTGAATTGTGATGTCCCTCTAAGAACTTCACCCAAAGGCTCTTATGACCCAAGACATGTATTCTTCCTCCTTTCCTATAAAGCAATACATCCTCCAGGCAATACTTTTTGGTTTGGCCTCCCTACTTTAGCACCAATTTGGCCTAAGGATCTTAGGTTAAGCCTTCCATATTCAGCTCAAGTATTTGCCTAAATTTTAGGTCTCTTAGAGCTATAGTACTCTCCTCTACTCTTATAAGCTCTTCCTTTTTCTGCTCTACCTCTTCTCTAGGTATTTAAGATCTAGGTCTCTCCTTTTATCTCTCTAATTGTACATCTCCTTCACCTTAGGCATCTCTTATGCCTTTGACTCTACTTTCTTTGAATTTAGGCTATGTTACTCTTTACTCTTAGTCATTTAGCCTCCTACATAGTTACATGAGCTTTAGGGATCTACTAGGGTAACGATTTATTAGAACCATGCATTGTTGACCCTCTTCCATTATCATGATACAATTTGCTGATGGGGTAATCTAGGAACATACTCTATTAAAGAAGTCCATTCCAATAACTAGTTTATAGTCATCCAAGGGGATTACTTTCAACTTTCCCATTCCTCTCCACTAGCAAAGTTGGAAGTCAACACCTTAGACAACATTATTTGTAGGAACTTTCTCTAAGTTGGCAATCTTCAACCTTCCCTTGTCGTTTTGAAACTTAAGACCCAACTTCTCAATTACCTGTTGAGAAATGAATATGTCAATTGTCCTAGCGTCCACCAAGGCATCCATCCTTTAGCTTACCAAGAATACCTCAATGTACATCAAGCCTTAAGCCTCTTTAGTGGGCCTACTCTATACGGAGCCCGCTTCAAAACTCCAAGCTTATGGTTGGGTTAGGCTAGGCCTTCTCTTCTTCTTCTATTGCAACTAAGGCCACTAGCTTATTCCACATGGGATAATCCCTTGATTTATGTGCCCCTCTAACATAAAACAAGATGATTTGCTCTTAGGATATTTCATCTCTTTCATAGGAAGTTTATCCTTTTGGGTTAGGTTTCTAACTCTCCTTATAAGGCTTGGGTCCATTCCTTCCTGAGCTCCCCTACTTCCTCTATGGTTGCCCTCACTTGCCTTGCTCTTAGGTCATTCACTTGACTTGAACTCTATAAAGGTCTCAGTCATAGCCATGGCTTAAGCTAAGTTTTAGACTCATCGCCCTTCTAATCGTATTTTGGCTCATCCCTATAAGCCATCACAAAAAGCTATAGCATCCCTATCACTTATATTGGGAATCTCCAATAGCAATTTTGAGAATTCTTACACATAATCTCTAATGGAAGCCTTCTATAATGCCTCTACTTAGCTCAAGCATCCCTCTCAACATTGCTATGTTAAAACTAGGCCTATAACATAGCCTTAAATTCCTCCTACGTTCTGATTTCCCCAACTCCACTTCCTGCTTAGCTCCATCAACCCATCTTATCCACTATAAAGTGGCCACATCATCAAGGAACATGAGATCCACTCTTAGCCTTAATGCATTATTTAGAACACCAATTGCATTAAAGTATTATCCCTAGCTCTAAAGGAAGTTATCTATTTCCCTAGCGTTCCAAGAACCAATGAAGGTCTTAAGTTTAGGCACATCCATCCATGCTACAACCCCACCATGATTTGTTCCAAATCTAATCTTGAGATGTTACTAGACCTAAGCCCTTAATCCTTTGATTCCTTCCATAAGGACTTCACTATCTCTTTGAGTGTAGCATCCCTTCTTTGTAGATCACCTACAACTTAATTCATGGCTATCGGTATCTCACTTAGGAGCTCTTTCTCTGGCTTCTCTAGGCCTTCCTCAACACTTTGAACTCGATCAAGCATATTAGCAGTAGCTAACTCCACCCTAGCTACCCTTACTTCTACTAAGGCTTTGATTCCCTAAGATTTCCCTTCAAGGGTGAGTTCTTGATCCATCATTGGAGTCAAGAGACTTCTAGTGTACTTAAAAGGGACATTAGAAGCACTTATTTTTGCCATCTCTTCTGGAATTCTACTCTAATACCAAATGTCATGTGTAAAGTTTCTCATTAACACTCATATGCAACTCTTTGACACTTTAAAGAGAGGTTAAGTTAGCTTTGCTATCCAAAACACATAAGATCACACTTATTTAGAGAGAGAACTTAGAGAGAGAAAATCACCTAAGTAAAAATAGAACTTATATTTTTAGATGATTTACAAATGAGGGGCATCCCTTTATATACAAGGGGCCTCCATCATAAGACAACCCAAGTCAACTTGATCTAGCAGCTAATATACATCTTACCTACCCTACTCTAACCACCCCTGCCTATTAAGGTTCAATCTATTCTGACACTTCCAAAACATTCTCAAGAGTGGACTACGCTTTGGTCATAAGCTTTACATACATGTACAAAAGTGAAAAATAAGCCTAGGAAATTAGCCCATGACACCAAGGATGGTGTCTCAAAGATGTAACATCATGTTCATTAAGTTTCCTTCTCAACATCACATTGTATGCTCTAACTTCTCTCAACTCTTTTGCAAACTATGCACATAATAACTTCAAATGTATAATGCATACAGATTTAGTTTGCTAAGGTTGTTGCCGTGTGAGGGTATGGTTCACTGGGCCTTAGATGAAGCACCTCTTCTTGCTGCATCTGTTGTTCATCCTAAGCCCTGCAAGGGGTATTATTCCCTCTACCAGTGTTATCATCTTTGGTTTTCTTTGTGGTCACCATCATAGGTAGTAGAAACAGACAACACCAAGCTGTTGACAATCAAATTTAGGTGTCTAAAATTTGGTTGATGGGTTATGTGAAAGCCTATAAGACAAATGAGTAAAATAAAGCTATGGGAATATTAGGATGTCTCCAGCATAACCACTCTACTGTCTAAGTAAGTATGTATGCAAGAAAGAATGTAGGCAAAGAGAGAAAGGATATCTGAAGAGTTATAAATGTTCAAAAGAAGCATACCATTAGTTCTCGAGCTCTATTTATAGATGGTGACTTGTAATTGTCTTGATAACCACAATTGACAAATTTATTACATGGGAAAATTATATTCCAAACCACTTTGTTATTCTTAAGAATGTGAGGGCTAGTAAGTAGTTATCTATGTAATAACTTCCCAACAACTCATGCCCATGTCTAAAGTCAAATATCTAGAAGCTAACAGCCCTTAATCAGCTTACGAATTAAAGCTATCCTCAACCTATCCATCCACTCTAATTGCCTAAGATTCTCCCAACTTATCTAAGACTCTCTTGACCTATCTTCACATGATGCATACTTGTTTTCTCTAAGCTATGAGAACACTTGCATATAAGTAAGCAGGTAAACTAAGTTAAGAGCTTAGAGCGATCGGTTGGAACATGAAGACTTTAGGCCACACTAGGGCCTAATGAGTTTGGGACTAAAAACCCTTATCAATAGATACCACTTGGAACATGAAGATACCACTTGTTTTCGTAATTTATTTATCTCTAATATGATTCATAAATTAGAAAGAAATTTCCACTAAGCAAATTTACAAAAGTAGATAAGAGAGTGAATGAGGCTAAGTGTGAACACAACATAATTACTCCAAATGCAAAGTAATAACAATGGTTAAATGCTACTAAGGGAACATTACTTTTTTATTTTTCTTACCTTTTTTCTCTTTTCTTTTTATGCGATACAACAATGTAAATAATGTCCCCAAGATAATAAGTATTCCCCAATGTAGAATATTCTTATCTACCTAGTGCTTAATAGTACACATTGGCTATGAATATGCACTAATAATGTATTTATTCCACTTATAAAATTACAAATTCTTTTCTTGGCTTTTTGTAATAAGACCTTCATTATTATTATTAGAAAATGGGCTAAGCCCACAAATAGTACTTGGCAATGCACTATTGAGCCTTTCATATGGATTAATATCATAATTTATACCTTTTACCATTTTTTGCAATTATACACTTGCAATTTCAATTTATTTAATTACACACCTAATTAAAGATCCAATTGTCATCGTCTACATCTTAGTTAACTCTAATTTATAACGTTAGTCTAATTAATATAATTAGCCAATAGGGTGATTGCTTACAACCTTAAGAGGTTCACATGACCATTGATAGGTAGTAGTCAGCCACCCTTTTATAGAACACTATATTTCGCAAGACTCACTAACAATCATAGATAGTCACCTATAACCTCAAGGAAGTTGTACAACCCTCTTAAAGCTATGGGTGGTTACCCCATTAGCTGATCATACTGAGTAGACTAATAGTGTCATTTAGAGTTAACTAAGGTATAGAATATAATAACTAAATCTTGAATTAAATATATAATTAGACAAATCAAAACTTCAAGTGTATAATTACAAAAACTGATATGATTGAGGTGTAAACCATTACATTCCATACATGTGCATGCCAAACGCCACCCCACCCTCCCCTCTTCTCCCAACCCTTTCATTTATAAATGAGCTAAGCTACTTACCTAGTTGTATCCTATGTCAACAGGTTCAATTCCTCATAATTCTAAGGAAAAGCAATGGACTAATGTTACTTTTGTCTCCACTAATTTTTTATGCTCCTATCATGTTCCTCTTTTGCAAAAATCATTATTTCCTTTCTTCTTCCCTTTTATCAAGGTACTTTCTCTATCATATTCTCTCTTCCTTTCATAAAAATAATATTGTCATCAAGTTAAGGTTTGCATTTTTTACAATTTCTTCTTTATCTAATGGAAACTTCAAAATATATATCACCAATCAACCTTGCCTTAAAGGTTGAAGTAGGGAAATGTTGCTTCAAAAGAATTGAAATATGCATAAATAATATTATCAAATGCCAATCCTTATCAAAGAACTAATAACTGTGCCACTAGTTTACCTTTTCATTAAATAATCCTTTGAATCAAGAATATTCAAAATTATACCACTAGATAGCTTAACATCTTTAGAGATAAATTCATCAATTAGAATCTCATAATTTACATTTCAAGACAGAACAATGAAAAATTCATATGAATTCTTAGAATTTATACAACAAAACCCATCCATAAGTATAAGCACATACCCTTTCATAATGGTGAATGGCCCAATAAAACAAGCTCACGTGATCTTTACCAATGGTTGAGCCTAAGAATCCTATCTATATGGTTTCAAATGAAGAAAACCATGATACTTGATTACATTATGATCTTAACTAAATGTTTATCTATCATTTATTTCATGTGATTTGAACCTCTTATAAAATGAGTTTAAAGAATCTTCAATAACTCACAACTTGTATGTAAATAATGATCAACCGCATCCAATTTAGAAGTATCACAATTGTAACAAGGGGATCAATTGTGGACATGTATTTTATCAACGAGAACCAATATCTAGTCTAACCTACAATGTAGTAACTAATGCATCAAAACTAAGAAGCTTCTCAAAATTTTTAGAATTATAAAAATTTCTTTTAATATCTCTCCTATAATATGAAATTCTAAAATTATTCTAAGTACATAATTTTTTTTTTTCAACATCTCTCTCTTCTATACTGTGAATGGTAAGCCTCTCAAAATGCTAACTTCCAAAACTTTATTTTCTCGATGAAATTGACCCCTTATTATTTTAAGGTGAAAAACCTTATTGAAAGAGTATCTTAATCATATTTGGAGGGACTTTTTCTCATAGAAGTTATTTTTTATTTTTTATTTTTTAAAAAAAAAGGGTACCATTAGGTAGCTTTTGGTTTGCAGCTTTTAAGATATTAAACACAATAAAACCTATTATATCATGTTTGGGTTTGCAAAAGAAGTTTAATACTAGACAAAACTTATAATACTGAACAAATGTTAAAATTTTTATCCCACCCTTTTAGTGATACAAATATAATGGGACAAGACAAAATAAAATCTGCTAATCAAGACTCAAAATAATACTTCTTTTCAATTACCAGCATACCATTACCACCTGTCCACTATTACCGCTACCTCACTATCATAATCTCAACTTTACTACCACTACCACCATCAACACTATAATAGCACCAAGTCATCACCATCACCATGTTACTAACACCATGTTATCGCCATGCATCATGGTGCAAAGGTTGTGTCCACGGTGGCAATAATTATTTTGAAAATAAATGCATTGTAATATAAATAATGTAACTATGAAAATTGTTATTTAAATTTCTGTCATTCTTACCATTTCAAATACAGTATAAGAAACTGGTACCGTACTTTTATCATCATACTGTATTATCCTGTTCTCATACTGCGTTAGAAACAAATGCTACATGAGATTGAATCCAGGATAACAAGGAAAATGAACTGAGTATCCATAAGTCGAAAGTCTTTCTATTGGACAAAGGGACTGCGTCCTTTTTCTTCCCTTCCTTTTCTGTAAATTGATTTCTTTAAGATATTTCGGAAATAATTCGTAAGTTTCACTTGAACTTTGTATTGATATTGGAATGGTATCCAATAGCTTGGAGTAAATGAAGATAAACATGATTCGCTTGGTTAATCAATAGTATTTGTTCTAGTTTGGATGGCAAAGGCCTGAATTCTTATAATTAGTTTTTATATAGACTACACATAACAGCAATCAAATTATGAAGGACTCAAAAAAAAAAAAAAAATAGAAAGAAAGAAAGAAAACCCAAGAAACGATATCTCATTGGCAAAATTATATAAAAAATAGAAAATTTATTTATTTATGTTATTATGTTTTGATTTACATAATACAAGGAAGATTATAAATAGGATAATGCTAGAGCTAATTACACCAAAAAAAACAAAACTTTATTTTACATGAACTTCACCTATAAAATTGTAAATTACAATAATCGTGGTAAGTTCGGTGTACTTAGTTTTGAAACTGTATTTGGAACATTTCCTAATGAATAGTCATTACTAAATAATGCTTTTATTTAAGTAAAGTGTTTAATTTTTGACGTTCATTTTATGCTCTAAAATAACCGAAAAACATCGAACATATGATATGCTCCCGGCAGAACACAAAGATGGGACCACCTCATGATAGTATGATACGCAGACCTATTCCATGTAATTCACTGCACGACTGTATTTAGTTAAAGATTAATTAGAATGAAGAATTAAGGTATTGTATCGTTTGATACCGATCTTATAGTTTCACCTGACTCCCACTACATTTGGATTCCATAAAATATTATGAGAGAAATTGCAAAAAACCCCAATGAAATTTTACTTTGGCGTGAATTTACTCCTTAAACTTTTTAAATGAGATTTTTTACTCTCTAAACTTTTATTCTAGTATAAATTCACTCTCCTAATTTTCAAAATGAGTTTTTTAACCCCTTAAAATTTCATTCTGATATAGATTCATCCCCTAAACTTTTAAAATAAGTTATTAGACTCCTACCCCTTCCAAAGCTTTCAACAATTTTAAACATTATGTTCATTTAATATTTTTTATTTAAATAGAGGCATGTGCAAGAGGTTAATTGATGGTAGTGTATAGTATATTATAAAAATATGATATATGTTATACAAATATAATATATCAAACCATATACTATAAAACATATATTAAAAACTATATATGGTATACTTACTAATATTATATATTATAATAACATATATAAAATATGTAATATTTGTGACAAATAATATATTATGGTTTTATTTTATATGTTGCATAAATTAAATAATTATTCAAGCATTTAATCAGACAATAGTCACATTTCATATCCATCTTAATTTGTCATATGCCATATACACACCTTTTTGTTTAAAATATAATATATTGATGACTATGTATTCATTACATTTTATAATAATTAAAGGAAAGATTTTTAATAAAAAACTTACATGCTCATTTTAAGTACAACTACTATATTTTTTTATTTGAAAAGTAAAAATATATTAGTCAATAATTAGTATTAATTTCGTTAAATATAAATTGATAATTAAATTATTGTTGCTCAATTTTCTATTTTTATAAATACATTAATTGAAAGTTAGTACAATGATTTAATATATAAATGACAAAATGATGCAAAAGGACCATATTATATCTAAGAATAATTGATAATAATGTTAAAAAATATCAAAGGTTAAAAAAATAATTTATAATTCAAAATACTTTTATGCTGGTCTAATCTATTAACATTTTACAAATTCAATCATGATAATCAAAGTAATTTATTTTCTATCATATATTTGCATTAATTAAGACGAATACAAAATACAACCTTTATCTGATTAAATGATTGAATAATTACCTAATTTACGTAGCATATATAATAAGTATATAATATATCATTTATCACAAAATATGATGTCATTTAGTAACATATAGCGTATCTTAGACATGTTATAATATATAATATTAGTGAATATATCACATGTAGTATTTAATATAATTTTAATATATGACTTGTATCATGTGATTTGATATATTATATTTGCACAAAATATATTATATTTTTATAATATAATCAATTATCCCCATGTGCATACTTTTTTTTAATAAAAATATTAAATAAATATAATGTTACAAACTGTTGAAAGCTTAAGAAGTAGATCCACACCAGAATAAAATGTGTTAAGGTCAAAAAACTCCCGAATCACTTTGAAAGCTTAGAAAGTGAGCATGTACCAGAGCAAAGGTTCATAGAGCCAAAAAAATTCACTTTGAAAGTTACAAAGAGAGTAAATCCAAACCAAGAGAAAGTTAAAGAAGAGGAGTTTTTTTGCAGTTTCCCCAATGTCATATTTGCTGGCAGAACCACACAAGGCCTGACTGCTGTTTTTTCAATACTGAACACCATAATAGTTGATACTTGACAACTTCAGTAACTTTCTCCAAGAGGTAAGGTGACGCTTCCTCGTTCCTAGTTCAATTGTAGAGGATCTCACGACTGATGCTGATTATAATACTCAAGTTCTGTTCCTTAATACTCGTTCCGAGTTCAAATGTTGTTTCCTAAACGTTTTACTCCAATTTTCAGGTTTCTATTGGGGCTAACAGATAATAACAGCAATAGCAAATTAAAAGTACAAGCAGTGTGTGTGTGTGTGTGTATAAAGAACTGGAAACTCGGATAAAGTATAGTTACCATTAATAACAAATAAGCACCAATTAGCGACAACCCTAAACAAAAATAAAGAAACAATACACACGTCTGAAAAACTTGGGGAAAAAAAAAAAGAAATAAAAAGAAAAGAGAACATGCACTACAAAAGAAAAGATACATAGAGCTTTTACAAGGACTCTCTTTACAGCCCTCTTCCATACGGATTGATTACAACAAGAAATTCACGTGTTAACTCTTCAATTGAACGGAGAGCTTCCATAGAGAACACAAGGAACTCACAAACGGTATAACGTTGGTTTTCTTATTCTTTCTCTTTAAATTCAATGGGTATAAGGATTAAGCAAAATCTCCTATTTAAAAGCGCCGAATGTTTAGATTCATCTCTCTCTGGGTGATCCATGATTCAAATATGAAATGGCAACCTTTACTCATGTAACCATATTAATCTATAACACTGAATCGACTTGAAAAACCACAGAGGAAAGCTAACTGAGCCATACGAGCGTTGACTTCAATGAGAATTGTTACCTGAGAGGGACAGGGGTCAACTCTTCATGGCATATCAAGAGGCTGCAACTCAAATTAGCTCATAGTGGTTGGAGTTCTTGCTCAGGACCAGTTGTATCAACAGGCTTGTAGGCAGTGAGTGTCTGCTGCTGGTGTCTCCAGATATACCATATACCAGAAGCTAATAATCCAATTATTAGAGCTATGATGGTTGCTGAAACCACAGTCAGGTAATGTTTCTGCCACCAGGTCCTGCAGCAGTTGGATGCAACTCAAACAAAGCCCACAGTCATACTGAAGATGATTCTGCCTATGCAGCAAGGAAATGGGTATGGACAATATGAAGACTGATCAATGCAACATCTGCCAGATTTTGAAAGATGCAATATGAATGGATGTGTGCATTGTCATTGCAAAAACTCATATATAATCCTAAATAACTACAGCCACGTGACACAACGGGAAATTTGATGCTTCAGCCTGATTATTTTTTTTTTTTTTTTTTTTGAGTCCTTCATAATTTGATTGCTGTTATGTGTAGTCTATATAAAAACTACTTCTAAGAATTCAGGCCTTTGCCATCCAAACTAGAACAAATACTATTGATTAACCAAGCGAATCATGTGTATCTTCATTTACTCCAAGCTATTGGATACCATTCCAATATCAATACAAAGTTCAAGTGAAACTTACGAATTATTTCCGAAATATCTTAAAGAAATCAATTTACAGAAAAGGAAGGGAAGAAAAAGGACGCAGTCCCTTTGTCCAATAGAAAGACTTTCGACTTATGGATACTCAGTTCATTTTCCTTGTTATCCTGGATTCAATCTCATGTAGCATTTGTTTCTAACGAAGTATGAGAACAGGATAATACAGTATGATGATAAAAGTACGGTACCAGTTTCTTATACTGTATTTGAAATGGTAAGAATGACAGAAATTTAAATAACAATTTTCATAGTTACATTATTTATATTACAATGCATTTATTTTCAAAATAATTATTGCCACTGTGGACACAACCTTTGCACCATGATGCGTGGCGATAACATGGTGTTAGTAACATGGTGATGGTGATGACCAGGTCCTGCAGATATACCATATACCAGAAGCTAATAATCCAATGATTAGAGCTATGATGGTTGCTGAAACCACAGTCAGGTAATGTTTCTGCCACCAGGTCCTGCAGCAGTTGGATGCAACTCAAACAAAGCCCACAGTCATACTGAAAGATGATTCTTCCTATGCAGCAAGGAAATGGGTATGGACAATATGAAGACTGATCAATGCAACATTTGCCAGATTTTGAAAGATGCAATATGAATGGATGTGTGCATTGTCATTGCAAAAACTTATATATAATCCTAAATAACTACAGCCATGTGACACAACGGGAAATTTGATGCTTCAGCCTGATTCATCTTATTCTTGAGAAAGCTATGTTCCTACTCAATCTATGCAATTAATCAATAAGTAAAGCTCAATTATCGTTGGAAGCTCAAAAATAAAATGATCATGGAGATATAAAAGTGGAATCTATACCGCTTTATTGTAGGTTCAACATGCCACTCGATAAACTGATAGCTGCCGAAGGTATCGGGAAGCTGCACACAGTGCTCAGCAAGTCGTGCAATCAAGTCCTATGGGCAATCATTAAATCATAAGCGACATTCAATCTTCTAGAATTCTTAGGCAATTAATCTTCCAATATTAACTTCTCCAGCTCTCAAAATAAATGCACACATACCATTGCAGTAGAATTAGAGATATAATCACCAGGAGATTCAGGAAGTACGGCCCATCTAGTAATAGTAGTGTTTCCTTTGGGTATAAGGCTCAGTAGATGAACCTAAGAAGTTGCACAAGACAAACACTTCAACCCAGGATATTGTCTCATAAAGAAGGCACATGATGGTATACGGTGTTATCAATCAGAAATCTCCTGAAAATAATCTTATGACTAGGGCAATCAAAATTTTCAAATCAATCACATATTCATCTAACCTGAGAAATATTGAGGTCTAACTCATGTGCCATATATTTAGCAAGCTTGGTGCTGTGAGGTTTGAGATTCGTATGGTTGATGTTCAAGGACATGTCAAATGTAATCTGGGCAATTTGGGATTCTGCAAACCACAGAACATGCAGTAAAGTCACCACATACGTCCATTGAGGCATAACCATGAAATACAACATAAGCATAGCCAATAGTAGACAACATCAAGTAGTTATATGATTCTAAAATTACTATTGATGCCCAGAACCATTTTTAAGTAAACAAGAAGAAAGCACATATATATTAGATTTGTTCCAAAATTTTTTTTCCCCAAGAAAAACCTGTTTCCCAATGTTGTCATTATCCACAAAAACTTGAGCAAGAATTTCAGGTGCTGCATTGATTTAAAAATGTAGGAATGTAGGTAAACTTTCCACCAGCATCTGTTACAAGGGAAGCACCTACAAGTTCTAATCATGGTCAAGGAATAACTCCTTTTGAGCACGTGTATAAGCACCAGAAGAAGAAAGAACAGAAATATTTATATCCTTGTTTTGTTGTGTCCTTTGTGTGGGTGTCTATTGTTGCATGTGATATGTCAAAGTGTGTTGATATGTTGTAAGTCTGTTAGTGGCTGGTTTAGGGGCTATGGTGAAGCCCTGGTTGTCTGTATGACCTGGAATAATGTAGGGCAGTGTATAAATTGCCAATAGGAAGAGTTTATTGCTAAGTGGCAACTTAAGAAGGAAATTAAGGTCTATAGCAGTTGAGTAACTGCTTTGTCATGACATTATATATATCTAAAATAAAGAAAGGGGCAGACTATTCCCTCATTTTATTCAGCTTTGATAACTTTTTCCCAAGAGATCGTTGGGCTCTCTCTAACAAACCCAAACCAACATCAATCATAGGAAAACAAGACAGAAAATCAACTCAATCCCATAACAGCATCACACATCCAGGACCTCAGAACCAATCAGTGCAACAAATATGAGATTAATATAATCTTATATATATATATATAAAACTATCAAGCAAAACCTTCAACCTTGACAACGGGTGGGATGATAAATCTTTCAGTTCAACAATTAGATCTGAATTTCAACTACAGTGAGGTGAAGAGTCTCATGCTGGTTACCTCAGTCATCGAATCACATTTTAATGAGAGACATTTAGCACTATATAGAAATGACAGAAGTCAGTAAAAATCTGCAGCACCTTAGAAGGGCAGGACACAACTATTAGAAAAGTGACGTTGCAGATAGAGTTGTTTATTAGTACCAGTTAGTCAGAAGGTCCAACTAAAGGGGGCAAGGAGTGGGAGAAATGGAGGTTTTGGCTCTAAAGGGCAACAAAACGTACCAGCAAGCTTTCTACACAGAGAAATGGAACTAGAAAAATCTTAGGGGTTGAACCTTTTTTAATAAGTTTTTTACAAGGCCATTACCCATAAGAAAAAATTATATTCTAAGGTGGAAGATTCTGACATATCAAACCAAAGTCATCCTGTTAGGACCTAGACATGGTTCTTCCCTATTGATTCTATTTCAGACAGCCCTCTAAATCCAATCTTTCACAGATTCCTGGAAGAAGTTGTAGATCTTATATTGGCCAATGAAGCTCACATCTTCTGGTTGAAGGATCAACTTAAAATGTTATTAACAGTCAAGCCCAGTAAACTCTCATTCATAAGAGGTCCTGAAAAGTGAGCTACAATATCCAGTCACAGCTCAATCGAGCCTGTAAACTGCAAAACATCCAGGTCATTGTTTCAAGAATAGAAATTAATAGCAACTAACGAAATCCCTTGGACATGTAATAAGGTATGCTGTGAAGAAGCCAGTGCAAGTTCTGCTTGATTAAATTAAAGAAAACAAATTGTTAAAATCATTGTGCATTCTCTTATTCAAATGCCTAGTGGCATACACAAGTTATCAACATATGATGCTAGGATGTTGCATCTTATTACAGATCTGAAAAGCCAGAACATTATATAGTCCTGACTTCCCCAAGCAATTGACCACAATCACAGATTTCTTCTCAAAAACACTCATCACTAAGAATCACATATTTATGCATAAATCAGGCAGCTCAAGGGGGAAGGGTTTATAGTAAGAGAAGAGAACAGGGAAAAATACAGAAATAATGATTAGTTTGATAAAACAGGAAAAGGACAAAAGAGAGCTCGTTATCTTTTTACCACTGTATATAGTGCATAAAAAAGAAAACTAGGGGTTAAAGTGGTTGATGAGATTTTTATCTGGTAAGCTATTGATTAGCTTTTACTGTCAAATTTGATCAAGGATATGATGATCTCCTATGATGAAAGAAGATAAAGCCAATTGCCCTGCCCTCATAAAATTAAACACAAAAAGAAATGACTCTTTGAAACCATACTAATGTTTCTAAAATCACATTTCGGAAGCTCTTGAAAACTATTCTCAATCAACTTGTATTTTCCTTTATCACAAAGATAGAACTTATAATGCATTAGCTGAAAAAACTTCAGATTCAAAGTAAGCTAGACCAATAGAGCTTGAAGAAAACAATAACAAATGCAACCTCAAGAAACACAGCAAATCATCAATTCAATCAGGATCATTTCAGTATTCACATATTTCAAAGCACAGTTGTCTCCACAACTGAAATTCTAACAGTTACAATTCAAAGACAGAATAACAATAAGAGGCGTCATAGTTAAAAAAATAAAGATAAAACAAGGGAAGATAAGAAAGCATTGTGTTAGTTACCTGGAATGTTGTGATCTGTTGGCTTGGCAGGCGCAGGTGAAGGTGGGATATGTGTAGCTGGATTTGTTTTATTTGAACATGAAACACTGGGCAGATGAAGTCTCTCCCATAACTTAGAACAATTTGTCTTCCAAAAACCAATCTTTGAATGTTCACGGTCATATGATACAAGTGTATTGCGAACAATGATTCCTGTAATAAAGAGATGTCACATTGTTAGCAAAAGAGCAACTGATGCTTTTCAGTAGCTTGCTTTGAGCACCCAAACTTTCGTGCTATCATAAAGGTTAGAAAAATTAAATAAAAAATTGAAGAGGTATGATTTTAGGCATCTTGTTCAATATACAACTTTAACTTCCTTGGTCTTTCTAGAAGTGAAAAATTGCTGGTACTTGCTAGGTTACAGGCTAACATGCATAGTGCATCTCACTGGTTTTATAGATCTATGATCTTGAGTTCTTAAATTAAAGATTGCTGGACAAAGAACATATACTTGCTATTTTCTTTCTTGTTTTTTAACATTTATAAAATAATTGTCAGGATTTGGACAACCTGAATCAACCTTTAATAGACCTATCAAATACTAAATAGTGCAAAAACTACAACTTTCGGTTGGTTGAAAAGATCAAGAGGACCCTCAGATGCAGATAGATTTAGCAAAGTAACAAACCTCCTAAAAGAGTTGTTGGATCCTTCCCATTTTGAAAAATTCCAAGACAGTATGCACCACGAACCTTTGAATGCTTCAAAGAAACAGAACAAAAGTTCATTACAGTCACCACTTTACTGTAGACCAACTTCAAGATCTATCCTTTCTCAGGTCAATCATCCTTAGTTTCAGAAAAGGGAAACAAAAGATTAAAGTAACTTACCCGAAATAAATAGTTTTCAGGAGTAAGTGACAATTTTTGCTTATTTCCAAATACCATTTCTGCTGTTGGGAAAGTTTTCGAGAGCTGGGAAATATCGCTACAAAGAATACCAGGGGCAAATTAGTAATTAAGAAATGACAGCAGCACTGTCCAGACAATAAATTAAAGTTTTCCAGCATGCAAAACACCTTCCAGCACCAGAAAAACATATGTCCTTATAGTTTGGATCAGGACCAGGGATCTGCTTCACAGACTTAGCTTCCTTCATAATCTGGAGAAAATACATACCAGCAAATTATGATAAGATTGGAACAAGATATTATACACCCTTTTATTAGGTAAGGTTTTTTTCTTTTTCTCCTGAGGTAAAGAGAATATTATAGAGCCTTGAACATGAGAGCAAGAATAAGATATTAATGCCAATGATATAAGACCCACTAAAGGACAAAGTTGCAAGCTCTTGGATAAATAAGAAGCTTACAATGACCTAAGTGGAAACGAGGGTAAGCACAATATGTAAAAAGGAAATATAATAATAATAATAGGACAACTTTCCAGATAACTAGCAGCATTCAACTTCATGAAATCAACAGATTTTAATGTTATATTAGAGAAGAGATCAATTTAAGAAAGTACTAGACGAAATTGGTGGAGTAGTTCAAGTGCATTCATTATCTTGGAGAACAATATTTTTGAACACCAAATTACAGCAACAACGATAGCTGATTCTTCCTAATTGAGGAAAAGAAAGAGATGAGAACAACATCACCAACTGACTAAGGAAAGAAAAAGGACCTACTTTCTGAATCATCATAACTAAGAACGGCAAGGAGATAGACATTCCACTTACTAAGAATGACAAAAAAGAGTTCAAAAATACATGTTTGAGAAAAAGTAAGGGGCATAAATCTTACAGCTTCTTTAAAAGCTAAAAAAGCAGGCTCAGGTAGGTATGCATACGTTGTACCACTATCCAGGACAGTTCCATGTTTGCCATCAAAAACTCTTGGGTTTAGGGGCAATTGCTTTCCAGCAACATATATCTCCTTCAGATCAATATTGTAATATGGACTGTTACAACCCCGAAACTAGAGTAAATGTGTGAGATGTTGAAACAAATTTTCCTGGCAAAATAAAATTAAGGTATCAGAATTTTTAGAATTTACCTACGACCAGCATCTGAATAAGCAAATACCATGTCTGAGGGTGGAGAAATTTCACCAAGAACCATTGCACCTCCCCCAATTTCCATTCCACCATAACATAACGAGAATGAATCACTAATTACTCCTTTCTCAACAAGTTGGTCAACAATGCTAAGATCACCACTCCCCAATCCCATTATGCCATCAGCATGCTGACTGTAAAGGTCACCAGTTTCCACATTCTCACAACCAAAAACAGCACGTTGTGGTGGGAGTGCACTCAGGTCACCAAAGGATACCACGTCTTCACCTAAGACACCACTGCTAGTGCTCATTTCTGCATATTGCCTCTCATAAACACATTGCTCTCTGTCATTATCACAGCTACAGTCAGGGTTGCACTTAACAGGCTGATATGTGCTCGACAAATCAGGCTGAAACTTTGGATCCTGGAAAAATAGCAGATCAAATTTTGTTAGAGTAAGGACTACTATCCTATCATCAAGGTAATAAGATGAGCATCAGCAACATCATTAAGCCTATATCCTTTCCCTAGTTTGTGTGCCTTCCCTTGTCTAGAATGCAATCCTGACAATTTTTAATTAGAAGCATCAAAAGCTTGACATGTTCCAGTGGATGCAAATCAGTTGGTTTCTGTAAAGGAGGAAATTAAACCATATGGGCATATGCTACTTATCCACCCAAATAATAAAACATAGGCTTACAAGGCAAAATCTTAAGTTCCTGAAACTAAAAGCAATTGAACTCATATATGATAATACCATGACGATAGCCCTACTTCACCTAATCCTCCCTACAAGTAATTTAGATACACAAGCCTTCCCGCACAATATGAATTATACCTCCTCTCTAGGTTTCAAAACTAAACAAAATAACTAACAAATTGTTATGCTCAGCACCGTTAAGAGACAATTGAGCAAGTACAACAATAAGTGAAGTAATACACAGTGTAAATTACTGTTCCTAGATACTGTTCATGCTAACTATTGCAATCCATACTACTTAGGAGAATGCTACCAATACACACTCAAAAAAAAAAAAAAAAAAAAAGGCCTTCTCAGAGTTCTCAATACCACAATCGATATGTCCCACTTATTAGATTGTGTCACCAATACTCATATTTCACAAACACCTCCCGGATTCTGAAAGCGGATCATGTTCTCATCTAGTATCTTACCCCTTCAAAATAAGCTCCATTTACCTCTTGTAAAAGGCACATCAACGAACATCCAAATCAATCTCCTCGACTACATGATGTGCTTAAGGATTGAAGTCTTTTTATAACTACACTAGCATATTCTTTCAGATAAACCTATTGTGAAGCATGGTTACCTGATGATTTCCACATTGATCACAGTTAGAGCACGGCACATACGTCACTGTACTCCCGGTATCCACAATTAGGGCAAACATCTGCGGCGGTGTCCCGATCCAAAGCCGTGTTGTATAATACCTTCAAAATCGAAGCAATTCAAAACCCCAACACATGAACACTCGACAGAATTTTTCGAAGTTTACTTTATAAGGAATCATAACTTAATGAGAATTTTTATAAGTTTTAAATCGTTTATCATACATTTCACATTTCGCCAATAGGACTCACCCGTTGAGCAAGAGATCGTCGTAGAGAGACATTCGCGCAATGTGCGGATCGGAGATCTGGAGCTGCCGGCGAGAGGAAGC
The DNA here is from genome assembly GCA_024138015.1 of Lumnitzera littorea. NCBI lineage: Eukaryota > Viridiplantae > Streptophyta > Magnoliopsida > Myrtales > Combretaceae > Lumnitzera > Lumnitzera littorea. The sequence goes on along the minus strand of JAMXBB010000009.1, from coordinate 50,584,232 downwards.
GGCAAAGTTTCTAGATGCATTCGGGGGAGAGAGAAAGAGAGGGAGGACCATGGCGGGACGGGAACCGCCATGAGAGGGGAGCAGGAGGAAGTCGTTGTGAGCGGCTGAAGAGATGAGGGGTTGGAGGAGATAGAAAGCGAGGGAAAGGAAGAGAATGGCAGTTTGAGGGAGCACTTGAGGAGCCATTCTGGACGGCGCGTGCTGCGCGTGGTGGAGTATGAATATGGGAAACTGGTTTTATTTCTCTTCTTTCTTCTCTCTTCCCGAATCCAAACACGTGAGAGAGAAATAGAGAATAGAGTGAATGGGACAGGTCAACGGCTTTCGGCTTTTGGTTTTGCATTGAAAGGCGCGCACGCAGAAAGTAGTCCGAGGGATTTAGTGAGATTGAAGTTAAAACTATCTTTCAATTGTTTCCTTCACCGTCAAAATCATGTAATCGTAATGTTGTAGTATATTACGCGAGAAATCTTTTACATTTTTTTAAGATCCATGGAATTTGACCTTCTTGGCAAAAACAAAATAGTAAAATTTGACCATCTATATTTTCATAATGAGAAATAGAGAGGAAAAAAAGTTGAGAAAATATATCGATAATTATGTGTTTCGATAAGAATTGAACCCTTTATTGATACATTATTTGGATGATAAGATCTATAAAATATTACTAGTTTATTTCATATTCTTAATAGACTCTCAACTTCTTTTCTTACTATTTATTATTTTTACTTTCATAAAGTGCCCTTATTTGTAAGAGATAAGTGTTCTTCTTATGATTATACCTCTTAAGAGATAATGTTTATAACAATACCTAAACTTTCATAAATGTTCATTTTAGTACCTAATTAATACTATTCTCATTTCAAGTTTTTTACTTTTTAAAATATCTCATATCAATGCCTCTATTAGTCTAGATATTGAGATGCATTAGATGGTACTTATGTAAACCCTATAAAATGGCACCATACGGATTTGATTGTTAACATAAAAAAGAAAGGAAAGACAATCATCATGAGTGCCAACCAATAACTATACATAAATATTATATATGACATGAGTCTTCTTCAAAATTACAAATTAACTTCATAACCTAAATTCCATCCCTAAATAAAAGAAAATAGTCCATAACCCTAGCTCCTAACCTCTAATCCGCATCTCCAACCTAACAGTAGCACACAACTAAGGTAAGGAGATACATCTCTAACCTCTGCATCATCATCTACTCCTCTTCATTGCATTATAAAAAGTACAGGTGATGTACATTGTTTTTTTAGGCTAAACATAAGCTGTAGAGAGCTTTGAATTCAAAAAACTATGAAAGAAAGGTTCTAAGGTTATCTTTAATACCATAAGGATAGTACTTGTGGTTTAATAAGGTAATGACAATATAGGTGGTAGAGATGTTGGGGCATGTAGGAAATGGAATGTCAAAGAGTTAGATTTGTTAATCATGCAACAACAATTAGATTATTTGGTATAAGAGCTCATCATGTTGAGTGAGATTTGTTAGCATGCACAAATGCAAAACATGGTCGTAGGATTCTTAAATTTATGAACTGGGTGTTGATCCCTTATGTTCTTATGATAATTGTTATATTTCAAAATCATCTATATCCCCATCTTTACATAGTTAGTCTCCTTACTTACATAATCTTTATAAATGAGAGGATCATATTACAGTGGTTACATCTGTGCTTTGTGAATTTTGAACTATATGTAATCGAAGAGAAGTGACATAGCAACTATAGATAATTAATTTTTGCCCCTTTTTTTCAATTTATGTATTTATTTTGTTTTAATAGGATAAGGGGTCTTAAATTAGGAAAAACACAAAAAACAAAAAATTAAAGGAAATCCAAAATATTAAAAAAAAATAAGAAGTCTAGAAAAAATATCAAAAATAGGAAAATAAGAAAAAAAAAACATAAAAAATAAGAAATTTATAAAATACAAAAAAAAATTAGAAAATTGAAATGTCACAAAAAATAGAAAAAAAAATGAAAAATTTTAGGGAATTTAGAAAATAATAATTTAATAGGATAGATTTTTTTTTTTATTATCTCAAATAAGTTTAAAAGTAGGACCATTAAACTTGGGCTTAGATTTGAATTTAATTCAGACTAACTTTGTCCATATGTACGATTGAAAAAGGCATAGATCAGTGATTTAATGGATAAGTATTTAGACTTAGCATTAGGTTGGAGCATGAGGTTAAAGATTCGAATCTTGATGAGGGCATACAAAAGCTTTTTATTTTTTCAGATAATCAGATACTGCCACGTGTCAAGATCTCATTGCACTACATGTCTTAATACGTAGCAATCCTAGATTAGTCGACGCTAATGTGGCATGCCACGTCAATTGCCACGTTTCACATGAGGACACGTAGCAGTATCTCATTGGATGGTGTGGCTAACATGACACCATGTTAGTGCCCTTTTCCTTCCCTTTCTTTCTATTTTTTTGGATAATCAAGTACTACCACGTGTCAAAATCTCATTGCACGTAGCAACCCTAGATTGGCTAACGCTAATGTAGCATGTCACGTCAGTTGTCATGTGTCACATGAGGATACGTAGCAGCATCTCATTGGATGGCGTAGCTGACATGGCATTATGTTAGTGCCCTTTTCCTTCCCTGATTTTCCTCTACTGAAATAGCTTACCCCCTTCACTTTAGCCTCACTTTTTGCACAAATTCCACATATACACAAACGTGATTTCATGTACTAATCTTATTTACCACACTGCTTACCTCGAATTGGTACTAAGAACTCATTTGGATTTAGTCAAATGAACATTCAAATCAAGCTTCAAAATTCGAAAAAAACTGGAATTTCGAAAATTTTCTTTTAATCCGAATCTAAGCTTTCTTTGTTTTCTCGGGTGTTTTGTGTATAAAAAGGGTAATGGAGAGCTTATTACATCACACATAATCATTCACGAGCAATAGAATCACTCATAAACACACACTCTCTCTCTTATGATCACTTTCTCTCTCTAGCCACCACTCATGAACAACCCCCAAACAGCTACCCCAAGCTACAACATCGAACTTATCCCCCTATCCTCAATCCAAAACACACGAAAAACCCTTCACCCACTCGTTTTGGTGGTTGAAATAAGCTGAATGGTGCCTTGCTGCTACTATTGAAGAAGAACTCAATTCGACCTGAATCCAATGGAGCCCGACTTGAACCTGATTGACCCAACCCGCGCTTTTCTCCTTAGTCCGACCCTCCTCCAATCTGATTTGTAATTTTTTATTATGTATTTATTTTTTTTTTTTTAAATTTTTTTTATTTTATTTCTCTTTCTTTTTTATTCTTAATTGTAAGCGTAATTTAAAAAATGGAATTAAAAAAAAAAAGAGAAAGAAAAAGGGAAAAGAGAAAGTAGTTCATTTATTTATTTCTAGTTTAATAGACAAAATAAAAAAATATATGGAATAAAAAATAAGATACTATAACAAAATAATAAAAATAAAAATAAGTAAATAAACTAATGAATAAAAATTGTTTTCTAACACTTAGAAAAATCAAGTTTTCAAAAAAATAAATAAATAAATGGACCCTTTACAAATTAAGACTACTTTTAGATTTTTCAAAAATAAAATTTCCGATTTAAGACATTTTTAGAAATTTTCTTAAATAAACCAAATTAAGCTAAAAACATAAAAATGGCATGTTTTCAAAATTAAAAATCAACTTAACTCGCTAAAATTTTATAAAAAGAACTACATATATCTGATCCTGAATAACAAGCACGTAGGCACTTACGCGACGATGATAAAAATAAAAAACTCTGATTTTCCTTTTCTCCTAGATTACTTAAGTTATCCAATTAGACTAATTAATAATTGAGTTTTATGAAATTAAAAAGGTGATTTTTAAGATTAAGATCAAATTTAAAAAGTTAGTGATACACGTAAGGGTTTAAAGGTCATAACCCCTGGATCTAGATCACTTGTTTTAAAACCGTTTTCAAAATCCTTTTTTATCGAAAGACTAGTAGCTAAGTTATAACCAATATACCCAATTAGTTATCACTTAACTTTTTTTTCTGACCCCGATTAGGTGGCGACACCAAAGTGATTTTCAAAATATAAAAAGATTTGGTTTTCTTTAAACCCTAATCGAAGGTTAGTATTAAACAAATAAGGGTTTAATATTGATTAATTTAAAGAAAACTTGATTTATAAAACCAAGAGGTGAAAAACCGGGCTCGATAGCAACCATACATAATGATGACTTAGAGAAAAAGAATAGGAAGGAGAAGAAAGTAGTCTCGAGAAGCTTGAATTCATGCATAATAGATAGAGGATTTATAGAGTATCAACCTAACTATTTTTTTATATGAAGTAATATATTCTTGATACACCCTAACAACTAAAGATACATGAAAAGTACTAGAGGTGAGCAAAAAGATAAACAAAATGGAAAACTAACAAACCCATAAGCTACTTGAAGGATATTATGCACCTTAGTCCTACCTAATGAGCACTCAATATGACTCACAAATCACTCACTAGGGTCATTCACCACTACTCTTGTTAAAGGAGTAGATAAGAGCTAAAGGTAAAAGATAATTCTTTAAAAGAAATTCTTTATTTAGTAATAAGCTGATGTTTATGTATTACATCATGTAGCCTTTATATACTTAGCTAGTAAGGTTACAATGTAATGGAGAAAAGACAAAAGGGAAAATGAAAATGGAAACCTTAGAATATATGCTAGGTAAAAATGAAATAAAGACAAAAGGAATATACATATTAGAGAATCATCCTTGCAATCTATACGATAGACGTGTGTCATCTAAGCATAAGGTGCTTTGACAAGGGGAGTAAAGAATATCTCAATCTATCTCCAGGAAAAATTGAGGCTTAGTTCTTCAATTAGCTTAGTAACCAAAACAGACAACTTAAAAATGGAAAGAGCTGAAAGGAGGTCGGATCAACTAACCTAACCCAAGTTAAGTTAAGTGGACAGATAACTTAGGTCAATCTCTAGTTGACTTAGCATTCGAGAAAGTTGCAAAGAGGTTGGGTCATCAAACTTACCTAAGGTTAGGTTAGGAATCGTACTTGCCTTGATCAATGTTTTATATTCAACTTTATTAAAGTGCAGCAAACCACAAACTAGGTACGAATTCTCATCCTACACTACTTCTTGAGATTAGATCCATTAAGTAAGCCTTTGCACCCCTTTGCTTGGCTTAATCAATCTAGAAACTTGATTCCTATCAATTCTTTGTTATAAATTTTGTTTGATCTTTTGATATAACAATATGATAATACAACACAATTGATGTATTCCTTTGTTATAGACTCTTAAATATTGATAGAGTTAGGTCGCTAAAGATATTTGTTTGATTATGTTAATAGTCAATAACCAATGTAAGTCTTTCTATTGATGGGTTCCTTTTGTAGGCAACTATTGAGTTTAAGCCTATAGAGGGCCTCTTTAAGTATGAAAGCTTTCATAAGTAAGGTTATAAGAAGACAAGCTAGTCCAATGGTCTCTACTTCAAGTCTATCATATCAAATCTCCTTTAAGCCATCCAAAATTCATAGACTTAACATTTTAAGCCAAGTCACATTAGCTTAAAGAGTTAATTGTAGGTCATTGCTAGGCTTATAGCCTAAAATTTATTTTAGCCCCCTACATTTTGCTTGTTAACCAAAGTCCTTCAAATGAAGTTAAAGGATTTTAGGCATTGAATATTCTTTAAATAGCTAGGGTGCTACCTTGCCCATGTACATCGTAATACAGCTGCACTACCACTAAGCATGCTCATATGGTTGAGAATTTTGTGCTCTTGGCTAGTCATAATATATGAGTAGGTATTAGTGCTACAATAATTATTTTTTTAATATCTAATGTATGATTCTTTAATTAGTGAGCTTGCTATACTTTTTTAGTTGTACACGTTGCCTTAGGCTTTTCTAAAGTTGTGATGGGATTAATACATGCACTAGAGATTTTTAGACATAGATTTTATAAAAAGAAGTTTTCAAAACAGTATCAATCCCTTAATTGTCTAGTATGTCAGATCATTTACAGTAATAATATTGGTGAATTTTCACCAAATTGAATTCCTCAAGAAAAAGGGATTCAATTAAGTACTAGATCTTAACTTGCTACTCTAATATACATGAATTGAAAAAAGAGAATTGAGAATTGCTAGTAAAATAAAACTATGAGCAAAATGTAACAACTAATGCAATTAATAAAGATGTAGGCTTGTGACATGTTTCTAAAGTAGCGATGAGGATATGCTATAAATATATTAAGGATGGTTTCTAACTAGGTTTTGATGGAAACCACTTGAGCTCAATCCCAAGTAAGGCACCTCACTCAACTATATAGCAGAAAATCTCCTCTTGGTCTCATTTCCCTACATAATCAGCTAGATACTCAATTCATGTCACAAATTAAGTATTCTACTCTTAGGAATTGGGGGTCAATATCCTCTTAATCCCATAACCTATCCTAATCCACTAGGACGCATAACATAGTGTGTAATTCAATAGGGAACACCTAATCTCCTCTAGGTCTCATAGTTGTAAGAGCCCGTTATCGATACTTCATTTACTTAATGATCAATTAGGGAATTACACAAATCTCCTCTCAATCTCATAATTATGCAAGCCTAATGACTCTTAAGGGTACTTCTTAAGACTAATTTCTTCTCGGACTCATAATCACAAGGAAAACCCATTGAAATTTCCATTAGCAAGCACCTTAAAGAGTTCAAATGGAGTACCCAATATTAAAATCTCATTTAAATACATAGACTCATATCAAAACTACAAAGTTACATCATCTACTATATTAACATTATTATAAACCTACTAAAATCTACTTAGCTACACGTGGTATCAACAATGACAGCAAGAATAGAAGAAAATACAGTAGTAACTTCCATTGGAGAGCAAGGAAGCAAGATGATAACAATTGAACAAGTGATTAAATAAAGAGAAGGTAGTGAATGCTCAATAAACTAACTCAAATGTGCATTGAAATCATAAAAAAAAAAATCACTAAATATCATAAACAAGTTAAGAAAATAGTAAAATAGATAATGGGCTCACAAATATAGACTAAACATTACTAAAAACTTAATTGTAGCTTGCACTCTTTGTTGCAAATGTAAGTATATATAATTTTAGCCTATTGATCAATCGATGTGTGAAGGTTTAGTAATTGATCTGTAGACATGCATTAGCATTGGGTTATCTCCATGTTTTATGAAATGTGACGCGACTAGAGTTTTAGATGAAAAACCTTAATCTTAATTTCTTCTATCGATCAATTGGTGTAAGTGGTACTGATCGATCATCATGAGTGAATCCACTCCTGCACTTTTTGGTCACTACACTATCTTCTCTATTGATCGATCGCCCAAGGAGTTAGTGTAACTCTGATGCTTCAAGGCATATCAATCAATCCGTAGCAAGTCTACCGATTGATCAATGGGCCAAATTTCTCAATTCCATTTATCTTGCCTTCCTTAATTGAACGATGGGAGCTACCAAGACCATATTAGCCCCTGTGTACCTACACGTAGGATGAAAAGTTAATGAAATTCATCTCAAATTAATCCTTTTTCATGCATTTTTGGTAAATTTACTCAAGTTGGTTCATTTTGTGCATAAAGTCCAATTTCATGTAAAATTAACAAGTTTTTGCTAATTTTATGCACTAATGCGAGTTTTAAAGTTGGGAAAAACTATGTATTTTGAACCTGATCACTACTCCTAACTTTAGAACCTTGCTTATCCTTAAGCAAGTGAGAAAAGATCAAATTGTTTACGAGATGATAGGACAAGTATGCACTTCCTTAACGCTCATATATAATTGAAAATATGTTATACAGTTGAAAGCTCAAAGTTTGCATGTACTTAATATGGTGCAAAATCCTTAGAAGTGATGTTGAAATTGTTCCACTCATGCTAAATCAAATGTTCACAAATCAAGGTCTACGAAATTAATTCAGGAATCAATGCTTAGAAAAGTTAACTCTTAGTTTAGGTTAGGTTTATGAAATTTAAAGTTAGATCTAACATTTCTAATTAAGTGAAAGATCTCAATGTTTAATTGGTTGGCTTGTATGTATACTTCTCCCTTATCAGCCTTTTAAGTATGCTAATGCCATGTGAATAGAGAGTGACCATTGAATCGTACCTTATTTCGCCTCCCCAACTTTTGGAATAATTTTCATGTCTTACCCATTATTTACTTTATAGATTTTTCTAATTTTCTTTCTTATTCTACTTCTATCATTTTCTTTTCTTTCTTTTTTAACTTCATTTCTCCTTTGTGATGGGATCACACTTTTGATTTGTAATAATTTTCACTCAATTCCCATCATTTTCTTTTTCAACTTTTCTTTTCTTGTTTTTAGGCATACATAATGCATTGATTGGGGAATGTTTAAGTAAAATCCAGATGCCACTTCAATTTGCACAACATTAACGGACTGCTCGATTCCTCAAAAGAATTAGGTAATATATAGGTCAACTTTTGAAAACACAAAAACCTAATCATAAAACCAAACCATTTCCTTAACTCCAAACCTCCAAGCCATGGCTAAATTGAACATAACTAGACAAATTGAAGATACCATGAATTGATTACAAAGTTTTGAGAAATGTTTATGACTTATTCACAAGGGACTTATTTCAAAATAATGCCTTAATCACTTCCTTCTACTTTCTTTTATGCAAACTTTACTAATGATAACATTCTCAAAATTTAAAAGCATAGAGCATAAAGGAAAGTAGATCCAACTTTTCAGAAAGAAACTATTTTATAGATGCATAGAAGAGATAAATTATCATGAATTTAATTAAGTCATTTAGGCTCAATAAGAAGCACATAGCTTCAATATTCATGTCTAACTTCCCTAGCCCCAACTTTAATTTAGGTATGTATATCTCATAATTCAGTATATATGCAATGGGAAGTAAAAGAGAAAGCTAGAACAAAACTAATAGGAATCTAACTACTAAAACCCTCACCTACAGTCGAGCCCGAGGCCTAGAAGGACTAACTAGACGAATCCTCCTGCTCCATCCAATTCTTGCCAAGGCCAATTTGATCCTTGTTGCCAATTGACCCCTTATGCTATGTCGAGCAACTATACATCTCTTGGAAGTCGTTTATTGATTGGACGAAAGCTTTGTTAACAGTCCAACCCCTTACATGCATTTACTTAACCATGACTAAGCCAATCCTAACTTGACAACATTGGTATCGGGAAACCAAAAGCTCCAGCACATATCTATCGCCATTCCTTATCGGATGAGTCTACCTTAGATTAACACCTCTGTTCGGTACCCCTATTCAGCAAAAATCAAGCTAATCATGTAGAATTGTTCTTTTTACTAAAAAGTTGTCCACCTAAAGTGAGCCATGTATCTGAGTAGCCATGTGATAGAATCCCCCATACAAAATGTCACTGTTGTTATATTTTCTAATATATCCTTCATTATTCCTTGTATCTTACTCCTTTTAGACACTACTCTTTTTAGTTTTTTCCATTTTAGGTAAGTTGCCCTAGTTTTTTGGGTATAAATACCCTTTATACATGTAACCACATTACATTTGATATCATCAATATATTGAATATTTTTCCCATTGTGAACATTGCTTGTTTACTCTTTTCACTCTTATCCTAATCCTCAAGTAAAGCTAGGTGGCGAGTAATCTCACTGGATCATCTCGTGTGTCATATCGAGTTGTATCGTAAGTCCTTAGAAGTTTCTTAGCACGTCACATCCTCGAAGTTGTTCGAGTTTGTTTTTGCACAATCCCATTACCTTCTTTCAAGCTTTCAGCAAGCTTAAACCTACCTTACGACCAACCTTATCTGTCCTTGGTCTCAGTCTGCATCATCTTTGTATTAGAGCAAAGGTTTCGTTTGAGTAAGTTGTGTTTGTATTATGTAAAGTAGTATTTATTGTAATGGTATGTCAAGGTTGTGAAGAAAGTTACTAAAGTGTTTGAGTAAGTAATAGAGTGTGGTATTTGTTCTTGAGTATACTCTATTTTGCCCTATTTCGAACATTCGAAAACAAAGTAAGTTTCTATGTAGTAGTTTATTCATAAATGTAGTTGTTGTGTTTATAGGATAACTGGACATATGTGTGGAGAGTGTGCGCATTGTTAAGTTAGGAGGAATAATGTTAGTTGTATCTCAAAATTCGAGGTTTGAAACCAAATTTGTCGAAGGAACGATAGACCCAAGTGTTATTGCTGGCATTGAAGATGACAATAGTAGTGTTGTCTACCATGGTTAACAATTTCAAAGCACCCCCAAAAGTACGAATGAGAGACTAGATGAAGTGGCCAACCTCCTAGTTGATTTAACTATAGCTGTTCATACGATGGCTTATCGACCTATTGAGGTTGTATAGAACACCCTATAAGCTACTCAAACTGCTAGAGGTCAAAACCTAACTCAACAAGTTTGAGGTGAAGGAGTAGGAGGATGAGCATGATGAAAGATTGACTTGGGAGATATGGATGATGTTAAAGAATAATAGTATGAAGAAGAAGAAGAAGTGTGAATTAGAGCACCCTGAGTTGTCGACCATATGAGGCTTTAGATTTTGAGCTTTAGTGGTTCTAGGAGTGTAAATGGTTATTTAAATTGGGAGGAGAAAGTTGAACATATATTTGATTATTACGAATATGAGGACCGAAAGAAGGTGAGAATTGCTACTGTTGAGTTCTCAAGATATGCTACCATGTAGTGGAAGAACTTTCAAATCATGAGAAGATAAGAAGGATATAGAGAAGTGAGTACTTAGCCCGAGATGAAGAGGATACTAAAAAATAGGTTTGTAGTGGACACTTATTTGCAAGACACTTTTGCTCGACTTCAAGGGCTAAGATAAGGAGACTGAATTATTGATGAGTATGTTTAGGAGTGCTAAGTACTCATGATTCATTGTGAAGTAGAAGAGTCATAAGTCCAAACAGTATCTAAATTCCTCACTGGATTAAGAAGTGACATTTGAGACATTGTAGAACTTCAGCAATTTACCATATTGGATGAGGCTATAAGGATAGCTTAACGAGTAGAGAGGTAAAGAAGGAGACAAATGTTAACCCAACCAATAATGAACTGACTTGGTCAGTCAAGCTGACCTGTTCAGAGAACCTATTAAGCTCAATCAAGTACTGAGTGGACTAAATGAACAAATATCAGGATTGAAAAGAAGGGCTAACCTGATGGTGACGTGCTGACCTAAACATATGGAAAGGGGCAAGGATCTAGGAGGAAGATTAGCTAGATCAAGTGCTTTAAGTGCTAAGGGTTTAGGCACATGGCCACTTAATGTCCAAACCGAAGGACCATGATCATTAAAGGAGAAGTCTCGAAGATCGAAGTAGGTAGCATAGGTGAGGAACTTGAGGAAGAGAAAGAAGTGGGAGATGAGGTTGATGTTAATGCCGACCTGATTGAATAAGATGTGTTTGTAGAAGACCTAGATAAGTTGACTCTAATTATCTAACGTACCATGAGCTTAGAACCTTTATTGAAGAGGAGTAGAGAGAGAACTTATTCCACATCACTTACAAAGTGAATGATTAGGTTTATGCACTTATAGTAAACAGTGGAAGTTGTACCAATGCGGCATTTACTGACTTAGTTAAGAAGCTTAAGCTACCAAGCACTTCATATCTGAAGCCATATAAACTATATTGGTTGAGCTAGATGGGAGTACTACGTATCACTTAGCAAGTGCTGTTGCAGATCTCAATTGGAAACTATCTTGATGAAATTCTTTACAACATGCTACCCATGTGCGCATCACATGTGCTGTTAGGCCAACCTTAGCTTTTCAATCGAAGGGTTATTTATGATGGATTTAGGAACACCTATGTGTTCAAGAAGGATGGTAGGCGAATCAGTTTAAAACCTTTGACCCTGAGTTAAGTGAGCAAACTACAAGCTAAGTTAGCTCAAGGATTGAAGAAGACTTTGGTGTTAAATAGAGCTAAAATCTGAAAAGCCATCAAGACCAACGTACTAACTTTTCTGTTAATCAGACGACTGCTAGAATTGAAGGAGAGGAGCAAGCTACCCTTGGAGGTTAGGGAATTACTACAAGAATATATCGACCTATTCTTAGAACAACTACTCGAAGGATTACCTCCATTCTGAGGCATTGAATATTGCATTGACTTAATACTCGGTGCTACCCTATCGAATAAGCTAGCATATTGGATGAATCCTGAGTAGGTTGCTGAGCTCTAAAGGTAAGTCAATGAACTTCTACAAAGAGCATATATGAGAGAGAGTCTTAGCCCTTATGTTGTACCTATGCTGCTTGTACCAAAGAAGGATGGAACTTGGCGTATGTATGTAGACAGCAGAGCTATTAATAACATTACGATCAAGTACAGATACCCTATCCTGAAGCTAAATGATATGTTGGATGAACTAAGTGGTGCAAGAATATTCAACAAGATAGATCTAAAGTCAAGGTACCACCAAATCTAGATGAGATAAGGGGATGAATGGAAGACTGCTTTTAAAACCCGATATAGCCTATATGAATAGATGGTTATGCCTTTCGAACTATCAAACACTTTAAGTACTTTTATGAGGTTAATGAGTCATGTTATGAGAAATTTGATTAGAAACTTTGTTGTCATCTACTTTGACGACATCCTTATCTACAGTGCTAACTTGGTAATGCACGCTAATCGCCTTAAGGCTATTTTGATGTCCTTCGAGTAGAAAGGTTGTTCAGAAACTTGAAGAAATGTTGTTTCTGTCAGAAAGAAGTGATCTTCCTAGGATATGTAGTTGGTGGAAGAGGATTAAGAGTAGATGAGGAGAAGGTATGAGCTATTGCTGAATGGCTAACCTTGACCTCCCATACCGAGGTGAAAAGTTTTCATAGATTGGCATCGTTCTATCGATGCTTCATCTAAGAATTCAGTACCATTGTCACGCCTCTAATCGAGCTTATGAAGAAGAATGTAGAATTCAAGTGGGGAGAGAGAGAGGGGAGAGAAGTTTTGCTGAAGTGAAAATGAGGTTGACCTTTGCCCCTGTCTTGGCTTTACTAGACTTTTAAAGGGTATTTGAGCTTAAATGTAATGCATTAAGTATTGGCATTAGAGCTGTGCTAATGTAAGAAAGTCGACTTATTGCTTATCACAGCAAGAAGCTTAGAGGAGCGCAATTGAACTATTTTGTATATGATAAAGAGCTTTTGGCCCTGATCTAAGCTCTTCACGTATGGTAGCATTATCTCTTGTTAAAAGAGTTTGCCATATATACAGATCATGAGTCCTTAAGGTATTAATGGAGCTAAACCAAACTTTCCAAGCACCAAGCCCAATGGATTGAATTCTTGGAGGGATTCAACTTTGTAATCCAATACAAAGAAGGCAAGAACAACGTCATTGATAATGCTCCATCAAGGAGAGATGTCCTCTTGATCGAGCTGTAGACTAGGTTGTTGGGGTTTGCGAGCATTAAAGAATAATATCTTAAGGACTTAGATTTTAGACCCATACATAGGTGTTGTGCCGAAAAAGGAATAGTAGATGAGTACAATATGGAGGATGGTTATCTATTTCGAAGTAGAAAGTTATGTGTACTAACCTGTTCCATAAGGGAGTTGCTCATTAGAGAGCCCATATTAGAGGACTTTTCGATCATTTTGGAGAGAGAAAAACATATGAGCTACTGAGTGGATGGTTCTTTTGGCAGAGATTGAGGTGAGACATGTACCAAATTGTTGAAGGTTGTACTACTTGTAAGAGGGCCAAATGTCGAGTCAAGCAAGGGAAAGCAATGCCCTTACCTACTTTGACTTGACCTTGAACTAAGTTGAGCAAGGACTTTATCTTCGGATTACCTAGAACTACATGAAGCAAAGATTCTATGATGGTGGTCATGGACAAATTTAGGAAGACAGCATACTTTGTGCTCTGCTCTAAGACTAGCGATGTTTCGACTATTGCTTCTCTCTTTTTGCAGGAAATTGTTTGGCCACACAACGTACCAAGAAGTGTAGTCTTAAATAGAGGTTCAAAATTCCTCAGCCATTTTTAGAGGACTCTATGGCGTTAGATGGGGACTTAACTGTTATTCAGCACTTCTTATCATACCCCAATTGATGGCTAAATTGAGGTAGTCAATTGTACTTTAGGATCACTACTCTAAGTTGCAGTAGGTGTCACGCCCCGAACAAGAAGAGTCATAACAGTCCTGCCGTGTAAACTAATCTAAGATAGAAGCTGACCTCACAGCTGCTATCGTAGACGCAGTTTACACAAGGCGCACAACTCAACCAGCTTGAAACGTCTGTTCTGACATCTGTTAATATCCAAACCTGTGGTAGAGCTTTAACAAAATACTTGTTCTATACAATCTGTAGTTTAGTACTACAACAGTAATTATACAACATTTCACGTCCAAGGGTAAGGATTACAATCAGAGTCTTTTAAAAACCACAGGTTATACGATTTATATACAATAAGTTAGAAAACTAGTGGGCTCCCAGGGAATTCCCATTTAGTTTTCTTCAAAACTTAAAGACAAAGCAAAAGCTCAGGTTCAGTTAAATTCCTCGTTCCTCACTTTCCCACACAGCAGCACACTAACCTGAGAACGTTGGTACCGGAACATCTTTTATCTTCACTCAGTACCTGCAAAAGAGTCTGTAGGGGTGTGAGCACAACTAGCTCAGTAAGTGGGGCGGAGTCAGAAGAGTACTATACAATCACAAATAAGGTTAATAATTATGATGAAATGCAATGCAATCACTCAAATGAAAACATCGCACAGTGTTAACCGGTCCACTGTGAGGTTAGAGAAATTTCATCCGCTCCAACCCGGATTGAGGAGTTTCATCGCGACTAAAGTTAAACCAAACCCGGGCTTGTGCAATGGAGAACACCCCCCTCCCAAGACCGCCTTCGAACCACGGCCCCCAACCTTGCCGCGACCTCCTCGCCTATCACTTAGTTCGACTAAGGATGGGGAAAGGACCATTTCAGCTATCCTCATCGAAGGAAGTCGGTGTTTGGCTTAACACTCTTAATCGTTTCCCCTAACGGGTGATTATGCGTGACCAATTACACTTTAGTCGAATAATCATTAGTGATAATCAGAGGTGACCAATAAGTTCACACAATACAGAATCCATGCAAATATGCAGAACAGCACACCAAGGAGTT
>JAMXBB010000009.1:50426067-50564021 GCA_024138015.1 Lumnitzera littorea | reverse complement strand
GAAATGTGTATATTCTTGAATATGTTATAGATATAAGCTAGTTTGCTTAAGGTTATC
This sequence comes from Lumnitzera littorea, assembly GCA_024138015.1. Classification (NCBI taxonomy): domain Eukaryota; kingdom Viridiplantae; phylum Streptophyta; class Magnoliopsida; order Myrtales; family Combretaceae; genus Lumnitzera; species Lumnitzera littorea. Next base: position 50,563,964 of record JAMXBB010000009.1, on the reverse strand, counting down.
CGATTTCAACAAAACTAGTGTCATTGAGTTCGTATAGACTTAACGACACATCTTATGAGTCCTGTTCTTAGAGATGGATTTTAACGGGTAGTTTGAATTTTTAATACAATTATACATAATTATATAAAAACGACCGTATTATGCATAATTTACAGTTTTAAATTATATTTTATCCAATTTGTCCTTATATTGTAATAATATAAGTATTATTCAATTTTAATACACCTAAAGTACATCCCGATCAGAAAATATTAATAATTGTAATAAAATCTCTATTTAACCCAATTCGACCAGCGATCCTATATATAGGTTTTATTTATCTATTTTACTCATTTTAGTCTATTAATATTACAAATACATCCCGACTTGTAATTTAAGCTATTTTACTTAATAAATTCGTAGTAAATAGTTCGGATCACCTAATAATTCCCCGAAAATTTCTATGGACTTCTAAAAATATAGGGAATTCAATTATCACTCGGTTTCAAGTTTTCAACCTATTGCCTATATTTTCGTATTGACGATTTTACCCCTAAATTTGACTAATTATCCAATTATAATTCTTTTAGCATCCAATTAATTCCAATCTGACTCAATACCATTATTATTTATTATAGATCAGTACATGTCCATTTCATCAATTAATTTCATAATTTCCTATTAAATTCATAATTTCAGCCTATTTTCGGACCAATTTCAAGCCTAAAAATTCAATAAATATTAAAATCATTCAAATAAAAATTTGGGCTACGTAGAAATTACCCATATATCATACTCATCCTACACAAAAATTTTCAGCTAGAAACAACATCATATAGTATATTTATTTCACTAATATATATTCGGATGAATTACAGATTTCTTAATGAAGTATATTAAATATTACGAATTTTTCAAAAATAAAAATATCACATGAAAGCATGTCTAAAATAACCTAAGTGTAATTTTTTTCATAATTTTCTGGGCGGATTTACTATTTTTTAGAAATTATTGAAAAACAGGGCAGAAATTTGACCTTGGTGTTCTTGGGTGCTCCGGTGGCCGGCGGCGGCTGGGCGGTTGTCGGACGGCTGGCGCGGTGGGTGGACCGTGTGGGGTTGGCTGGGTTTCACAGCAGATCTACTCTAGGTTAGGTTTCCACACTTTCACTAATTTTTCTGTTTTTTTCTAAATTTGTTTTTTTTTTCTACGATTTTTTCTAATTTTTCTTTCTGATTTTCTCTGATTCCAAATTGCTAAAACTATCTTGTCTGATGATCTTGGCTTTTTATAGTGCTTCAAAGTCGGTTTAGGAATTTTTTCTTTAATTAATTCATATTTTCTTTTCTAATTTCTTTTTTTCTTTTTTCTTTTTATGCATGAGGTGTCCAAATATGGTAACTCCACTTTTGAATCAGCAATATATTTTTCCATCCTCCTGCCACGCCTCCTTCCAATATTATTTAATTAATTTTTCTTTTTCTTTTACTAAATAATTACTTAAATATAGATATTATATGTTAGAATTAATTATTTAATTAATATATAAGTTTATACCTTATGTAAATAACACGTGAAATATATAACTTTACTCATATAATTAAGTTTCTAGCATATCTTTTATTTTTAGGATACATTCTAAGGTTAATTTTATGAATTCAACACAATATTTATATAATTACTCAATTTAAAGTTAATTTACGAGTATAATTATTATTTGTACCGGGTATACTAAAAATTACGTGTATTTTTTTATAGTAAATTATACTACATTATCTCATTTTATAGCTCAATTAGCTTATCTCTAAGTTCTCGTTGTAATCTAAGTTCAATTTTTAGGAGTTCTGAACATTTTAGGGCTTTAGTAAATACTCCAATTTCTAAGGGCAAAATTGGGATTTCGGATCGTTATTACTAAAATCTAACTTCACTGTAATATCTCGACTAACTTTTTCATTCTAGTTGCAAAGTTTGGGCTCAATTGGATAAGTTACCCTAAAAGCCCTAAATCTGAGCTCGGTTATCCTAAACTCAATTTTGGAAGCTTACAGTAGGTAAGAACTCAGCTAATTGGGAAATCTATTTGTCCATGGTAGAATTCGTTTACAACCATACTATGCATGACACTACCAAGTAGACCCCCTTTGAAGCTGTTTATGGTTTTAATCCCGAGGTGCCTCCTCGATTACACCCCTATACCTATATCCAAGTAAGAAGACCCTGATGTGAGAGCCTGAGCATAGTCCTTACAATACATCTACGAGAAAGTTACTTGGTAGATTGACCAAGTTGCCTAGAAAATGCAAAGAAAAGTTAAGGCAAGGAATTCAGTAAAGTTTTAGCCTAGAGACCTAGTATGGCTACACTTAAGCAAGGAAAGATTCTGAAGCAAGAAAAAGAACAAATTGTCTGCTCGAGCTGAAGGCCCTTTCAAAATCCTCTAAAAGATTAACGACATTACCTACATATTAAAGCTATCTGAGGATTATGGGGTCTTTAACACCTTTAACATTGTTGACCTCAATCCCTATCACCCTGATAGAGAATTAAACAACGACTAGCTAGATTTGATCCCAAATCCAAAACAATCGGGAGGGAATGATAGGAATTAGATTACTGGACCCCTTACTTGTAGCCGAACTCGAGGCCTAGAAGGATTAACTAGACGGATCCTCCTGCTCCAGCCAACTCTTGGCTAAGTAGATCTGATCCCTGCTACAGATTGACCCCTTATGCCTTGTTAAGTAACTATACATCTCTTGGAAGCTGTTTGTTGACTGGACGAAAGCTCTATCAATGGCCCGACCCCTCACACATGTATACTCAGCAATGACTGAGTTAGCCCCCAGCTCAGCAACATTGGTGCCGAGAAGCCGAGAACTGTAGCACATATCCATCGCCATTCCTTATCGAATAAGTCCACCTCAGATTAGCACCTTTGCTTAACACCCTTTCTCAACACCTTAGCCTAGCAGAAATCAAGTCGATTGTAAAAAATTGTTTTTTTTTTTTTTAGCTAGAAAGTCATCCACCCACAGTAAGCTACGTATCTAAGCAGCCATTTGATAGAATCCTTAGTTCATAATACTTACTCCTATTGTATTTTCCAATATACTCTACATCATTCTTTGTATCTTATTCCTTTTAGACACTACTCTTTTTGGTTTTTTCCATTTTAGATAGGTTGCCTTAATTTTGCGGGGAAAAATACCCTTTATACATGTAGCTAGATTACATTTGATATCATCAATATATCGAATATTCTTTCCATTGTGAACATTGCTTGTTTACTCTTTTCATTCTTATCTTAACTCTTAAGTAAGAATAGGTGGCAAGTAACCTCATCGAACCATCTTGTGTGTCATATCAAGTTGTGCTGTGAGTTTTCGAAAGTTCCTTGATGCATCACATCCTCGGAGCTGTTCATGGGTTTGCTTACTTTATCTTTACTATTTTTACATAATCCCATCACCTTCTTTCAAGCTTTCAGCAAGCTTGGACCTACCATACGACCAGCCTTATCCATCCGTAGTCTCGGTCCGCATCATCTAAAACTCCCCTAGTTTCTTGGTATGTTCTGAATTCTTAATCCTCTTCTAAATTTGTTGATAGTATCTCTCAATTGATGGATTTAACATTTCCTTTATTTATCTACACGTGCTTACATAACATAAAAGAGACATAACTAAAAAGAATTTGACATTGAAGAGACTCAAACATAAGCTAAATAAAAGAAAAGATGGTGGGATGGATTGCCTCTCGTCAAGCGCTTACTTTTAAGCCTTTGACCTGGCTTTTCAATGCTACTTCATGGTAGGTCCTCGTACTTCCTCCGAGGCTCAAATCCTTCATCTCCTAACTTATCCTCGATTCTCCTTTCTCATAAATCCTCCTTTTCCTCATATGATTACCTTTGTCAAATTCTTCTTCTTGATCCAACTGCTATTCTTCTTCCTTTAGTTGTTGAATTCATTCCTTAGCTTGGAGCATCATTTTTCTTTCTTTACTTTTTAAGATAATCACCATCTCTTTCATATCCAATATTACTCTAAAGGTTGCTAAGAACAATCTCCCAAAGACTAAGAGTTGATCTTCATCCTTCATTTCCATTACTATATGAAATTAACAGGGAAGATGCATGGTCTAACACTAATAGCTATGAAGTGGTGTTCTCCTATGGGTGTGGTCCAACCTCTATTAATGGTTCGGATATAATACAAGCTTTTCCTCATAAAACTCTCTAATCTTAATTCCCACATAGTTTTTCTCGATATAAAATTATCTAATGCACTAGTATCTAAAAGTTTCTATTGGGAAAAACTTATATAGTATTGTACATAGCATAGTGAATCTTTTGGGATCCTCTAATTTGTGTGCCAATTGAAAACCACTAACTCCTTTATCCTTAAGAACTATGTTTACCATTTTGAACTCATCGGTATTAGGTTTCTTTTCTAGACCTTCTTTACTCTCCTTTCCATATGCAAGCTTCTCGAGATTTTCTTTTTTAGATTCGTCAACTCCTGTGTCTCCACACTTCTTCAACTTCCTTTACACTTGGATCCTCTTCCTCACTAATTTCCCTCATTCTATTTGTCTCTAAGTTGTACACATCATCATCACTGGGTGCTTCTTCAATTTCCTCCTCTTCAAGGTTCTCATCCATCTCATTATCAAGATCCCCTTTAAGTTCAGCTGTTAACTTCTCCTTTGATGGTGTAAACATTTCCTCATTATTAGGTTCATCTTGTTCCTCAATGAGGTTTTTAAGTCTTAGGTATTCACCTCCAAGCACTTGCTTTCTACTAAAGTATAACTCCTTTTCTCCTATGCTAGTTTCCTTAGCATTTCCATTGGAAGTTTTAGCTTAATCTTTTAGGTCTTGCTCAGTATTACTAGGTAGTTAACTTAAGATTTTATCATTCATTTCTGTATAGTGTTGAATCCACCATTTGCTTATGTCTTTTATGGTAGCCTCTTATGCATTTATTCTTGAATCACATTTTTGAATAAAATTTCTCAATGATTGCTACAAAGATTCTCCCTTTGAACCTTATGTGGGTGGAGGTGAAGATTGGCACTAGCCAGCTTGTATCCTAGGTCCTTAAAAACTTCTATCAAATCCTCCTCCTAAATTACCTCCCCATGACAGGTTAGGATGGTCTCTCTAGCTTAGGTTATAGGTGTTTGAGTAAGGGTTATAATTTCTTTGTCCTTAATTGAAATTCCCCAATGCATTAACCTATTCCTCCTTACTATCTCTTAATAGGGCAAAGGGCATTCTAACTTGACAATTTGTGCTTAAATGCCCTACTCCACCGCATACACAACAATACTCATAAGCTTGCTTGCTTTTACTAAGGGCGTTAGCTTGTTTAGCTTTTTCTATCTGAGTGAGTTGAGACAAAAGTGAGACAACTTGTTCTTTAAATCGATTTAATTCTTTCTCTACACTAACATTCGCTACCTTCCTTGGTTGAGCTCTCTCAAAATGCCAACCATAAGCATACGAAGCCATTTATTCAAATATTTCATATACTTCTTTAGCACTTTTGTTCATTATACTCCCTCCCTTCCATCTAAGCAGCAACATTGATCAATAGGTAGCAAGTCTAATGTTTTAGGCATATTGATTAGTTAGTAGCAAGTTTGCCAATCGATCGATAGGCCAAATTTCCTGATTCCATTGATCTTAGCCTCCTTAACTGAATGGTGAGGGTTACCAAGACCATGGTAGCCCCTATGCATTTGTCCGTAGGATAAAAAGTTAATAAAATTCATCTCAAATTAATCCTTTTTCATGCATTTTTGGTAATTTTACTTAAGTTGGTCTATTTTGTGCATAAAGTTCAATTTCACATAAAATTAATAGGTTTTTGCTAAATTTGTGCATAATTGCAAGTTTAAAATTAGGAAAATTTGTGTATTTTAAACTGCGATCAAGTTATATAGCCCTTATGGCAATGTATATGCTCATGTATATTCAATTACACATCTATTCATCATAATACTTATACATATACATATACATACATATATTTATATATTATTAGGTTAGAACATTGGGTCTTTAATGAAAATTTTAAACATGTCTTGTTAGTGGAAATCTTCATTTTGAATTTATTTGACCCTATCTTGGATCAATAATTCATTGTGAAGGAGTCTTCTACCAAGTTCTCTAAAAGTCTTTTGATGATAACAAGCTACTTTTATGTGATTTGCTTATTTATTTAATGAGTATGTAGAATTCAGTTATATGAAAGCTAACGGCCAAAGATGATGATAGAAAAGGTAAGATTAAGAACAAATGAAAGAAAATAAGTTATTGAAGAATTACAATGATGTGAAGTAATGTTTAATATAAGAAGCTCAACAGAATTTTGTGAAAAGAAAAGAAAGAAAGAAAGACAAGAAGAATTAAAATGCACATCTAATACTTGAGAAAAGTTTAGAATTAGAAGAATTTAGACAGATCAGGTTCATAAGAAGCTTCAGAAATATAAAAAGGTTATTGAAGTTTAGAAGCTAAGAAATGTTTTAGAAGTTGAAGCTAGCTTAGAAACAATTTTCAAGTCAAAGACATTTTTGAATTAGAGCCAAATGAAGAAGATTTTGCAAATCAAGACCTAACACTAAGGATTAGCTATATTTAGGTAATACATCAATCATATTCACATCATTGTAAAAGGGAGCACTATTTTAACAATGTCATGAACGAATCAAAAAATCAAGATGACCAAAATATTTGAAGATACATAAACAAAGTGAAAGCTATACTTTTGGAAGAATACTATTGATAGCTAAAGATATCCTTTATCAATAGAAAGGAAACATTTCATTGTTGAAGTCTCAATGGCTATTACTAAGTTTATGTCATTTAAAATTGAGATTAGAAGACTATATAAGAACAAGAAGATCGGTAGAGGAAGACAATCTTTTTGAACAATTGAACCTTTGGAACTACTGACAACTAAGCTTTATGTGAAAGTTTTGATTTATTGTAGTTTTGGAATATTGAGCTAAAGTGATAGGAATTCTACTCTAATCCTAAACAAAGTCACTAAACTTTTTAAACATAATGGTTACTATTTGAAGGAATAGTGAGGGATGTTTTGTAGACCTATGTTAATCCTACAATAGGAATTGTGAGATAAGGCAAAGTCATGAGAATTGTATACCTCATCTTAATTTTCTTTAAAGAGTAAAAATGTGAAAATGATTAATATTAACTACAATTAGTATGGAAAAGATTCTCTATCTACTATCTTCCATAGGTGTGGTATTAAGTGACCTTCTGAGAACAATATTGAAATATCTTCTACCTTCTACATATGCATTAGCACTGTCATTTGCTTAAGAAGATTGTAAAGCTGCCTCTAAATCTTTATACTCTTTTTTAAGCTCATTTTTCTCATTGTAAACATCAAACTCAAGAACTTCCCCTCTAATTATCATAGTATACTTCTTTGGACATTTTAAACCAATGTGTCCAAAGTCTAACAACTTAAAAACATTTTATCTTATTCACCTTCCTCCTAAAACTATTTTTAGATCCTTGTGCTTCCACTCCTCTCCATTCAAAAGTACTAGAACCCTTACCCTTTTGATTACCCTTATGCTTAGTCATTTTGACATTACTAGGTTCTAACCTTTCCTCCACCTTTACTACAACTCCCTTCTCTACCTTTATGCCTTCTACTATTAAAGATTTAAAGGGGGTCGCCTATCTAGCAATTAGAGCCCTATAGTACATATTGTACCTTAAATGCTTAACCTTAACAACAAATTGAATTACCTCATCTAGAGTCTCAAAGTTTTATAACTCTACTACATTGGCAATCACATACTTAAGGCCATATGTGGAACTTGGAATATTTTACTCTATAGGTTCTATTGCTACCTTTTGGGACATAGGCCCTTTGGTCTAAGCTAGTTAGTCCAAGACTTAGGCTAAGCTTTAATAGCCTAGTCTGGAGATAACTTAGCTTCATCCACTATAAATAGGGGATGAAGTTCGACCCCTAAGTAAAGGGATTTTCTTCTTCTTTGCTCCTTTAAGGTTTTTATCCTCTACATCACCTTTACTAACTTAAGATTGGAATGGTTATGCTAGAGTATCCTTCTAGCATCCCCCCACAGCCTTTTTTCTATTTTGTAATTGATCTTTCCATGAAGCCAAGATTGCCCATCAATATGTTTCGATACATCCATCTGATCATTAGCGTCTCAAAGTCCTTCACATAGTCATTAGCACTTATACTTTCCTACCTTAACAATTGTAACTCCAAGTAAATTTCATAAAGGTAATATTCAAGGACAAATCTCTTGCCTATAAGATCCTTCATCTCCCTTTATAGCATAAAGTATCCTAATTCAATCCTTAGTTTATTGATCATGACGTTCTTCTACCATAAATTCGCATACCTAACAAATTCTAAGGCTACCAACCGAACCTTAGTCATATCATCATAATCATGATATTAAAACAATTTCACCACCTTATATTCCCAATTTTAATAATCATCAACCTTTCCTCCTCTTAAGAAAGGCGGTATTTTCAATTTCACCTTATCTCCTTTTATGATCTCTCCAAGGCATCTTCAATTGACTCTTTGTCTACCATTTTATGGAAGATTTACTTTACCAATCCCTTATGCCAACTATTGCACTAAGGAATTCAAATTAGCAATTGGTTATGGTCATTTCAGTAATTAGGCTTTTAGCTCAATTTAATGCCATAGACCAATTTGATGAGCTAGTGATAGGGCCTTAGAAACTGGTTTAATTAGGGATGTCTTAAGGGATTTGGCTTGATAGGCTTGGAACAGGAATCATTAGACTTATTTTTCTACTCTTAGCCTTGCTCAAAGTGGACTCAGAAAAGGTCCTTCCCAATCCTTTTGGGCTTTGTTTAACCTTCATATGCCTTTAAAAGGCTTAAATAAGTCTTAGGCTTATTTTAAAAGGAGATGGGCTCATTTATAAATAATTGGGCCTAACCTAGCATAAGCCCAACCCTAAGGCCTATTCATTTTATAAGAGTTGGAGGCTTGAATGTAGACCATCGATCACTAGTAGTTGATTTAAAGTGATTTGGGTTCATGGGTAAACATACGAGCCTAATATCATGTGTAACTAATGGGTGAGTCTGAACCGCGAGATGGTTTGAAAGATAAATAAGAGTCAAAGGTTAAGCAAGGGTTTCCATGCACCGATAATGGATATAACGCACCAACGCCTTATGCGAGCTCAGGTCATACTTGATATGATGTATAAGTATGGCCGGAGGTCATTCATCACTAGTCTATGATTAATGGGTTAGATAAGAGTAGCTCAAGAGTAAGCAGAAGAACACTTAGCTCAAGAGAGTATAAAGGTTCAATGTATTCTTTATATGTTCTTCCTACAATTATTACAATTTGTAAGTATTTATAATGCCTAATTAAGTTAAGTCCTAGGTTATAGGAAATTACAGAAAAGGCTCCCTATTAGCTAAGGAAAAAGGGGGAGTAATTTACAAGGGTATCAATGTAATCGTGCAAAAAGAATATCTTTTGTTAAAAAGGACAGTACGGACATCAGAAAAAGGATAGCGTGCGTAGGGTTCACTCATTCTATGGTCCCTATGACACTATTATCTAAGTAAGGGTGAGGTCAGCGTCAACAATTCAGCAGCTTGGGCAATTAAGATTAGACCGGGTTTGACTCAAGGGGTAACTCATTTTCAAGTTGGCCTTAGATGATCAGCTCTTGACAGTTGTTAGCTTAGCTTCGGCATTGCCGAGGTTAGTTGTATTCCTAATTTGATGCTTGGACTAGTATCTGTTGTGAAGGGATTGGCTCGGCATGTTGATTGGTCACCTTGGTAGTTCCCTAAAATGATGTAGAGAGTGAAGTAACTCAGTAAATTAGACTAAGGAATAAACTGATCCTCGGTGCTTAGTTCACCTCGGATAGCTTGGCAAGCTAACTAGGTAAGCCCACGAGCTTGAGAGTGCATGATTGGTCTATAACCCCTGTCATCCCCTCTAAACTATTTGCGATTTGAGATCAAATTTGGCTTGGCTTCAGATTGCTTGTCCTTAGAAGGTACGATTACAGATCAACAATGTTGAAGGAGTTTGAGACTCCATATTCCTCAGGTAATTCAATTTGCTAGGCATTAAGATTGATCTTTTCAAGCAACTTGAAAGGTCTGTTGGCCTTGGGAGACAATTTGCTCTTCCTCAAATTTGGAATTGTTCCTTGTTGAGGTGGATCCAGACCAAATCACCTAATTGGAATTCTTTCTTTTTCCGTCCTTGGCTTCACTTCTCAAGCTTAATAGTAGCTTGATTAAATTGCTCTACTACCTTTTAGTGCATAGCTTTGATGGCTTCGACTCTTTCTACAGTTGGTTGGTCATCATCAGGTCTCAGTAGGGAATGTGATCCACCAAGAGCTCAGGGTTAAACCCATAGGCTACCTTAAAGGGAGTCTTGTTCATCACATTATAGGCGGTCCTATTGTAGGAAAATTTAATGATTGGCAGGCATCGATCCCAATCATCAATGTTCCGCCTGACAGCAACCTGTAGCAAAGTTCCTACTATTCTATTGACAACCTCGGTATGTCCATTGGTTTATGGATCATAGGACGTACTATACAATAGCTTTGTTCCCATTCACCTCCATAGTGTCCTCCAAAAGTGGCCCATGAACTTCAGGTCTCAATCTGAAACAATGGTCTTGAGAATCTTGTAAAGCTTGATTACTTCCTATAAGAAAAGAAAAGAGATAGATGAAGCGTCATTAGTTTTGGAACAAGACATGAAATGTGCCATCTTACTAAATTGATCCATGACCACCATGATGGATTCCTTCCCTCGAGATGTCCTCGGTAACCCTAGTATGAAGTCTATACTCAGCAGGTTTTGGTCAGGATAGGCAAAGGTAGATAGTATCTTTTCTTGGTTCTACTCTTCACTTTTTAGCAGGTTACACACCTTTCCAGTACAAATTAGAAATCTCTCTTCATCCTTAGCTAAAATAATCTAGATGAGAGTACCTCATGGGTTCGACGCTGGCTGAAGTGTCTTGTCAATCCGCCCCTATGCACCTTATATACTAGCAATTCTCTTATAGAATAGGTCAGGATATACAGTCTCGTCTTTCTCAACAAGTATCCCTCTTCCCTGTAATAGTCATCCAGAGTCTACCCCTCCTTACATCGGGCATAAATGGGACCAAAATATGGATCCTTAGCATATAGATTCTTTATGGAGGAAAAACTAAGTAACCTTATCTATAGTTTGATCAGGAGGCTATGTTGTCTTAATAGGGTGTCAGCCACTACGTTATTCTTCCCGTTCTTATATTTCACAACATAGGAAAATCTCTCCATGAACTCGACCTAATTGGCTTGTCTCCGAGACAACTTGGGTTAGCTCTTAAGATATCTTAAGGATTCATGATCGATATAGATCACAAATTCCTTAGGTAGCAAATAGTTTTGCTATATAGTTAGGGCTCAGATTAAGGAATAGAACTCCTTGTCATAGATAGAATAGTTGAGTGTAGCACCTCGAAGTTTCTCACTAAAGTAAGCAATAGGCCAACCTTTTTGCATTAGTACGGTGCATATGCCTAATCTAGACACATCACACTCTACTTCAAAAACTTTATCAAAACTCAGTAGAGCTAAGACAGGGGTTGTAGTTAGCCTCTCTTTCACCTCCTCAAAACTCCTCTATTCCTTCTCTCCCCATCTAAATTCAACATTCTTCTTTGAGAGTTCGATAAGTAGGGCCACAATCATACTAAAATTTCTTATAAACTTACAATAGAATGATGCTAGGCCGTAGAAACTCCTCATGTTGGTTGAAGTAGTCTACACTGGCCATTCGGTGATTGCTATAATCTTTTCTTCATCAACTCGTATGCCATAACCACTTACATCAAACCCCAAGAATATCACTTCAGGTTGGCAAAAGTCGCACTTCTTGAGATTAGCATAGAGCTGTTTAGCTTAAAGTTTTGCAAAGACTCTTCAAAGATGCTACTGGTGAGTTTTTAGGTCGGGGCTATACACCAAAATATCATCAAAATAAACCATGACAAACTTCCCTATTATTTCTTTAAGCACATGATTAATCAAGTGCATAAATATGCTTGGTGCGTTAGATAATTCAAATGGCATTACAAGCCATTTATATATTCCATGGCACATTTTGAATGCGCCCTTCCACTCAGACCTTCGCACATTCAGATACGATGGTATCTAGACTTGAGGTCGATCTCAAAGAACACTCTTGCTCCACTTAACTTATCTAGCATGTCATCAAGTCTGGGTATGGGATACCTATACTTGATTACTTGGCTATCTACATACATTCTTTGAGAACTATCTTTCTTTGACACTAACAAGGCCAGCATAGCATAAGGGTTAATGGACTCGCGTACATACCCTTTCTTCAACAGCTCATCTACTTGCTTTGACAGCTCGGCAGTTTGTTTAAGATTCAGCTTATAAGCAGGTTTATTCAGTAGTGCGACTCCTAGTTGCAAGTTAATTGCATGTTTGACACTTTGGATGGGAGGTAGACCTTCCAATAACTCTTTTCGAAACAAATCGGTGAACTCTACTAGTAATGTTTTCACCTCGGCAGGCTGCTCCCTCTCCTCAGGCCTCATCTCCAGTATCCTTCGGACCAATAGATAGGTTGATCCTTTAAGCTCCATTTCTCTTTTCAAATTAGTTTGAGTCATTACTAAAACCTCTTTCTTCAGGGTTTAACTGAGTTGGGACTGCATGACCCTTACCTACTCGACAGTCATAGGACTCAAGTTCACCCTCCTACCTTTATGCTCTAGGGAACAAGTATTCCTCCTTCCATCATATATCATTGGTCAATTGAACATCTATGGTCATCTGAGTAGAATGTAGGATACACTCATTGGCAACACATTACAGAGTACTTCATCTCAATATTTTCCAATGCAAATCGGCACAAACACTTATTTGTTCACCTGTAGGGATCCCTTATCACTAAGCTAATGAAGCTTATAAGGTTTTGGGTAAGGCTTGGTTAGCAATTTCAATTGCTGGACCATAAATGTAGAGGTTGCATTGGTACAACTCCTACTATCAATGATCAGGGTACACAGTGACTCATTCACCTTACATCTGATGTGGAAGAGAGTTTCTCTCTGTTCATCTTCGGGCATAGGATTGACACTCATTGTCCTCTTCAACATTAGAGCGGTCGGTATAAAGTTACCTTCCTTACTGTAGATAACTTCTTCCTCAAACAACTTGGCTTATTCCTCCTCTTTTAGCTCCTCCACTTCCTCATCAATACTATCTACTTCAATAGTTGACACCTCGCCTTGGATTACCATAGTTCTTCTATTCGGGTACTGACGGCCATGTGTCTATATCCTTGGTATTTAAAACACTTGATCTCACTCATCTTTCTCCTCGAACTTTGGCCTTTCTCAAATTTCCTTAGGACTTCCTTCTCCTCTGCTTACGTAGTCTAAGCAGGTCGAGTCTTCGCAGCCTTACTTGGTTTCGTTCACATAAGTATACTCAAAACAGTTTGGCTATTGTTAGGTTAGTTGAATGGTGGTTAGAATCTTCTTGTTTGGCACCTTTCTATCCTCTAGGTAGCTCGGATTGTGTAGTCAAGCGATCTACTATCTATGATTTCTAGGATATCTTCAATCTCGTATTTAATCCATCGATGAATTAGGATATAGTTTGATCTTCTGGCTTGTTGACTTCGCATCAAATCATCAAAATCTGGAATTCCTTGACATAAGCTTCAACAGTCGATCCTTCTTGCCTCAATTCCTATAATCTTTTGAAGGCATCCTATAGATAGTAGCTTGGCACAAATCTCCTCCTCATGACCCTCTTCATCTCATCATAACTCTTAATTTCATATTCCCCTTCTCTTTGTCGGATAGCCTACATAGGTAATCTTCGGCATCTCTACTTCCAGAAAAGCTTGGATTACACATCCTCAACCCTTCAACCTTAAGGGTTCATATATTCCTTTCTTCAGGCTCATAGTATTCCTCTGCTTCATTGCCTCCCTCCTCTTCCTCCTTAATCTCTTTAGGGCTAGCCTTTATTTGGCATCCCTACCCATTTCGTCAACTCAGGGTGGTCGAGTTAGGACATTAGCTCGCTCTTGCTGCTCATGTCCTTGGGTTAGCCTATTTCTAGCTCGTTCTCTATCTTCTTACATAACAGTCATCAAATTAGCTACCAAGTCAGTGAGCCCATCTAATCGGTCACCTACTGACTGAGGCATGAAGCACCTTTCTTACCCTTGGCTTTGTCAAGCACCACTGTCTTAGTTTCCTAGAGTTCCTTAAATACTTGAATCTGACATTGTTGGTTAACTCACAAAATTGATGTTTTAAACACCTCCCAATGTTCTTTTTGTAAATGATAATAATAGAACAATAACTACAACTTCCACTATTACGACGACAATACATAGTGAATAAACAAATAACTGCACTCTGTTTTTGCATTTAAGAAATGGGGGAAAACAAAGCATAGAATTTTCCCTCAACACTTCTCAAATACCAAACTCCTATGTTAACAGTAAAACTTCTATCACACAAGAACAGTAACAAACCACTCAAAGAATACAGTAGCAAAATCCAGCTTTGAATATAACCAAGCTCTAATACCAGGATGATACAGGTCTGTGGGTGAACACACAGGCCTAATATCATGCGTAACCAATGGGTGAGTCTAGACTACAAGATGGTCTAAAAGATAAATGAGAGTTGAAAGTTAAGCAGGGGTTCTCGTGTATTGATAGGCATTTTTTGATAATTACTATGTAGGCTTATATCCATCAGCCTAATACTTAAGCTCGGTCCAATAATCCAGTCCGAGTGCAATTTCCATAAACTTACTGTAAATACCAAGCAAAATTCCTAAGTAAGGGCCTCTTCCAATCTCTTATTTTTCTTAACTACTCAACATTTCTCTCTACATGACAAGAAGGCTAACTTAAGCATCGAAGTGGTTGTATCGGAGTACCCTCTAGCACCCCTCGAAGCCGTTTTCATGTTTTGCAAGTGTTCGCACACTGGGATGAAAATCAATCGTCAACAATTGGCACCGTCTGTGGGAATTGAGATGATTCTTATCATATTTCTCAAGTGAAATTTCTTGTCCTTTAGTTTTCTTTCAAAATCCACATCCATCTTTCGTATATAAGAGTTCTTTGTTCGAAACCAGTATGGGATTTCAGATGTTGTCCGTTTTCAAAAGGAGCATGACTTTCGGAAGTTATAGTTATGGGATGACAAGATAAAGATGATCTATCACCACCAAGACCATGTATGTTGGCTACATCTTAATGACCATTTTTGTGGTTTGTTTATGACCTTTTCATCCTGATATGGGTAAGAAATTTACAACCTTATGATCCTTTATGATTCCTACTTCTAAAAGTATGTAAAGACTGCATCAAAACAACATTGTTGTTTTTTAATCCATGAAAGACAGATCTTTTCCCCCTTTCAAAGTTTTATGAGATTTAATTGCATCATGAAAGGAGGAAAAACCATTATAGATAATTACCATGGGAGTACACTTTGGAAACACTTTTAATTTAAGAGAAAAAAAAAAACTACCTTGCCTAACTGCCATTTTCGGTTTTCGGTATGCCTAGTGGTTTATATATACTTTAATGGCCATGAATTGGATGTTTTTCGAAACTTCAGTCAATATTCAAACCGTGGGATATCAATCAATATCCATAATGGTTGCTTTCATAGCCAAATGCTAAGAACAGTTTATGTTAAGCACATTTGGCCAAGTGGTTCATCCAAAGTATGAAGGTCAAATTGTGTTAAGTATCCGAGAAAATGTTGCTGAACAACACAGCTGAGTAGTCAAAGATCCATGGCTATGCCGAATAGCCGAGAAAACGACTATAATCTTATTTATCAGAGAGCAATGCCGAGTAAAGTTTCTGAGTAACCTCGGCATCCTTTTCCAAACTTCTAAGGAGGAGTACAACATTCCAATGTGAGTACTTAATGACGAGATCCAGCTTCAAGTAACAATAAATAAAGTTCAGCAACCTCTTGAGATGGAGTTAAGTGCTGTGATGCATGAAGTTAAGTCATCCAGCTCCCACTCCAAGCTTCCGAGCTCTTGTATTTTTAGCCAGTGTTCTAAACTATTTTGGTCATCTTCATAACAGTACCCTCAGCTGATTAGGATGAACAACCACAACGTCCAACACTAATTGGCAGTAGCTTCACAAGTCGAGTTGCAACTCCTAACCAAGCATAGTTTCCAAGTTACAGTGCATACGACAATTCGTGGGTGTGCAATTTAAGCCAAGCAAAGTTTTCAAACCATAATACACAGCAATTTGTGATTAAATTTGTCGAGCTAGCAAATTTTGAACACTCCTATCCTGATCTTGAGAGGAATCGAGCTCTAGCAACTGAATGTGTTGAGTGCCAAGAGTTATATCTAAGTCCATGCTGACTGCCGAGTGGCCGAGAAGCTGACTAGTAGAACTCCCTTAAATGATTGCTGAGTGATAGAGATTCATTTGTTTAGAACCTACTAAGTGGCCATAAGCTATAGCCAAGTGGCATTATGGCCGAAAAACCTTATTGTCGAGTGGCTCGCAAAGTGGTCGAGAAGTTGAGTAGTAGACTATCAAAAGTGCCAAGCTTCTTATTGTGAGCCATTCATTCAAGTTCGCTATTGTGCTATGGTGAAGCGACACTCAACTAGCCAAATTCATAATGCAATTCCGATTGGAAATGCTTTACTACAGTTTATGCTTTTAAGTCGAGCTACACTCTTTGAACATGAAGCTCTTTATAGCTGAGTTTTCGTAAACTTTTTAAGTGTGACTTGAGTTTCTGAGAATTTTCTCAATGTGTCAAGCTCTACAAAAGTCGACTTTGTAAGTAAGTGTTGAGTTCGCTTCTATCCAAATCATATGGCCCCAAATCGAGCTTCAATAACCTCATTTGAGGACAACTCAGTATTGAGAATTCATTTTTCAAATTCCGAATTGAGCCACCATAATTGAGTACAGCATGGTTTAATTTTTGAACATCAATAGCAAGAGACGAGTGCCAACTTGATCTAAGTTCATTCTATGATTTAATCAAGTTAGTACATGATGCATGAGCTATGGCAAGTGTGAATTTGTGCTCCGAGAGTAATTTACGTGCCAAGCAACTCCTAGCATGTGTGTTGACTGTGGCTGAGAAGTTGTGTTTTTTGAGTCACTCCAGGTTATCGAATTATAAGTCACAGAGTAGTTCATTGCCTCGATAAATTGGAACATTGTAACAAATGAGGTTGCTAACTGAGATTGTCTCTAAGCCAACTCTACATGGAAGTACCCAACTCCACGTGGAAGTACCCTACTTCACTTGACCAGTGTAGGACATATCCATTCACATATTGGTTTTCACCAATGAAAGATGAGTAAAAATTCTCTATCATTACCTTTGACTCATTTAATTATTTATTTTGAGCTATGTGCTTTACGTTGTTGTTCATGGCAATTAATTGTTACTATTCATACTTGACTCCTAAACAATGTATTATCTATCCATATGACACTCCAACGTAAATAAAAAGACGAATTAGGGCCAATTAAATGCTCTCTATTTTAAGCCCAAGTAGATGTAATCTACTAATGGGAAACTCCTTAATAGCTCTAAGTTTTACACTCAATAGATAATGACTTAGTATAAATTTAATTGCCCTATCTAATAAATAGACAACGAGCCACTTAGAAAGCTTCAGCTATAAAATGGTAGCAGGTTAAACACTCAAATTTGGCATTTGGTACCAAAGTCCTATATATTAATGGACTAGAAGCCAATTAGCCTACTCTATGGATCTAGTTAACGTAGGTTATGTTCTGTTCAGACGACCTATTTGCTCATCTGGCCTCTTTAGGCCTTTACCTCTTTAGGCGCTCTCACCTCTTCAGGCGTATTAACCTCTTTAGGCCCTCACCTCTTTAGGTGTATTAGTCTCTTCAGGCTTATTAGCCTTTTTAGGCCCTCGCCTCTTCAAGCGCTCTCACCTCTTCAGGCGTATTAACCTCTTTAGGCCCTCACCTCTTCAAGTGTATTAGTCTCTTCAGGCTTATTAGCCTTTTTAGGCCCTCGCCTCTTCAGGCGCTCTCGCCTCTTCAAGCGCTCTCACCTCTTCAGATACTCTTACCTTTATAAGTATATTAGCCTCTTTAAGCCTTCACCTCTTTAGGTGCTCCCGCCTCTTCGATCTTTACCTTTTTAGGCATACCAACATTCATACGTACTCCGATCACTCTTGCTTTTCACCTTTTCATCCCTTTGCCTCTTCAAGCACTCTAGCCTCTTTAGGCTAAGATTACAAACCTTTCTAAAAATCCCATGAAATCAACTTCCCTAGATACTCTCTTTTTTTATTGTCGCCAAAGAGAGCGAGGGGCCAGTGTTAATAGGCATTTTTTGATAATTACTATGTAGGCTTATATCCATCGGCCCAATACTTAAGCTCGGTCTTATTATCTAATTCGAGTGCAATTTCCATAGACTAACTATAAATACCAGGCAAGATTTTTGGTAAGGGACCCTCTTCCATTCTCTTATTTTTCCTAACTACTCAACGTTTCTCTTTACATGACAAGGGAGCTGACTTAGGCATTAGAGTGGTCGCGCTAGAGCACCCTTCAATACCCCTCAAAGTCATTTTCATGTTTTGTACGTATTCATACATCGGAATGAAAATCAATCGTCAACACCATGCATTTACGATGGATATGATGCACTAACGCCTTATAAGAGCTTAAGTCACACTTGATATGATGTACAAGCATGGTTGGATGTCATTCGCCATTAGTCTATGCTCAATGGGGCTAGATAAGAGTAGCTCAAGAGTAAGTAGAAAAACACTTAGCTCAAGAGATTATTAATAGTCAGTTTTCATCTACTAGGCCTAAAAAGCATTAACTTTGCTTACTCGTCCATTCGGCTACTGACAGGCTGGGTAATCGACATTCTTAGCCTTCTACTAAGTAATTGACACTTGGTATTCCATCAAGCAATACAAATCTGCTCCTAATTTGAATTCAAGTTCATGGTGTGAACAGTTATCACAAGCACGGTTATATTACATAACTGCCTACTCTCCCTACATTTCAAGAAAGGTATCTAATTAAGAAGCTTCTACTTGTCTTGACAGTTATTCCAATAATTGCTCCTTTAGACATGACAATCTTTTATAAATACAGGAAAGAAATTCTGTAAGAAGGATTTCATAACTCTCAACCTCTTGACTTTACTTTTCTCATTCCTACTTACTAACTTAGGCATCAAAGTGGCCGTACCGGACTAGCCTTGGTACCAAGCTATCTTCCTTTCTTTTATAAGACATTTCCAACTCCCAAAATTCACCAACAACATTTGGCACCGTCTGTTTTTCCTTAAATATGCCCATAAGGCTAAAACTAGATCGACCAAGAGTACAAGTGTTGTCACTTCCTATTAACACCTTAAGGGGGGGGGGGGGGAGTCGGCATATTGATGAGCAACAACTAGCTAGACTTAAGCAACTTTGCCTCGATTTGGCTAAGGAAAACTCAGAGTTAAACAAAAAGTATGAATAGATCCTTAACCTCCTTTATAATCGCATTCATCCAAATTAGAACAAAGAGCATGGCGATCATGATGATCATGATGCCGATAATAGCGATGATTCAATTTATTCATCGGAGTTGCCAAAAAAGCAAGCTGAGGTCGCAATAAGACCTTTAGCTCCTACTTTCAAAAAGAATGATAGAGGTAAGTAATCGCAGTAAGTACACTATACGAGACCCTCGTATGTTAACACCCTTGTTGCAATAAGCAAGCAATTCCAAATCAAGAAGAGTCCCTTTATTCTAGAGATTTTAGAGGAAGTGAGTCCCTTTGTTCCAAATATTTTGGAGGAAGTGATACCTTGACACATCAAGCTGCCACAATTTAAAACTTATGATGGAACAAAAGACCCTGAAGACCACCTAGAGTACTACCATACGTTGGCCAAGTTGCATGGTTTGAGTAATGTAGTAGCCTATCAAGCTTTTCCCTCAACTTTGAGGAATGCATCCAGTACATGGTTTAAACACTTAAAACTAAACACCATTTGTTGTTTCTATGAATTTGTAGAAGTGTTTCTTCAACACTTCCTTACAAGCAAACTTCCTGTTAAGGATTCCTTAATGCTTACAACAATTAAACAAATATTAGATGAGTTAATCAAAGACTACCTAGCCAAGTTTATGGCCGAGATGGTTTAAATCCCAAAATTAGATATGAGTATTGCCCTTAACGCCATAATCGATGGAGTTAAGTCCCATGGAGACTTTTTAAAGTCTCTCACAAAGAACAAATAAAAAACTTTCGCTAAGTTTAAGGCTAAAGCCACCTCGTACATCCGTTAGGAAGATAACATAAAGGCTAGGCAAGAGGCTAATCAAAATAGAGGAGATAGAAAACATGACAAGAGAAAAAGTGTGAAGGATAGACTCAGCTCAGATGATGATCAAAGTTCGAATGTCAAGAGAAAGAGACTAAGGATTCCGACATTTTCATCCCACACACCTGTCAATCATCTAATTTTAGATATATGGATGGAAGTGCATGGACAGAGAGGCATTCTGTAGTGGCTAGAAAGAATGAGAGGAAATCCTTAAAGGAGAAATTCCAACAAGTATTGTGACTTCTACAGCGACAAAGGTTGTAACATAGATGAGTGCATCCAGCTTAAGGATGTAATTTAACATGGGCATTTGCAAAAATTCTTTGCATATGATGTCAAAAATATTGAGAGACCATCTTAGAAGAGACGTGAGGAATAAGAGAATGACACTCGGCTAATTGTAGCTAGGAGAGATACAAGGGATGTGAATCCCAGTAGAGTACTTAACGAAGTGATCAACACCATTGTAGGCAAACCTACTATAGGCCAGTTAAGCTCTTCAAGCTTGATGAACACCAAAAATTATGTCTATAACATCTAAGGTAGGAAGGTTAAGATTAGCAACACAATTTCTTTCATGGAGGATGACTTTGAGGGTATCTAGAGACCGCATGATGATGTACTGGTTATTAGTGCAAGAGTCACCAACTTCGAAGTCAAGAAAATTCTTGTTGAAATAGGAAGTTTGGCTAATATCATTTTTTAGCATACGTTCGACCAAATGAGACCCAAGATCAAAGCATAACTAAGATCTTATAAGTATGATTTATATGCCTTTAACAACTAACCGGTCTAAGTAACCGAAGTAATTTCTTTGCTGATACAGATCGACAATGATGAGCATATTGTAGAGGACAAAGTAGACTTCTTCGTCGTCAAATATTGGTCCCCATACAATATGATAATGGGACGGCCATGTCAACATCTATTCAACATTGTCCCTTCAACTGCATATCTTAAAGCTAAGTTTCCTAATCCCACAGGAGTTAGTGTATGCAAAGGGGATCAGTAACTAGTAAGGTCCCTATATATGAAGACCTTAAGACAAGAAGAGGTATTTCAATTAGAAACCTGTTCGAAAGGCAAGTTTGTCGGCATAGAGAATGCTGAGAATAATATTGAGGAAATTTCTTTAGGAGATGACCCTAGGAAAAACAATGAGGATAGGGAAGCCCTTATTTGCAGATATACGGCAAAGTTTAATTAACTTCTTGTAATCTAATGCTGACATGTTTGCATGGTCCCCTTCGGACATGCTGGATATCCTAAGAGAAGTTATAGTACACAAGCTCCAAATTGATCTGAGTGTGAAGGTGGTCCAATAAAAGAAAAGGCATTTTGCATAAGAGAGACAAGCAGCAATAGAAGAAGAAGTCCAAAAGTTATTGAAGGTAAGATTTATCCGGAAAAGCCTTATTCGACTTGGCTAGCCAATTGTATGCTAGTTAAGAAGTCTAATGGTAAGTGGCAAATGTGCATAGACTTCATGGATCTCAACAAGGCCTGCTCCAAGGATTGTTTCCCACTACAAGAAATCAAGCAGATGGTAGATGCGATCACTAGACACGCTCTACTTTCTTTTATGAATGCTTTCTCTAGTTACAACAAAATCAAGATGGACAAGGAGGATGAAGTCCATACGTTTTTTGTTACCAATTTTGGAATGTATTGTTATACGGTGATGCCTTTTAGGCTGAAAAACGCCAATGCAACCTACTAAAGACTTGTTACCAAGATGTTCAAACCTTAAGTTCACAGAAATATCAAAGTATATGTTGACAACATGATTATGAAGAGTGTGAAGGAGGATTGGCATCTGGCTGATCTTGAGGAGACATTTGCTACAATAAGGAGATACAACATGAAACTCAATCCATAGAAGTGCGTCTTTGGCGTAATGTTAGGAAATTTTTCTAGATGTATGGTTACTTGGCATGACATTGAAGCCAATTTGAGAAAGATTGAGGCAATAAGAAACATGAAATTCCTTCGTATGGTTAAGGAAGTGCAAGAACTCATCAGGCAAATAGCCACTCTCAATAGATTTGTGTTGAGAAGTGTGGATAAGAGTACAAAATTCTTTTAAATCTTAAAGAATCCGAAAGAATTCAACAGGTCCGACAATTACGAAAAAGCTTTCAATGATCTAAAAGAATTCCTTGCGTCACCACCCATACTCTTGATACCCATCTTAAGAAAGAGTCTACATTTATATATATCAATCAGCTACCAAGCTCTTTCTTCTGCATTGGTCTGAATTGACAGCAAATAGTATCGACCCATTTAATACGTGAGTCATGTTTTGCAAGGGCCAGACCTTCAATACACGAAAATTGAGAAATTTGTTTTAGTAATGGTTCTCTCAGTAAGGAAATTGAAACCGTATTTTAAGGCTCACTAGATTATAGTACTCACTGATCAACCATTGCAACAAGCATTGTAATGGCCTGACTCTTTTGAGAGGATGATAAAATATGCCTTAGAGCTAAGTGCCCATGGCATACAATACAAACCTAGAACGGTGCTAAAAGCTTAAGTACTGGCAGACTTTGTTGCCGAATTCACTGGTGAGGAGGATAGTGTAAAGTTTACTGAGAAACCTATCTGGTTCCTTTATGTGGATGGTTCTTCGACGAGAGAAGTAAGTGGTGCAGGCCTTGTTCTTAAAGGCCCCCATAATGTCAAAGTTCATTATGCTTTAAAATTTAGATTACCAACCAGTAATAATGAAACAGAGTATGAAGCTTTGATTGTTAGACTGAAACTAGCAAAAGAAATTGGCACTGAGAAACTTGAAGTGTTCTTTGATTCACAATTGGTAGTAAATTAGGTCATAGGAAGTTATGCGACAAGGGAAGAAGAGATGAGCAAGTACCTGTTGGTGGTATGAACACTCGTAGAAGAGTTTCAATCTTTTTCTATTCATAAGATTTTGAGAAGTAAGAATATTGTTGTCGACAAGTTGTCAAAATTAGACAATATGGCATTTCTTGATTTGAGCAACAAACTTTTTGTCAAATTTCTTCAATAGAAAAGTTTATCCACTCTTTCACGAAGCTGTAAGTTAGCTCCTTGCCCAAAAGAAAAATCTTAGATGGATCCCCTAATGGATTATTTAAGAGACGGTATTCTTCTTGATGACAAGAAAGGAGCACGAATATTGGCTTACCAAGTTGTGAACTATATGCTGATTGATGGTTAGTCGTATAAACACGGCATGTCACAACCTTATCTTTGATGCATTCCTCTAGAGATGCCTAGAGGGTGTTTTTCGAGCCACATGGTTATGTTGCAATAACTACGTAAAAGTGTAAACATTGTATGTTTGAGTAGCACAACTTAGTTATTATTAGCTGACCATGAGAAAAGATACAAAGGTAGTTGTTCAATACTACCCTCCATGCTAGAAGCACAAGTCGTCGAGTAATGCACTTGCAATTGAGTTATGCAGCCTAACTAGCCCCTACCCTTTTTCCCACTGGAGGTTAGACATTCTCTGACCTTTTTCGAAGTTTATTACCCAGCGATAATTCGTAATTATTTCCGTGGGTTACTTTACCAAATGGGCAGAGGCCAAGGCAATGGCGAAGATCACTAAGTAGAAAGTGAAAACATTCATTTTTAGTTCCATCATATCAAGATTCGGAGTTCCTTACATGAAAATCACGGATAACAGCCCGCAATTTAACAATAATAAGTTCTGGGCATTTTGCGAGAAGTGCAGCATTCACCTCATCTATACATTTTTAGCACACCCTTAAATGAATGGATAAGTTGAAGTCGTAAACAAGATCATTTTGCACAACCTAAGAAGGAAAGGAGATCAAGTTAGAGGGAAATGTGCCGATGAATTGCCAAATGTCTTATAGGGGTATTGAACTATCCATAGAATTGCGATTGGGGAGACACCCTTCAAGTTAACATACAGCACGGAAGTCATGTTATCGATTGAGTTAGATTTTTCTAATCTATGGACACAAAACTTCAACGTTATGGTTAATCAAGTTAGATTAATGGTAAATTTAGACACCATTGATGAAATCAAAGATATTGCAAGAGCTAGGGTTGTGGCATACTAGCATAAAGTAGCAATGTATTACAATTAGAAAGTAAAGCACAAGGTTTTTCAACCTAAAGATCTAGTTTGTCGAAAGATGGAAGTTACTAGCATGCGAATAAGTCAAGGAAAGCTTAACGTGAATTAGGAAGATCTTGTTAGGATTTGGGAAGTCGTTGGCAGGGGGGCTTATCGACTAGAAATGTTAGATGGATCTATCATCCTTCGAGCATAGAACACTGAGAATTTGAAATTATATTTCAATTGATTGGTCAGATGATGTTCATCTCAACTTGTTTGTAAGGCAATAGCCTACTTACTTATAAGACTACAGTACTTTTTTATGAGAATTATGTTTGAAGTCTTCTAATGTTTCTTATTTTTTCAAAATTGCCAAGTTAATGAGTTTTAGACTACACAGCAAATGAACTAGCTTAAGTTCTAGCCTATCATGGTTAACAAACTACGTAAATTAATCTTATAGTAGAGTAATGCGGCTAATCTACACCTCAAATGGGTAATAGACAAAGTCTATAAAGAAGCATAAATTAGGTGTGTGAAATAAAATATGCTAAGAAATAATTGGGCGTATGAATTAAAACATGCTTAGAAATAATTAGGTGTGTGAAATAAAACATACTGCGATATACTTAACATGTGATATAAAACATGCTAACGAATAAGAACGTTTGAAATAAGACACACACATCATACATGCCGAAAAGCGTAATGTGTGAAATAAAACGCACTTGAAGCAATTAATATGAAATATACTTTTTCCTTCAATAAAGTATTTTTACAAACACTCAACCTAGTAGAGAAAGCAATGAACAAAGAATATAAAGAAAATCCTAAGACCTATCCTTAGAGTTAGCATAAGTAATTTTTAGATCGGAGGTTGGGGCTTTCTCCGAGTGAATTTCTTTTTCAACGCTTTAGGTTTCAGAGCCAGCAAATTTCTCTTTCTACACATTGGGGATTTCTTTTGTTAGACGTCCTTCGTCTTCCCCTGGATCCTCCGCATGAGCTTTGTCATTACCCTCATTAACAATCTTGGCACTTGCCTCATCATCATCATCCTTGTCGGCACCGTTGACTTTGTCATTGATGTCAGCGAAGTCAAGGCAGAAGAGATCGTAATTAAGGTAAAGCTTTAGGATCTCCTCTCTTGCCACTTAGACCCCCTCTAACAACTTCTTTTGTAGAAGTCTCTTATACTGCCGACTAGAAGTGACTATATCGAATACCTCTTTAACTAAGGGTCCTCTTTTCACAGTCTCCTCTAGTTCGGCAATATAGCTTTGCAAGTTCGTGTTGTTGGTCTCCAACTCTTTAATTTGCATTCTAAGCCTATCTTCATCATCACTCATCTTGTAAAGAGTTCAACCCAGCCCCCAACACTCTTCTTTCTTCTTCTATAGCTCCTCCTTTAGGCCTTCTGACTCCTTTTATTACTCTTCCATTTTGGCCTTTAGGCTCGAGACTTCATTAGTAGTAAGGGTATGTGCTAACTTTTCAACAACAACTTTTTCTTGGAGCTTTCTCACCTCCATTTCGGCCCTTATCCTTACATTCTTGGCAGCAACAGTCTAGGCTTTGGAAGCATTATATGCATCCTCAATTTTCGACAACAATTTCACTTAATATGTTGAGTACTGGGAGTAACTCTACATAATACATAGATTACTATGGATCTTACCTTCTTAGTTTCTTTATCGGCTTCATCCAAAGCCATCAAAATGTGGCTGAAGCCATCAAAATGTGGCTGCTCATCTGAAAGGAAAACTGAATATCAGTGACTAAGTAAATTAAATAGCTAAAAGATAGTTATGTATACTCACGTCGTATAACTTAGCCGCGATATGGCCCTTATTGCAATTGCCGACCTTGTCGACATCCTTCTTAGCAATCTCTTTGTCCTTTGGAAGAATAATTCCTTCCATTAAGGCCAAAGATTTTGTCTTATTGCCTAAGGATGAGTTGATATCCAAAATGTTATGGCTTCAACATGGAACGAAGTATTAGCCAACCTTCTTGTTAGGGACGAATTCGACATTATTGATGCCGAGAGCTTTAGACCGCATTGCCTCCTTCGTCCTCTCATCCAAACCCTTGGACCTTTTGGCATAAGGTTGGTTGGCGAGTTCCTTTCTCGGTCTCTTATCAGCGCTCGGTGTCGCCAGAACCACTAATGATGACCCTTCGGTAGCAGTAGCATCTTTGGCCTCATTGTATGGTTATGTCTTTGGACTACCCTTTCTCAGCTCAGTAGAAAGTCAAATATTTTCAACCGAAGGCTCCTTAGAATGATGGACTTTGGCCAGCACTATTTTCTCACCTTCCTTTTACCTCTCGGATGGTCAAGAGGTTTTCTTTTGTGCTATTGCCTACTTTACCGCGTCCTCCTTTGTCATTTTCTTCATAGTAGCAGTTGCTGTGGCAGTAGCCCTCTTATTGGCTTTTGATTTCTTGGCTTTAACCTGGGCTAGCAGCTTAGCAGGATTGACCTCACCAGTACCCATATCTATAATATGAGCAAACATATTAATATTAATATAGGGGGAAAGAATAAACTTACATTCTCCGTGCCGAACAATGTTCAGAGGCGACAATTCTCCCCTCAAGTCATAAGAACAGCTCTCCTCTTATAGCAATACTCGGTACAGTGGTAACTCATTAGCGTACTTTCTTTTTTAGAAAAGATTGGCTCTCTGCTTTCATAACGTTGTATAATTCTCTCAATGTCCTAGAAGAACATTTTGTTCTTCTTCCTTTCTTGAATTTTCTTTGCCGTTGTGGCATCATTCAGCATCAATTCTATATCTT
This sequence comes from Lumnitzera littorea, assembly GCA_024138015.1. Taxonomy (NCBI): domain Eukaryota; kingdom Viridiplantae; phylum Streptophyta; class Magnoliopsida; order Myrtales; family Combretaceae; genus Lumnitzera; species Lumnitzera littorea. Next base: position 50,536,597 of record JAMXBB010000009.1, on the reverse strand, counting down.
TCATGCGGATTGGCTTAGTCCATTGAGTATAGAAGTCCAACTCCTCATCAGACTATCGATACGAATTTGTCATGCCACTTATGGATCTTGGACTCTAACCCATCCATGAACTTCCCCCCATGCCTTATAATGATAAAGTATCACCCGTCAAGTTGCCTCTTAATCGTAAAGAAATATCAAAATAGTTGAGATGTAGCTCTAACTTCGACTTCTTCACAAACTATTTTGAAAGCCGCTAGAAGCCAGTATGTGTTTGGTGAGAACATACTCGGCGCGACTCTAAAGTAGTTAAAGCCCTTCATGAATGCCGAGAAAGGGAAGCGTAACCCAAAATCCAAATACTTCAAATATATATGGATTCACTCTCCCTTAGAAAACATACCCTATCTTCCTCTCTCAGCCTCCTTAGATTCTATGTTCCAAGAAGATCTTGCCAGTACTAATTGTATTTTATGATAAGAACTCTATCAGCAGAACTGGCATTTCTATCTGGAGAGTTGCGAAAGTAAGCTATGTTGTTATACAGATATCTCGCCGAAGATCCCCCTTCTTTATCCTCAAGATAATTATCTATAGTAAGAGTGTTTATCCTAGTTAGTTTATCTTACCTTTCCTCAACATTGTCAATCGAGCTACTAGAAGAATATGTCGTCTCGCTCCTTATTTGGGGGGGAGAAGTGGCCTTAGTTTCCATCACTTTGGAATCAAAGAAGACAAGTCGATGGACTATGTTACAAACCATATTTGAATGGTTATGAGAAATGATATCTTAAAAGTTGATGAATGTGAGAGTGAAGACAAGAAAGCAAGTGAAAATTTGGAGATGCAACAGGAGAAATGAATTTTGATTTTGAAAGGTCCTTTAAATATGGATAACTTATTCTTGTAATTGCAAATTTGTTTCTAAAGGTAATGATGCATTGATTTGATACTAGCGTAGATTTATTATGCCTGTTTTGGGATAAAAATCTAATAGTTGACAACTCCTCAGCAGTTATTAAGCCTGTGGCATAATGATGATTGAGGTGATAGGTGTCATGCTTCTTACTTTTTGGTTTCTTGAACGGGTGAGAATTTGAAAGTTGCTACTTTTCAATTAGACTGCGAACCATCTTGCTTCCCACCTCGCTTGGCATCTAAAGAACTGCTCCCTACTCAGCCTCTAATACGTTATGTTTCATTCGCTTTGTTGAATCCTTGAACACGAGAGTTGGGGGGCAAATGTTGATAGTCGGTTTTTGCTTATTGGGCTTGACAAGCAGTAACTTCGCTTACTCGTCCATTTAACTACCAACAGGCCAGGTAATCGACATTCTCGACCTTTCACCGAGTAATTGACACTTGACATTCTACAGAGCAATACAAATATGCTCATGATTTGAATTCAAGTTAATGGCGCGAACAATTATCATAAGCACAATTATATTACATAACTGCCTGCTCTCCCTACATTTTAGGAAAGGTGTCTAATTAAGAAGCTTCTATGTATCTCGATAATTATTTCAATAACTGTTCCTTCAAACATGACAATCTTCTATAAATATAGGAAAGAAACTCTGTAAGAGGGATCTAATAACTCTTAATCTCTTTACTTTACTTTTCTCATTCCTACTTACTGACTTAGGCATCGGAGTGGCGGCACCAGACTAGCCCTGGTACCAAACTATCTTCCTTTCTTTTGTAAGATATTTCCAACTCCCAAAATTCACCAACAATAGAGAGTGTAAAGGTTTAATGTATTCTCTGTATGTTCTTCTTATGGCTATTACAATTTGCAAGTATTTATAATACCTAATTAGGGTAAGTCCTAAGCTATAGGAAATTAAAGAAAAGGATCCCTATTAGCTAAGGAAAAAGGGAGAGTAATTTACGGGGGTATCAATGTAATCATGCAAAAAGAATATCCTTTGTCAGAAAGGATAGTATGGACATTGGAAAAAGGACAGCGCACATGCGGTTTGCTCATTTTGTGGTCCTTATGACACTGTTATCCGAACAGGGGCAAGTTTCGATTAGGTAAGGTTAGCATCAATAGTTTGGTAGCTTGGACAGTTGGGATTGGACCAGGGTTGACTTAAGTTGCAACTCATTTTCAGGTCGGTTTTGGATAATTGGCTCTTGACAGTTGGTAGCTCGGCCTCAACACTGGTGAGGTTGACTATATTCTTGATTTGATGCTTGGCCTGGTATCTGTTGTGAAGGGGTTGGCTTAGTATGTCAATTGGTCACTTTGGTAGTTTTTTGAAATGACATAGAGAGCAAAGTAGCTCGGCAAGTTGGACCAAGGAATTTATAGCTCCTTAGCTCTCAGTTCACCTTTGATAGCTCGGCGAGCTAATTGGGCAAGCCCATAAGCTCGGGAGCATGTGATTACTCCATGATCCTTATCATAATGGCTCCCATCAAGGGCTCATTTGATCCATCAATCTCAACTTGATCTAACCATTGAGATCAAGGGCTAAAACTATACATGGAAGCCTTCTCCTCCTTAATTGAAACATTCAAAGCATTGGCAAGCTTCATAAAAACATCATTACTCTACTATAATGACTCCATAGAAGACCAAATCAACTATCTTATGAAGAACAAATCAAGAACACTCAGGAATCACATAATTCAATCAACTGTCATATGCACACATATAAGACATCGAACTTGCTTGTTCTTCCTCTCACACCTCTCTCTAAAATCATCCTTCCACATGTCATCAGATCAAGACTTCTCTAAGATTAACCGTATGCACATTACATGTGATTGATCATCAACAGCAACCCTGCCTTACAATAAATGGTGACTCTGCTGGGAAAGAGAAATTCTTTAGTAGAATGACACTTAGAGAACACTACCAAGATGAAAACATCTAGTTCGACTTGGTTAAGGAAATCCAAGAGGAAAGGAGAACATTACTTCTATGACTTCATGAAATAATATCTATGCTAATGCTTTGCTTAAGATTTGTGTAGGAGAACACTTGAGTTTTCATCCTAATCTCTTCATATAATGCATGCCTAAACTAGCTACTAACACTATTGTCATCAACATGCAACGCCATAGTATTTTGTTCACTTTAGTACTATAGGATCTTAGATCTACATTAGCTACCATTTGCATTAGAGGATGCCAATATGTGATAATCCACCAAGTCCTTGCTAAAGATGATGAGCAATAACAAGAGAAGCAACTGCAACAATGGATTGCAAACATTGATGCTCCTAACTTTAGCTAACTGAACATTTACTATAACAAATTCATCAAGCCCTTGTAGATGACAAAAATGCACATTAAGGAGATGGCAAATAGTCAATCCTACCATCACCTTTAGCTGACCCGATAACTGTTCATTATGCATGGCTTCATCCCGAAAAATGTTCATCTTTTAAATGCAATATAGATAGAAAACTTATCCAACTTATAGCTACCTCTATCATAAACTCTTTCCACATATACAATGAAGTAGTATCTTGAGAAAGTACCTAAAGAAAGTCTATGTAACATAATTTAGGGTAGCTTTATTACTGATGATCAATCACTTGTGATGTACATGTAGTCGATCTTAGAGTAACCTTGATTTGATGACACATAAAAGGATGATCATAAAGAGAGACATAGGAGGAGGAATAGGCAAGCTTGATGTCTTATATGCGTACGCATGACGATGGATTGAATTTCTATGATTCTTTATTGTTCTTGATTTGTTCTTTATGAGATAACTGATTTGATCTTCTACAGAGTCATTCTGGTAGAGTAACGATGATTTTATGAAGCTTGTCAATGCTCCGAATGTTTCAAATGAGGAGGAGAAGACTCTTATATAAAGATTTTGGCCCTTGATTTCAACCGTTGGATCAAGTTGAGATAGATGGATCATATCAGTTATTGATAGGAGCTGTTAGATCAACTCTTGGTAATCGATGGTCTACATTCAAGCCTCTAACTCTTATATAATGAATGAGTCTTAGGATTAGGCTTGAGCCAAGTTAGGCTCAGTTACTTATAAAATGAGCTCATCTCCTTTTAAAATAAGCCTAAGGCTTATTTAAGCCTTTTAAAGGCATATGAAGGCCAAACAATGCCCAAAAGGACTCAAAAGAACCTTTTCTGAGTCTACTTTTCACATAAGAGACAATTGAGCAAGGTTGAGGGTAGAAAAATCGTTCTAACAATCTTTATTCCTAACCTATCAAGGCAAATCTCCTTAAGACATCCCTAATTAGACCTGGTCTCCTAGGCCCGGTCACAAGCCCATCAAACTGGTCCATGGCATTAAATTGGGCTAAAAACCCAATTACAAAAATGACTCTACATTTTGCCCCGTAACTAAAAGTTCCTTTGACAAAGTTTAAGGGGGGTTTGAGTATTTCATTGAGTTAGTGTCTCTGTAATTGTTGTAGGGCATGTACGTAAGATTAAGTCATCATATTTATCATTTGGCTTCTTTATAGCATTATTTCTTCATGTTTGTCTTGAGTCGTTGAAAGTAATTCAGCATTTGTGTTTTTGATGAAGTATTATCCCTTAGTATGCAACATTTTTTCCTTATTGTCATTTTATTTCCCCCTTGATATGTAGCAGAATGTCTTTAACATGGTATTGATAATTTGAACATTTAAATGATTTCTTTGTTCTTGGAATCATGTACGAGGAAACAAAATATTTTGAGAACTTGTAGAACTCTAGTGCTTCAAAATTTTTTTTCTTGATAAATTATTTGAAGTTAGATTTGTTAAATTTCGATTTACTTCTTGTTGAGTCTTCAAACAAAATAAGCTGTCCCCAAATACGATGTTGGAAGTGCCCATAGTAACAAATTGAAACTTTGTAATAATTTCTTCATTTACATAACTGTAAAGAAGAAATAACTTTTTTTTTTCTTGATGTTAGAACTCCAACAGATTAGTGCAGAATTGCCATACAATGAACTTCTTTCTTTTTTAATTCGTTGTGGTTTGAATGAGCTTCCATAACATAATGTGAAAGTAATGTCATTCATGAAAATTAATAATAATTCTTGAAGTGTAGATTTGCATAAAAATAGTAAATTCTTAACATGTTGGTAGGTAGTAGCATGACAATTATGCATTTATACCGATAATATGCTAATAATGTAGTATTCACTTCATGGTGCAAGTTCCTCTGTCTTCACAATAACTTTATTGGCTACTAATAATTATGTGAGGTATTGTATGAAATCTAATTGAATAAGCCTTCCATCATGTATCCTACAAAATAAAGTTATTTGTAATGTTGATCTTATGAGCCGGTAACCTTGATTCTATAAAAAATTCAATGAAAATCTCGTAACATAAAATGTCATTACATTTTTTTTGTCCTTCATAAATTTTCCTTCTTTAATTTTTTTTTTTCAACTTGCTTGTCCAATATTAACATTAGTAACACATCTAAACATACTTAACATTAATAACGCATCTAAACATACTTTAAATTTGATGTATACATTGTTTGAAGTATTTCTTTTTCCTATATACGTTGTTGCAATCACTCCCCCTTTTCTTTCCTTTTTTTTTTTTTCAAGTGCGTACATGTGGTTTTCCTACTTTTGTTTTTTTGAGTGTGTATCTACATATTCTTTTATTTTTCTTCAACATGTACATGTATTTTTTTTAAGCATATACATGTGTCTTTTCAATCATGTACATTTGCTTTTCTTTTCTTTTTTCTTTTTTAATTATGCATAAGCTCTTTTTTTTTTTCCTTAAGTGTATACATGCATTCTCTTTTCTTTTACGCACATAAATGCGCAACTTTTTTTTTTTAATAGCTTAATTGTGGCACCCCTTCTACTTTTTTTTTCCAAACATCTCTTTAACATGCATTATAGAATACTACTAATGACATAAATCTTGGTAAATAACTCCCATTGCCTCTCATAACTACCACCTCAATGGTTATTGATCCTCATTTATAAATACAAGTAAAAAAAACCTTTATTACATCCCATTAACATTGCCTTAATAACATTGACCACCAATAACCTCATTACCCTACTTATACCCTCCTCACTAGTATAAATAGGGATTGGTACTTCCTCTTTAAACCACCACCTACATTTATAAGTGAATAGTCAAGACATGCAAACAATAGATCTATAGAGAGAGGTGTGGTTATGAGTCTTTTGGCTCTCTAGCATTGCTTATTCTTACAAGTAAAATTGCTACAATAAATACGGATTTGAGGTCAACCTAAGCTCTCACATGGGTTTTGGTATTAATCACTTAAAGTACAACACCAAGTTGTGACACTCGACTTAGCCTTCAATTTGTCTCACCTGAGTTCCTAGTATTAATTGCTTATAATTTGAACATTGAGTTTCAACACTCGATGTAGGCTTCAACTGCTAATAGAAAATGTAAATCCATGGTTAACCTTATATTTAACCTGGGTTCCAGTATTAACTCATTTGAAACATTAACTTCAAGGTCTCCCTTCTATGTTACTGTAGTACATAAGTGAATCCATGGTTAACCTTAGATTTCCTAGGTTCCCGAAATTAATCTGCTTAAAACTTGAGTTATGCATTGCAACATCTAATGAATGCTAGAACCCAAGGACTACGTATGCCCACGTTAGGTTTTTTATAAATTCGTCATCTTAGAGGCTGATCCTAATTTGATACACTAGTGAATGTCGGATGAATACTCTACTTTAGGAATGAAAGGAGAGAATCTCTTACTCAATTCACCATTATAGAGTACATAATTTTTTGTTGGAACTCAACTCGGAGTTGCGATACCCAACTCAATCTTCAACTACTTCTCCATCAATGTATGGTGTTATGCAGTAAGTGTTAGAATAACCTTACGATTATCTCGCATTCTACATCAGTATTTTATCAACCAAGTGTTCAAGTGTCTTTATCAACACTTAGCGACATAATGGCACCTTGTTACACTTAGGCAACATGTGTACTTCGTGTTTTATCACAAACTTTAGACAACACCATAATGCATTGCTCGACATAAGTGTGAAGAGTATTTCAAAATTCATCTTCAAAATGAGACGATATAGTAGAATGTAGCTTTATCCATGCATTAAGCATACTATAAATAACAACACATTATTGCATCCAGGTAGCAAGTGTACTTTAAGTGCTACCGCCAATGTTGGATAACACAATATCTTACATAAAAGGCAAAGCTCACTGATAACCTCATATACCCGAGCCTTAAACTTGTATGAGTAAAATTTGATTACAATACTTCATTCTCTTTATATTGGAGGCACATCCTCCATAAGTATCAAGTTCTTCTAAGAAATTTTACACTGACCTCTCACCACAACCACACTCCATTACTTGTGGAGTTCAAACATCATCGAAAGAATAAACTGTATGTATGAAAGAGTAGACTTCATTTAAGTGTCATCATTTGAAGAGCATACTTCATGTAACATTCAAATTCAAATGATGCTTATGTGACCTCCTCTATGTGAAGTTTCAACTTCTTCCCCCAAATTGATGGTGTGTCATTATACGAAGGGCAACAACTTCTTTAATGATTTAAATGTTATTTTTATATCTCATCTCACCAATTCATTTGAATTTGCTAGTGTAGTTATCAAATCATCAAGTAGACTGTATGATAGAGTTGCTTCAACTCCCTTGAGGTTGATTGCATGATTGGAAACAATGGGTGTCATAATCAAAAGATTACAAGATGAAGTTAGTGGAGTTGCTTCAAGTCCATAAGTGGCTTTATACTTGGAAGTATCATGATCACAATTGAGTAGTCATAGGTTGGATTCATTGGAGTTGTTTCGACTCTTAAAGATCAATTGTGCAATCAAGGTGATTGATATTATAATCAAATACTTGTAGTGCTATTTTGACTAGAGTCACTTCAATCCTAGTGATTGTAAAAGTATCTTAATGAAAGAGTGGGACTATTGTGTTCATCTCCTTTCAAATGTACATCTTTCAAGTCCATAACTCCAAATTAGGAGATGGTATGCTTTAAATATTACTAGACGACTATGAAATTGACATTTTGATTGTTAGCAAAAGAAGATTGCTTGAATCTTGTCATCATGGAGATTACTTTAGTCTTTACATGATGCAGCATTATAGTTGCTAAGTTTACCATAGGATCGCTTCGATCCATTATGACTAAGCCCTCTTTAATCTACTCGACATTGTCCACTACATATTCAAGAGCAAATGCCTCTTTTAAGTGACAACAACTACCATATCATGATTGCTTCAATCATTCATGAATAGGATTGGTTCAACCTTAATTCTATAGGAAAATGTTATGGATACCAAGCCTGTTGTGGAGTCACTTCAACTTATCATTGTTGAGATCACTTCGATTTCATGATTGATGTTATAGAAATGGACATTGTTCATCACATACTCAAGAGTCAATATTTCTACTTAGTGATAGTAACTATTGGTATGATCATTGACAAATGAGGTCTTGTCGACCTCAATTCTATGGAAGACGTTATGGTTACCAAGCCTTCTACAAAGTCACTTTGTCTCATTGTAGCTCAAATCACCTCAATCTTATGAACAACATTGTAGAAATACGCATTGCTTACTACACACTTAGAAGCGAATGCTTTAATTGAGTGATAGTAGCTACCATGACATGATCACTTTGATCATTCACAGATGATGTTGCTTTGACCTCAATTTTACGGGATGGCGCTATGCTTGCTAAGCCTACTATGGAGCCACTTCAACTCATTACAGTTGAGATTATGTCAATCTCATGAATGATGTAGTAGAAAAGGGCATTGCTTAACGTGTACTTAAGAGCGAATGCTTTTATTGAGCGACAATAGATACCATAATGTGATTGCTTCAATCATTTATGGATGAGATTACTTCAACCTCAAGTTATCTAAGGTTGCTAAGCCTACTGTGGAGTCGCTTCAACTCATCACAGTCGAGATTGCTTTGATCTCATGAATGATGTTCCAGAAATAGGTATTGCCCATTGTGTACTTAGGAGTGAATGTTTCTATTAAGTGACCACAATTCTCATGATGTGATTGCTTCAATTATTCATAGATGAGGTTGCTTTGCCCTTGAGTCTTGTGAAAAAGGTGTTACGACTACCAAGCCTGTTATGGAGTTGCTTTAACTCATCATAGTCGAGATTGCTTCGATCGCATGAATGATTTGCAAAAATGGGCATTGCCTATTGTGTACTCAAGATCGAATGCTTCTATTGAGCAACAATATCTATCATGACATTATTTCTTTAATCATTTATAGATGAGGTTACTTTAACCTCGAGTTTTATGGAAAAGGTACTATGGCTGTCAAGCTTGCTGTAAAGTTTCTTCAACTCACATAGCTAAGATCACTTCGATCTCATGAGTGAAGAACAAGTGATAGCAACTTTAGCTATGTCTGTGTGCTCATAGGTTATAGTAGCAATGTTAACTACACCAAACTTTTTTCAACGAGGATTATTAGTAAGGAATGCTAGGTGGCAATGTTAACTACACCTGGGCTTACGTTAAGCACTATGATAGTGGTAATAATTATGTTATGGGGAATGTAAGTAGAGATCAATGTTGATTTTAGAATTTGATTACGTCACATCTTGTGTTAGAGCATTTGAGATGAGTTATATGTCAAGATGTCGTTTCTTATGCTGAAGCAATGATGATGACTTTCATATATGAAGAAAATGATGACAATTGAAAGGCTAAGCTTGCTTTGCACTTATAAAGGACATTGCATGGGGCTAACATCAACATTTACGTATAATACCATTTGGCATCTTCAAGGGCTTTAGCATCCTATATTATTGACTTGAAAGATATCTCAAGGACATCACCATCTTATGATATTGAATGCTTCATATCAAGATCATCCTTGAGGTTATTGACATTGAGTCTTGATGAATTTGAAGAGGTGCTCCTCAATACTCTCTTATACATCATTAAACTTAGTGAACTTGGGACTCATGTAGTCCTTAAAGTATGATTTTTCCACTACATGTTGTGAGTAGTTTCAAACATAGGATGTGAATATAATATGTGTAGAGGGTCATTTCGATAATTAGGCTAAAGCCCAATTTAATGCCATGAATTAGTTTGATGGACTAATGACAAGGCCTTAGAAACCATGTCTAATTAGAGATGTCTTAAGGAGACCTGACTCGGTAGGTTCAAAATGGGGATTGCTAAATCGATTTTTTCGCTCTTAGTCTTGCTTGGTTGTTTCATACATGAAAAATAGACTAAGAAAAGTCCTTTTTGGTCCTCTTTAGCATTGTTTAGCCTTCATATGCCTTTAAAAGGCTTCAATAAAAGGCTTTAATAAGTCTTAGGCTTATTTTAAAAGAAGACCAGCTCATTTTATAAGTAATTGGGCCTAACCTAGCTGAAGCCTAACCCCAAGACCCATTCACTATATAAGAGTTGAAGGCTTGAATGTCCATCATTGGTTACCAAGAGTTAATCCAACAGCTCCCATCAAGGACTCATCTAATCCGTTAATCTCAACTTGATCCAACGGTTGAGATTAAGGGCCAAATCTATATATAGAAGCCTTCTCCTCCTCAATTGAAGCATTTAATTGGCAAGCTTCATAAAAATGTTGTTACTTTGCCAAATTGACTCCTTAGAAAATCAAATCAACTATCTCATGAAGAACAAATCAAGAATACTCAAGAGTCATATAATTCAATCTACCGTCACACACAAGCATATTAGACATCGAACTTGCCTGTTCCTCCTGCTATGTCTCTCTTTAAGATTATCCCTCTATATGTCATCAGGTCAAGGCTTCTCTAAGATTGACCGTATGTGCATCATACGTGATTAATCATCAATAGTAACCCTACCTTACAACAACAATAGCAATGAGTTGCTACATGTCCTGCTCCAAGTTGTCATACTTTAGCACATCATCTCCTTTACGAGTGTTGCTAGTCAACGTGTTGGCTTTCTCTTTACACTTCCCTTGAACCTTACTCTAATACCAAAATGATGATATGCCTAGATCTCAAAGCCAAGATCCATGCATAACCCAACCTCTCTAAAGGAAGCAATGAAGTATACGAGATTGAAACTCTAAGTCTAGGGAGAACATAACCACTCAAACTTATGATGAACGAATATTTTAGCATTCTATGAAATTACAAATAAGTAAATTAGAAAGGACATAGACGTCACTCTCCTTAGAGATGACTCACTAAGAAAAGCTTAAACTATGCTTAGCTTGTTTGATATGACTCGTGAATAAACTAAATGGTTGCTCATCATAGTCAAAGAGAATTGATAAGAACAGGATTTTAAAGAGATGAACTCGATCAAAAGAATTGTATGCAATAGTTAATAATAATCCATATGGGGTTACATGGATTATTTATATGCTAACTTTAATAGGAATCTAAGAAATTTAAATGTAAAGAAAGAGAATAAACTAGGAAATATGATAAACTAAACTATAGAAAGAAAATATCTAGTTTCATAAAAAATCGAGATATGTATCTTCTTGTGAATCTTCCAATATCTTTGGGTATTTTAGAATGAAGTTTTCTATCTTTGATAAACAAACTACACCTGAAGTAGGATTTAAATTGGACTCTTACACCACAACTTTCTCTTGGTTAAAAACTACTTATTTGAAAGCAACTTCTTCAAAAACTGAACTAAGTAGACTCCTTTCAAAAGTCAAATAATGGATTGCAAATGATTCCTTAAACTCTACTTCTTTTAATGTCAAAGAAGCTCCTAACATCCTTTGAATCAAAATAGTTAATCCTTTAGTCCTTAACCCAGTCATAAGACCAGTGTATTCTCGATTTTGACTTCACTTCTGATCTTCTACCTACTCTTGTACTAGCTTCTACTTCTGATTCCCATGGAAGGATGTTGGCGAAATTGCTACTATCAACTAGTATTTTACAAATCTCATAATTTGTGATGGATGCTTGAGTGACCATGGCATCCTCATGAAGAGTAATGACCCCTCTCATAACGACTTCTAAGAATGCTAGCATCTTTGTGCAAGTATAGGCCTTACTTTGGGAGCTCGATTGCCTTCTTACTATCGAACCTCCCATGTTGGTACGAATTGCTCTATGGGTAGGTTAGTTGGTGTTGCTATTATTAAGCCTTTTAGCACATTTTTTTTTGTTTTGCAACGTTGTTTTAGAGGCTAAGGGCACTTTGTGTTTTCTAGATAACGTATTCTCATAGGTATCCATACTATGTAGCATCCTTAATTGCATTCTTGAGTTGGATGCAATCTCATGTATCATAGCCTTTATCGTAGTAGAACTTACAATATTTGTTGGAGTTCTAGTGAGTAGGATAATGTCACATCCTCTCAAGCCATGTGAAGATTCCCCTATCTCTGTCCTCTAATAAAATTTGGTCTAGTGACTTAGTTAATTGGTGGTGTTCATTAAAGAATGGGATCATTTAGTCTCTTGGATGGAAACTTTACCCATTTTGGTGGTTAGACTTGTTATCATTTGAGAAAGGACTAAGACACTCTTCAACTAAGGTTTGGCTCTTTACTCTTCTGCTTAGCTATTGAAGCAGTTGCTTGGACTACCTCCTAATAAGGATGTTGTCCTCTTGAGTGATGTACTTAGCAACCTATTCTTGGAATTCTAGTAGGTTATCAGCCTTATTTGATGATGGAGCAAAAGAACTAAGAGTAGTCTTTTACTCCTTATAAAATAGCATTTAATGCTACATTCATGTCAAGTTTGGCTATCTTGGGCATGGTGACATTTAAGCATGAGACATAGTTTCTAAGCATCTCATTAGGCCGTTGATGTATAGTTTACAAATGAGAGATGTCTTTCTTCAGTTCTTTACTGGTAATGAAGTGTTAGAGAAAAATTGTGCTTATTTCTTTAAAATTGGTGATGGAATTAGGCTTAAGGACACGGTATCTAAAAAGGCATTATAGGAAATAGGGTTAGATAAGTCATAGAGTTGCACTATGAAGCTATTATATTATTGTAGGTGCCCATAAGATTGGTAATGTCGTCATACGTCGCTAATTTAGGGAGCTTAGCATTGAGAGGGAGGATCTCTTTATTGCTTGGACAAAGGGAGAATGCTCAATGAAGAAGCTCTCCTAAGACTCTATATGTTATTTGGATTATTTAACATTGATAGGCTTTTTGATCATAACCTTGATATGGTTAATATCGAGATTAGTAAGATATATATCGGATTAGGCCTTGGAGTACTCAGCTTTTCCTTTTTGGCAAGGCTTACTACATGATGCAACATAAGCTTAATGTTGTAGTGTGAGAGGTGAGTTATGTTTAAAGTTCTTACAATAGGTTTCCATTGAACTATCAATAGTTTGAAGTGATTACTTTCCTAGTGTAATGACTTATTTCTTCATGTGTTGATTTTTAGCTATGGGATCTTTGTTTGCTTATTGCTCTCATGTTGAAGAGATAGGCAAGTAGATGTTTTAGTAGGATTATTCATAAGATTGTTATGTAGTTATTTATCTATGTTTTTTGCATTGTAAGTTTTTTTAGTGTTTATCAAGGTTTCAATCTGAGCCATACACGATGGGCTCTAAGATGTTGTCACTTTCCTACCATGAAAGGTCTTCAATTCAGAAACTTGCTTAGAGGTGCTTCATGATCAATTGATCTACAAAAAAAGCACACATGAAGCCTTGAGTTTTCTCTAGTGAAGAGACTTCAATGCTCAAGTTAGTAGAATGCATAAAGGCATTAGAATAAGTTGAAAATACCAACAATTGTCAAGATTCAAGAAACATGATCCCCATCCTTTACTAAGGAGGCTTTCAAGGAGAAACTATAGGAGATATTGCTTGTTAAGGTTGTGACACATGGAGATAGATTCTTAGCATAAGAATATTATAGAATTAGGAAGTTATAACTAATTGTTGTCAAAAGATCTTTCTAATATTCTAGATCGCATTCATTGGCTAGGAGCGGCATATTAAACATTTAGGTTAGACTGGCATATAGTGAATTTGGGAGCTTTACGAACGGGCTAAGCATATGTACATATAATAGAAAACAAGTTCTATATTAAACTTTTGATAAATTAAGAACATATATATATATATATATATATATATACACCCTATTAGATGGTAATAGTTATATAATTTCTTAAGGATATTTACTTAATTTTCTATGATTTCACATACTCTCTCTCATCATCCATCTCATTTTGTTTTTCTTACAATTTTATTTTATCCAATTCCCTGTAATTCTAGAAATTTCTAATTTGATAATTTTAATCTCAATCTTGCTAAGATTGGATCAATTTAATGTTTTGATTTTGGTGGTGAGCTCCTCTTTTTACTTCTTAGTGGTTGATTTGAGTGTAGGTGATGTTTCCCCTATGGTGGTGCAAATCCAATTACAAAATGCTTAGAAGTTAAGGTTACATATCCTTGTAATCTTAGGGAAGTAATCACAACGAAACTTTCATAACAGTAAAATGTAATCATATTATAATATATAGTTTTGAACGCTCTTTCCATATATAGTTTCGAAATCATAATGCAATTCATTATTATGTTTCCTATAATTGCTATTTGAAAATGCCATTAAATTTTCACAAATTAATCTTTTCATTTATTTTTATTATGATACATTAAATTAGTAATTAGTTTAATATAGTCATAATTGACTCAAATTATTTTGAAATTTATTTTAACATTCCACATATATCTATCTACTTCTAATGTATAATCCACAACAAATACAAAAGAATATTAGTACATTTGAACACTATTATAGGATTTCATACTTGCCTTCTATGATCAATCTCTATGTTGAAGCTTTTTTTCCACAAAAGGTGTAAGTCTAAAGATGAAATTGAATGTATACGCTTTTTAATCATATTTTCTATTGTCACAAACAAAAAGCTTTTCAAATAGTTTTTATTTGATTTCTCTTTTTTTTTTTACTATTATTTATAATGATATGATGTTGAATTTAGTGATAGTTGCCAAACACCACTTACTTATATGCACCGGCCATTGAATCCAACAAAAATGGAATCATCTCGATATTCCATCTTCCAAGTAAAAAGAGGTATTCTAATGAGTTTTATTAAATTTCTCCAATAACATTCCATTGCTTTATTATTATTATTGTTATTGTTATGTTAAGATTTTTGCAATAGATTTCACAAGTTATTATTTCCAAATTCTATTTTTCAATGCTTATGTTTCTGAGTTTAATGTTCTTTCTAATTGTATTCATTTTTTAAATGTTCATAGGTCAAAGCTCTCTAGTAACAATTGAGGTTGGAAAAGAAATCAAAGATGGCATTGACAAAGAAGCATTTTTTATTCCCTCTACTATACTGATTCGTGGTTCTTTTTTTTTTTTTTAACTAAATATTGATTAGTGTTCTAGAAAATAAGAGATTGTAAAATTATAGAATGGAAAAAACTAAAGACATGCTTTATTAGCAGGATATAGTGTGAGAATATACCCTTGCAAACTTAATGTATTTTATTATTTTGTTTTTAACTTAACTTACATAGTTTTTTTTTTTATCTCTTTTATAATATTTCACATAATTTGTTATAGTGATAGTACATATATATATATGTATGTAATATTAATTTGTGGGTTTTCATTAACAACTTAATAAGTAATTGTAAGAAAACTATAAAGGATCACAATCTAAAAAATAATTTGATTTTTAGGTAATTTTTAACTTTTCCAACGGTTATTGTGCAAAAATTTGATAACATTTGTAATGTCTCTTGATTCCATATTGGATTTTCTGAAATTCGTAAAATAATTATTAAAGTTTATTACTTTTTCAAAGAACTTTTCTATACTAGGTCCTTCAAGATCATTCAGATTTTTTTTTTATTTGTTGTTTTTGAGGTACATGACAGTTTTGTGGTAAATTAGATTTAGTGTGATTAGTGTATTTTTAATTTGTTTTAACAAATACATTATATTGCAATTGTATATTTAAAGGGATGTGGCTAAGATAATTTATGTTTTACTTCTACCAACTATTTGTTTTACTTCTTTCAAATTTTACTCTTATTTGACCATTGTTAAATAGTTTTTGTGAGATTTCTTATATTTCAAACAATTGTTTCATCAGAATTGAATTTAATGTGAATCAAGATGTATTATTAATGGTATTATCAGTACCAAATGCAATAACACCATTTACTATTGATTTAAATTTTAAAGTATTAGTATGAATTTAAACTAACAATAATTGAAATGTACTATTAATGATAAATAAGAGAATCTAATCATTTATCAATAGTAATTGATATTAATGAATGACGATTAAATCATATTATTTGTGTCAAAATAATGGCATTGTCAATGGATAATGTGTTATGATGTTCCATTAGTCAAAAAATTAAATATTTTAATAAAGAATATTTTTTAGATAATACATAAAAAGTAAATTATCTTTACATCTTTTATTTTCAAAAAGAAGAAATTTATAATATAATTTATTTTTTTATTTGCACATAGCATGAGCTCTTAACTAGTTAATTATGTAATTGTGATATTCATATATTTATATAGTTCTTATTATTGGGTGGCTCTAGGTGTTGGTCAGCCACAAACATACAAGTAGCTACATCTAGGCCTGGGTTTTTGACATTCTCAAAGGATAGATGTCAGGCTATAATAAATGAAGGGAGGAGAAGGGGCTCGTAAGGACAAATGGCCCCAAGAGAGAGAGAGAGAGATCTAAATGGCCTATAAGTTATGGGCTAACTTTTAGTAAATGGGGAGGCCTCTCTAGGGTGGTAAGTATGCACTTGAAGGTCGTAAGGGACCATATAACTCAAATGCACTCAAGTAAGCGATTGGGTGCTTAAAGACTCAACATCTGGGGAGCAGATCCTTAAGGTGCTTGAAAGTAGATTAAGTGCTTAAGGACCACGGAGTGTTCAGGCGAGCAAGTTGTTTGGTTACCTTAGTGCTAATGGGCCTTAGGAGGCCTCTACTTAGTTTGGGTCTCGAACCAGGTCCAAAACAACTTGTTAACACTTACACCCTCCTAACTACCTAAACACTCTCTTTGGTGTTGAGGAGACGAGAAGAGTAAGTGCACTTTGAACTCTAGGGCTTGGTCTCGAAGCATTAACAGTGGTTCTTTTCGAAAGGGAAGTCTGAGCTCACCATTGGTTAAAGTGCCATCCGATACACTTGACAAGACTTGTTGCATTGTGTAGTGACCTTCAGCTTAATTGATGTGATTATTAGCCTACTCGAGGTGCAATTATCATTTCTTAGGAAGAACAACACACATGGGACTTTGGTATGTGTGACCATGTTAGCAATCTTTACTTAGGGATATCTAGGCTATTGGTCATTGAACTAAGGCATGTAGATGGCGGAAATGCAATGTACGTCTTAGTAGTTAAAGCACATCTTAAATAGTTGAAAAATCGTTCGCCTCCTCTTTTCACTTGTGTACATAAGGGGTACTTAGGGCCCTCATTTTACACTCTTGCTTTCAAATAGGCCAAAACTCTATTAAAATCCTATCCTGAGAGCACAATGCACTTTTCATTTCCAAATTTCCTACTTTACTCTTCTTTAAATTTTCAGCCTTCTTGCGAATCAAAGATGACCAATCAAAGGGCTTCAGATCTTGAAGGTGAGCCACTGATTACTTCAGCCTTAAGAGCGATAAAAGAGGGGTATGAGGAGATGTTCCTTGTACCCCTCTTCCTTGCCTCTTAACCAAATGACGATCGGCAATGGCAGAGTGTTATTGAGTTGGTTAAGAGGAGAGAGTGGGTTGCTTCGAGGCCTTGAGATGTCTCTGCCCTAAATGATGAGGACAACAAACTCATAGAGGCTTTATGCACAACAAAAACGAACAAGCATTCTAGTTCATGTATCAATTATGTGCATAGTAACAAAAAACTGAAGGTAGTGAATTGGGTTGTTAAGACTATGCTCAGGTGGTGAGTGGAGATCCCTGTAGAAGAAGAGAAGGTATTCCAAATAGCCGATAAGGAGTTATTCTGTATGTACGCGAAGCCATTTGAGATGGGGTTACGACTGCCCTTTTTAGAGTTCCTAATAGAGTTCTTTAGTTATTTCAGGGTTGCTCTAGGGTTACTATATGCGAATGCATGGGCATAGGTGCTTGGATCTGAAGCAATTTGCTTATTCTTGCTTTAGAGGCTGACACTTTGGATGTTTCGCCATCTGTTCTAGCTAAATTTGAGGCCGAGTGGTCGAATGTACATATCTTTGTAGGGTGGGGTGTTAAAGGTGTTTAAAGGGTTGCTATTGAAGGTTGAAAAGTGGAAGGAGTACTTCTTTTGAGTTTATGTAACAAAGAGATTAGTCTTCCTAACATCTTGGATGAAAACCAAGCCAATTGGATATTTGGGGGCCAAGGATGAGGAGGCCAAAGAGGAAGTGCTGACCTTGCTAATTAGAAGAGGCTATGCATGTTAGCAATTACCTAGAAATATGCCTAAGATAGGGCTCTCTTTAGGGTAGAGACAAGTATTGACTACTCTTTGCTGAGGAGGGGTTGGTTAAGAGTTTGGCACATCTTGTCGTCGTCATAATGGGGGAGCTCGGGGCTGCTCATCCTTAATAGTGCAAGTCTACTCATTCCCTTTTTTCTATTTTTGCTAACTCTTTATTTGTTTTCACAGTGTTGTAATTTACCATGCAATCGATAATGGAGAAGCTAATGGAATTTTAGGAGAGGAGAATTGTAGAAGGAGTACCTTGAAGAAGAGGAAGGGAGGTATTAGAGAGGGGGAAGGTGAGAGCTCTAGGCATCCCCCAAAGAGGAGTAAGAAGGGAGCAAGGCAACTAACTATCCCTAAGTTAGTTTGAGCTATGATGAAGGGAGTTCTAATTGTTGTTGTTACTACACCAAGCGTAAGGGCGACCTCGGATCGGCTAGTATTTGCATCGGCTAACTATGTTGGCTTCCTCCTACTATGGTGCTTAGGGATATAGGCTCAAAAGGTAACTTAGTGAGGTATAGGAGGCAAGTACAAACATAGGGGTCTAAGCAATCGACATCCTCTACAATGAGCTTATGTAATTGCTTGGCTAGGGTAAGCAAATGGTGGAGTAGTAGGAAACTAAGTAGTCTTCTGACTAGGCTCTTAGGCCATCGATGTACATGGACAAGCTTGAGGTGAGGTTTGGCCACCTCTTTGAGGGGAAAAATGATGTGGAGTTTATAGGAGAGATGTTGCATAGACTTGCTAAGGTAAGTAGCGTAGGTGTTCTTATCTAAGTATTCTATCATGTTCATCTGACTCGTGTTGTTTTCCACGGTTGCAGGTGTAATCGTAGCCATCAAAGGAATGCCACATGAAAGAGGATGAAGTAGTTGAAGGAAGAGGTGGTGAGGCTCTAGAATGCACTGGAGTATGAGAAGAAGCAAGTCAACAAACTCTTCTCAACCTTCAAAGACCTTAAGTACTGGCATCTAGAGCTGAAAAAATCAGCTAGGGAAAGTAGAGCCTCCAGTTGAAGGAGGCTAAAACTCTTATAGGGGCCTGAGAAGGGGAGTAGGCAAGGTTACAAGCTAAGCTAAAAGGCAAGCAAAAAGAGCTAAAGGATGCTTAAGGTGCCTTTGCTTAAAGGGAGACTAAGGTCCAAAATGGCAAGGGGCTTATAATTGAGGTGTAGCAGTAGATCTTTATGGAGTCGTTGAACGACCCCCTTCTAAGAGAGTCAATCAGCGATGCAAATTTGACGTGGCGAGGACAATCCTAGAAGAGGTTCACTACAAACTATTGGAGGTTGACCTAAGCTTCCTGCATTAGCTCGATACCCTGAAGCCTATAGCTTAATAGAGGGAGGAAGAGGGAGGGTCCACTAAGGAGAGTGCTAAGGAGGTTGGTGACAAGGAAGAGGCTAATGAGGAATAGGAGGATTAGAAGCAAATGTAGTCATAGACTAAGGAAGCCTTGTAGTTCCCTTTTGTTTTGCTTCCTTTATTTCTTTTCTAGTTCAATGAACAATCTAGTTGTCTGTTCCTTTGTTTTTGTAATACATGGTCAGGATATTAGCCCTTTTGATCCTTGTATAAATGGATGGTTGAATGAATGGATGAACTTTTCTTTGTACCTTACGCTATTTTTCTATTGTCTTGACTTATTTAAAGTGCTTTCTTTCTTTTTTCTTGCATAAAGTTTTTTGGACTGCTCAACCATAAGGTTTACTGACCATTACTTACTTGTGTGCTTTCGATTTCTTTTGCAAGACACTCGAGGCAAGCCCTTAAGTAGGCTTCGGCGATTCTTATTATGTAGTGCATAGTCTTTAACGACATGTTTCCTTAGGCAAAGTGCCTCTTAGGTAGAATGCCTGTCTAACATCTACAATTCCTTGAGTGGAGTGCCTTCTAGAAGGCATTAAATGGAAGTAAGACGCATTTATGTCATTAGGGGGTCAATTTACATACAGTTTATTTGAGTCGTTGATAGGTAAGGCATGTGGATGGCTAAGGTGATATGGATTCTTGGATGAACATACGAACCCAATATCACACATAAAACTAAAGGGTGGATTTGAGCCGTGAGATGGCTCAAAAAGTAAATGAAAATCAATGGTTTAGCAATCCCATGCATTAACTTTACGAATATGACATGCCATAGAACCGTACATGGACCTAAGCTAATACCCGATATGATGCACGAACACTAGGCATAGGGTTGCTTACCACAATCTTTGTTAAAGGGATTAATAAGATCGGGTAGAGGAAAGCCTTTCAAGAGAAAAGACTCAAGGGTTTTTCATTAATGTTCAAATCTGCCTAAAACCCTATACAAGTGTTCTATTTATACAAAAAGGGGTAAAGTTGTAAATAAAATGACTAAAGGATGCCCTAGCAGCATTCTAGTAATTACAAATGAAACATGAACGACAACTAAGGGAAAATACAAGAAATAGGAAATCTAAATAACATAAGTAAAATAGATAGCTGATTGAGATTTTCGAGTAAGGGGCTGATGTTTGATTCCAAAGAGCGATTGGAGACTTTAGAGCTTTGATTTGGGTAGACTTAAGCTTCGAAATGACCTATCTTGTCAAGGGATGATCTAACATGTTCACAACCGACCTGACGTTATCATGGCCGACCTTGAATGACTGGGTAAATCTGTCGTGGCAGTAACCAATCCAAAGCCAACCTAACATTACAGTAGCTGACTTGCATGACCGAGCTATTTTGATATGGATGTAGCTGACCTACATGACCGAGCTATTTTGATATGGATGTAGCTGACCTGTTTTGGGTAGACTAACCAAATCGAGCTGAACTGGTTGAGCCGATTTAGGTGAGCATATCGATCTCAATAAAGTAGTGCAGATGAGTAAGGTAGGACAATCCTATAGAGCAGAATAGGTTGGTGGCGCAAAGCATGTTAGCAGAGCAGGATAGAACCATTTAGACCAAAGTAGAGCACACCGAACTAATCAGGGTAGACTTGGAAAGGTAGAGCAAACTCGACCAAAGTAGGCCAAGGTGATTCCAGTATGGTAAGGAAGACTTGGTAAAACAGGGCATAAATAGTAGGCCAAGATAGAACTTATAGAGTATGTCGGGTCTTCTAATATTACCATAGTTCATAGTTAGGTTTACGAGAGTGCTCGGTTAGGATAGAGTAGGGCGTATTCAATATTATAAGGCAAACCTAACAGGTCAGGGCAAGCCATCCAACGCTGATAAAGCTGATAAATAGGTCATTGATTCATGTAGAGCTCGCAAGCAAGCTTCCCATACGGTCTGAAACTTGGCTTGTCATTGGGTTAGTACTTAGAATCCTATCTTAAGGTCATGTAAAGCCCTCTATATAAGGGACTTATAGGGCCTTTGTTCCCCCATTCCCTTTTAGATACACATTCTTTCCAATATTCTCTAAGTTTGTGAGCTCTTTGCTTAGCGGTCCTTCCTTTGTCATGAGATAACCAGGTTAAGGAGGATCAAGGTGTTAGGAGAAGTATATGAGCTTAAGAAGAGACCTTTGGTTTATCTGAGGTCCTTAATTAAATGGTGACCGAGAGGTGTAAAGGGTTGCCCAATGGTGAGGGGTACCCCCCAAGTGCTAATCGAAGGGTATACGTGGATCTTTTAGTCGAGCTGACCATTAAGCCAAGAACATCCGAGTAATGGTAGGACCTTAGGTGTCCATCCATTACGTAATGGGGTAACTTACTCATCTACATGCATGAGGTAGCTTAAGGAGTAAAGGGGGGTGAGGGGGGTGGTGGGGGGCATTGGTTTAGGTATTGCCTTTCAAGTACGCATGTAAGTAGGTCTTTGGCAGTGATTACAGTGGTAGAGGAGGCTCCTTGTACGATCCAAAGGTTTTCGACTAGGGGGCTGTGTCGAAGGGTGTTTTGCAGCTATCTCGAGCCTAGTACGCTACTTAATGAACCCCGTAGAAGGGGTAGGTAGATCAGCTGAGGTGAACCCCCTTTGTGCCACTTATGTAGAAAGTCGGCTAATCTAAGAGGTAGGGAGTTCACCTTGAAGCTACTAAGGTTGCGAAGACCATGACCATTAGTTCACATAGTAGTTGGAGGACTAGACATGGTTTGCTTAGTGAAGGCTGTGAGTTAAGTCGAAGTTGTGAGCAGAGTAACCTAAATAGGAATCTTCTCCAAGCAGCTGAGCTAAAGTTGCGAGCAAACAAGAAGAGTTGGTGCTAAGAAGTAGATTAGGAATTGGCTGCATGCCTCTAATTGTAACTTTTCTTCCCTTTTACTTATACTTGGGTCGAGATGCAGACCCTTAAGGCCTTGTAATGACTTTTAGTTAATGAAAATGAAAATTTTCTTTACATCTATACTTGTATTTACTTTTTACTTGTCGTTTTTTACTATTTCTTGCTTGCTTGTTTAAGATTCTTGCTCGTCATAGTTGCTATAAGTAAACATGTCTGACAATCATTCGGGTAGGTGTACTGATCGAATCGGTGTACCGATTGGATCGATGTACCATAACTATGATTATATGACTTTTAAGTGTGAGAATCATTAAGGTAATTCCTACATGTTGATCGAATGGGTCAATTTGGTTAAATGATGTATGTACTCTTGGTTCTGAAGGCCATGACAATGCTCAAATGTCATCTAGGGAGCTCATCTCAACGGTTGTCAGGGACTTAGTCCCCACAATGTCAATGTAAGTACTAACTTAGGGTATAGCCTCAAGGATAAGAATCGACCCAAAGGTAAGAATGAATGGTGAAAATTGGCAAAAAGAAAACAATTAGATAAGTGTAAGGAATCGCCGTTTCATTAACTCGCTAAGTTCTTTATAAGCACTACAAACAAGTTAGAAGATTTAGGTGAAATATAGCCTTAAATTTCTTGCATTCCAAGCTCTAAGGATAGGTTACCCATATAGGGTCTCGAGTAATACGTATCGTGACCAAGAACAGATAAGGCTAGTCATGAGGATGGATCCAAGCTGACTAAAAGCTTGAAAAGGGTGATGGGGAACGCACGAAAGAACGAAAAAGTGAATGAAAAGTAAGCAAAACTTACGAATAGCTCCAAAGGATATGACACACCAATGGAATTTTCAAAGACTCACGATACAGCTTAATATGACGTACAAGTTGGTTTGGTGAGGTTACTCGTTACCTAGCCTTGCTTAAAGGATAGGATAAAAGTAAAATGAGAGTAGACAATCGGCGTTTACAAGAGGAAAAATATCAAGTATATTAATGATAATCTCCTTGTTGCAGCTATAAGTATAAGGGGTATTTATACTCGAGAAGTTAGGTCAACTTGCCTAGAAAGGAAAAGACAAAAAAGGGTATTGTCCTAAAGAAGTATACAAAGGGAAAAAGAGAATATTCATGGAAAAAACAATGATTAGAGTTGCAGATTCTACAAGTGGTCTTGTATACATGGTAAAGATGCATTGGTGATGCTCTTAGAGGGTGTAGACAAAACAGTACGCCCTGATCAGGTAACTAAATAGGGGTATCGATAAAGCATGGACTTGTTCGAGCAGGAATGGCTGAGGATTAGTTTAGGGTAGCTCTCTCGGCCATTCAACAAGAGTGATATTAAGCAAGTGGTTGGTTTAGACATGACCATGTAGGCATATGAGGTTTGGCTGCTGTCAATGTAAACCCTACGGATCTAATTTTCTAAGTATAGAATCAAACGGCCAAACTATAGATGATTTCCTAAAGTCAATAGAGCTAGTGAGATTTAAAACCAATTAAAATTTCAATTCAAAACCTAAAGCAAATATGAAAAACCTTAAATTATCAATTGAACCTCTAATTGCGTACGAAGACCTTAAAACCTTAAACACATATAACTGCAAAAGTTAACATCGAATCTCATCAAAACCCTAAGATAATAATCGAAGACTTAATCGCATATGAATATATTAAACCCTAAATATGTAAAAACACTGGAGATTGTACTCGGAAATAATAAAAACCCTAAAACTATAACTTTAAGGATATAAAAGCACTAATTCACCATAATTTATCCTAAAACCCTAATTGATAATATAACCATAGTATTATACTAAATCATTAGTAAAAGATTAAAGATAACCTTCAATCATTCACAAATATTTATAATACTAAAGTAATCCTTTAGAAACTAAGATATCGC
Source organism: Lumnitzera littorea (assembly GCA_024138015.1). NCBI lineage: Eukaryota > Viridiplantae > Streptophyta > Magnoliopsida > Myrtales > Combretaceae > Lumnitzera > Lumnitzera littorea. The sequence goes on along the minus strand of JAMXBB010000009.1, from coordinate 50,512,016 downwards.
ATCATAAATCACATTCATCTTCTAAGTATATAACTAGGTTAGTATTACATAAAGTTAAGAATTTTGGTTAAAGCTTATGTTACATGTAGTAAACATTAATACCCTAAATGATAATTTTCATAATAATTATACTAAGTAGCTTACTAAAGGATGTATATAAGATATAAATACCTAAAGGAAGATCTCATTAGCTATTTTTACTAATCATTTCAATAAACCCCATATTTCCTTTCATTTCCTTAATTTTTATCTTAATTTTCCATAATTACTTCATTATGTATATTAAATGACATGTAATTTTGAAAAGTTGACCAAGTCAACACATGTTGACCAAGGTCAAAAGGTTTACTAAGTCAATATTTGGAAAAGTCAACAAAATATCATTTTCACTCTAGAATCATCTATTTTCTTCTAATGATTTCTTCTCTTTTCTTTTAAATTGTTCCCTTTTTTCTCTTCCTTTGCCGTCCACTCCCTTTCCCACTAAGGACTCCACTTGTTATCATTTATAAAACACAAAATACATAACACAAAACCCCTTTTCTTCTCTCATTTCTAAACCGTCACCTTCTTATCCCCCATTCTCTCAAACTTTTCAATTTTACTTCCATATCTCAACCATTTCATCCACTAAATAAATTAATACCTCTCTTACATATTACAAGGAGCAAAAGGTATGTTGTTATGTAATTTTTTATCTTATTCAGTAGTTAGATGTATAGGTTAGGTTAGTATAGGAAGATTATGTGTTATGTACATATATATTGTTAAAGAAATAAAGTTCCAATCTTTATGCTTAGAAGCTTAAGATAGCTTTAGTAAATGGAAGAAGAGCATGTGTACATATATCTAAGTATGTATATATAAGAGTATACTTGATAAATACATATATAAAAACCTTTGTACATAAGTATCCATTATGTACATAACCTAAAATAAGGCATATGCTAACTATACATACATACACCATGCCAAATACACTCTTAAAGTACAAAAATATGAAAATTGTGAAGCTTTCTTAAGAGGGGACTTTAGGCATGCGAAAATACATATAAAAATACGTATGTCACCTTATGTGTATATGGGTATATATACTAGTATATGTATAAGTACATAAGTATACATACTAGTATGTTAAGAGTATAAGTATATATATATATATATATATATATATATATAACATATGTGTAAAGTGTATGAATACATAAGGATAAATATATATATATATATGTAATAAATGATGATGTAAGCAATGACATAATCAAATGATAACATAAGCCATGATGTAAGCGTAAGCTTATCAAATAAAAAATTATAAGATTACATAAAAATACAACATATATATGTATACATGTACTTAGGAGTTGAAGACCCTTTAAACCCTTATACACTTCTTAAATTAAATTAAACTTAATTAAGTATATGAATTAGTAATACCAATATAAAATTCCCTAAGTGTAAGAATCTAATGGCTAATTAAATCATTAAATACTAAAATAGGATATAAACATAAGTAATAAGAATAATTAAGCTTCAATAAGTTAAAATTTCAATAAGTTTAGTCCATATCGTAAAACATGGGTCTTAATGTCCAAAATGGACATCACCGTGTAAACATACATTTGAAGACGATAATAAATGACTATAAGCTCGTAAATATCAGAGATAAAATGAAAAAGTTATACGTGACTAAAGATGTAAAATAAAATTGAATAGAATAAGTAAGATAACCAAGTAATAGACTCATAAGTTGATAATAAGGAGAAATAAATAACTAAATACATATAGTATCATAACTTACAAATATATAAATATAGTTACTATTAATCCCACTAAAGTATGACATACCCTGTACACGCCATACTTAGGTTATATTGGGAGACTAGACAAATTACAATAGCCTTTTAGTTAACTAAGGAATCTATTTTTTAGGATACTTATAAGTTTTATTATCTTTTAGGCATTTTGATATCGAGTTCTGAAAACCCTAAAGGCTTGGAGAATGAGCAATAATCTAGGTGAGGGAGTTTTAATGACTTGTTACTTGTTTGTGCGTATTACTTGTATGATGCTTTGCTACTTGTTATTGCATGTATGTCTGAATGACTGTTTTGGTTATATGCCATTATCTGTGTGATCACCTTTTAAAATTAATGAATATAAATGTCTGACTAGAATAATTGGTTCTATTCGTCGCATGTCTATAACTTAGTAAATGTATGGATGGAGAGTACTAGCTTTGCAAAACTTTGAGGAAAGTATTTTGTGGAAAGCAACTTTTCTAATATTAAACATATTTTGTATGATTTTGATAAGGATTTGTAGAGTCGAAAATAATATTTTTATTATTAAGGTAAAGCTAGCATGAGATCTCCAATCGATAGCGAGAGGACTCGCTTTATTGTGCTTGTAAGGCCTTAGATAATTTTGGTTGCAAGAGGACTCGCATGTTTGTGCACAAGGGGCCTTGGATGGTAGATGGTGAATGGTCCTAGTTTAAGATCCACCTATTTGGATTGTAACTCTTTTCTTGACTAGGGTAATAGTTGAGTGTTGCCTAATGGGGTGGTGCCCTTAAGTAGTCTCATGTAAATAAGCTGAGGTGTCCTATGCAGGTAAGTATAAGGGATAATTGAAGTATAGACGACGTAATTCTACACCATTCATAGTTCCGGTCTCCTTTGGATGTGTTGCTTGCATTCATTTTGTATGTAGATAGCTTACTTGCATGTGTGATAATAATGTGTGATAACTTACTTAAATGGTAGTGGTGAGGAATGAGCTCACGAAGCTGTTATATGCTCATTTCCCCCATAGTTTCTCTTGTAGGTTTACTTACAATGGGATTGAGATATATCTCGAGTACCGAGTATGAGATGAAGATATGTATATTAGTGTTAGAATTAGCTGAGAATTTTATAAGTGATACATAAACATCCTTTGTAGAAAATATTTATATATTATAATTTAATATAATATAATTTTTCTTGTAGTTTTCTAATGTTAGGATATCCTATCTTATTATTTGGTAGGGGATACTAATTCTTTGCAGTTCTGAGGAACTGTAAAATATTGGACATTCATAGTTATTATATTTATATTCTACAGTAAATTAATTACTAAAAAAAAAAATCAGTAACCTTAGCGATTAATCATTTAGAGTCTTCCAATTTCTGACTTGCAAGGCGATTTTCGTATCATGGGGTGCACACATGATAGGAAAATTTTAAATAATCTTACTAGGCCCCCTTTATGGTCCTAACAATCAAGGCATTCTTTAAGTCAGCACACAATGTCCAAAAGATAGGCAATCATTTGGCTTAGCACATAGAATTAATCGGCAACAAGGAATAACTTGACCTCAATAGGAGTTAGCTGGAGCAAGAGGATTTGCTTCGATAGTTCCTCTAGCCCTCAGGCTCAGCTTTAAGTTAAAGGCCTAGTAGTCAGATTCCTATTACTCCCTTCGATTTGATTTGGATTTGGGATTAAATCCAACTGGTCTTTACTTAGTTCTCTGTTAGGGTGATATGGACTGAGGTCGACAATATTGAAGAAATATGAAACCCCATAATTTGCAAGCAGCTCTAACTTGTAAGCATTGTCATTAATCTTTTGGAGGATTCTGAAAGGTCCTTTTGCTCTTGCAAATAGCTTGTTCCTCTTCTTGCTCAGAAACCTTTCCTTGCTCAAGTGTAACCACAACAAATCTCTAAGCTAGAATTGTTTAATCATCCTACCCTTGGTCTTCTCCTGCATTCTTCTAGCAACTTAGTTAATCTACCAAGTAATTTTGTTATAGATATATTGAAGGGCTTATAGTTGGGCTCTCGCATCAGGGTCTTCTTGCTCAAATACAAAGATAGGGGTGTAATCGAGGGTATCACAAATTGAGGATGGTCTAGTCATGGCAAATACCGTATACTATATGAAGAACTCCTAATTGGTTACCCTTCCAATCATGAACTCTTCACATAATATACAAGGCTCTATAACCACTAGCTTCCTAAGAATATACAGATCCACATGATATCATCACATAAGCATATTTATATAAAATTTAAACTACAAAGTTTACAATAAGCAGTAATTAAGTACTTTTAGGTTTATATTACTAACAAAACAACAATACATAAGTAAAAGTCTACATAGTCAGTTCTTTCATCACATCGAATGGCCTACTCTTACCCAGTTCCCCAAGCTAACCTGTGGCATCCCCCGGCCAGCCTCAACAAATAAGCCATTTTGCAGCAAAAGTCTAAGGGGGTATAAGCCTAAGCTTAGTGAGCAAAACTCTCAACCACACCACAAGCAAGTTATAAATACATTATATTCATGTATATGAATGAATGGACAAATAGAATGCCAAACAATACATATAGTTAACTAGTCAATATACGCAACTCAGATTTAACGCCCTTTGAAGTCGAGATTGGAGTATACACGGTACCAATCAGATTCAGGTATTATACTAGATCTTATTTTACTACGGAACTCCACATTCCGTACTTAAATCAAATAAGTCCTTTATTTTCATAAAACCAAGTTCTAGTATAATCGTGAGTGGGCCCTTGCAGTCCATACTCACCTTAAACGGAAGCCTTTAGACTCGACCTTTAACCAAGCGATTGGTACCTCTAACGCCTAGTATTCTCGCGGGACAAGGTAAAGTCATTTTGTATGAGTGTACCATACAGAACCAATAAATTTATAATAACAGCCCTCGAATGGTCTCTCTCTACCTCTATGTGATGTGACTACTGGAATTATGTCTATGCGATGCATGTTGATGTATGTACTAGTTTCTTCTTATGAGTCGAGTATAGTTAAGTTCATTTATGATGTGACCATCCAACAGTATACACAATCATTATCTATACTACCATGCAACAACAAAGTATTATTTGTACTTAAGGTAAATTCACAACTCAACACATAATAACATATACAAACGTTTCTTGACTCTACACAACAATCAATTAACAATATCATTTAAGTCCACTATCTGCAATCACATGCAAGCATGGAATTATAGGGTAAATACTCACTCAGCCATAAGATTCTCGCCCGTGTTGGGATCACTTGATCAATACGATATAATAACGATAGTAGGCAATTGAATTAACTATTAATTCTAGATATCTATTTACTTAATTCTACTTAGATTACTATCAATTTTTATTCGATTAGATTTTATCACTAATCGTATGTAACTTTTTCATTCTGTTTCTGATATTTACGTATTTATAGTCGTTTTTCATCATTTTCAGACGTATATTCACATAGTGATGTCCATTTTGAACGTTAAAACCCGTGTTTTATAATATAGACTAAATTTATTGAAATTCTAACTATTGAAGCTTAATTATTCTTATTGGCTAGTTTTATGTTCTATTTTAGTAGTTAATTCTTACACTTAAATGATTTTATGGTTTATTATCTTAGAGGCTTATGTCATTACTTATGTCATTGCTTATGTCATTATTTAATTATGTCATTGCTTACATCATTATTTAATTATGTCATTGCTTACATCATCATCCATTACATATATACTCTTATCCTTATGTATTTATACACTTTATACATATGTTATATATATACTTATACTTCTAACATATTAGTATGTACACTTGTGTACTTATACGTATACTAATACATATACCCATATACACATACGGTGACATATGTATTTTTATACGTATTTGCGTATGCCTAATGTTCCCTCTTAAGAAAACTTCACAAATTTCATATTTTTACACTTTAAGGGTATATTTAGCAAGGTATATGTATGTATAGTTAGTATATACCTCTTTTTAGGTTATGTACATAATGGATACTTATGTACAAGGGTCTTCCTACGTGTATTTACCAAGTATACTCTTATATACACATACTTAAGCATATGTACACATGTTCTTCTTCCATTTACTAAGTATTCCTACACTTCTAAGCATAAAAAATGGAACTTTCACTCTTAACAACACATATGTACATATCACATAAGCTTCCTGTGCTAACCTATCATATTCATTTAACTACTAAATAAGATAAGAAATTACATAATAACATACCTTTCTCTTGTAATATGAAAAAGAAAGCTAGTATATATGTGTTATTGGTTTGTGTTAGTAAATAGAGTTGTGAAAGTGAAATTGGAAAAGTTGAAAGTGATAAAGCAAAGGGGAAGCTCACGGTTTAGGGATGAAGAAAAGGACTTGGTTTTGTATTGTTCTATGTTTGAAAATATGAAGACAAGTGGGGTTTAAGTGAGGAGGGGAGTGGACGGCAAAAAGGAGGGGTGAAATTAGAAAAGAAAAATGAGTAGAAAGCTAAAGAGAAAGGAAAGAATTCTCTAGATGACAATGATATTTTGTTGACTTTTCAATGTGTTGACTTGGTCAATATTTCAAATTTACAAGTGATCTAAGTGTACATAATGAAAGAATTACTAGGAATTAGGAAGAAAATTAAAGAAATGAGAGGAAACATGGGGTTTAGTGAAATGCTTAGGAAGGATAGGTAATGAGATCTTTCTTTAGGTATTTATATCCTATATAAATCATTTGGTAGGCCACTTAATGTAATTATCATGAAAAGTGTCATTTAAGGTATTAATACTTACTACATATAATATAAGCATCAATTAAACTCTTAACTCTATATAATACTAACTTAGTTATATACTTAGGAAATGAATGTAATCTATGATGCAATATCTTAGTTTCTAAAGGATTGCTTTAATATTATATGTATTTATGAATGATTGAAAGTTATCTTTAATTTTTTACCAATAATTTGGTATAATATTAAGGTTATATTATCAATTAGGGTTTGAGGGTAAATTATGATGAATTAATGCTTTTATATCCTTAAAGTTATAGTTTTAGGGTTTTTATCACTTTCGAATGAAATCTTTAATGTTTATATATGTTTAGGGTAGAAAAATTTTATACGCGATTGATTAGTTATTTTAGGGTTTTCACTTTTACTAACCTTGTCAACTCTTATAAATATCTAACACACTTAAGTTTACTTTAGATATTAGGTTGACAATTTTAAGGATTTGCAGAGGAGCAACTCAGAATTAAAACCATAGACAACTTCGAAAGAGGTCTGCCTGGTGGTGTCATGTATGGTTCAGTTGTAAGCGAATTCAACCATTGGCAAGTAGACATCCCAATCAGCCAAGTTCTTGCCCATTGTAGCTCGGAGTAGCGATCCTAAAGTACGATTAACTATCTCTATTTGGCCATTTGTTTGGGGGTGACAAGAAGTACTGAATAGCAAGTTGGTCCTCATCCATCACAATAGAGTCCTTTAGAAAGGGCTCAAGAACTTCGGATCTCTATTTGATACTATACTTCTCGGTACACCGTATAACTTAACAATTTCCCGCAAGAAAAGAGAAGCAATAGCCAAAGCATCATTCGTCTTGAAGCAGGACACAAAGTGTGTCATTTTACTAAACCTATCTAGGAAGCTCATTACAAAATCTTTGCCTTGGACAGTTCATGGTAATTCAAGAACAAAGTCTATGCTTAACTTAGTCTAGGATTTTGTCAGAATCGGAAAGGGCATTGCTTTCCCTTGCTTGGCTCAACATTTAGCCTTCTTGTACACGATACAACTTTTAACAACTCAATACACATCTTGTCTCATCTTCAGTCAGAAGAAACACCTATTCAATGGTTCATACATCCTTCTCTCCCTAAAATGCCCGAAGAGTCCTCCATTATGGGCTTTCCTAATATGTAACTCCCGTAGTGAATAAGTTGGTACGGACAATTTCCTTCCTCGAAACAAGTATCCATCTTCTACATGATACTCGTCTACTGTTTTTTCATTTACACAATGTACTAGTATGGATCTGAAGTATGGATTCCCAGAGTACTATTCCTTAATGCTTGCAAACTTAAACAATCTTGTCTACAGTTCGATTCGGAGTGCATGTCTTCTCGAAAGAGCATTTGCAACCACATTGCTCTTTCCTTATTTGTATTTTATTACAAAATTAAATCCTTCAAGGAATTTAACCTAATCTCGCCTGCACTTTGACAACTTCACTTAACTTCAGAGATACCTTAGAGATTTATGGTCAATATAGATAACAAATTCTCTCGACAATAGATAATGTTGCCATACTTGCAGTGCTCGAATCAGCGCCAATAGTTCTTTGTCATACATAGAGTAGCTTAGTTGAGATCCCCTAAGTTTCTCATTGTAATAGGCAATTGGTTGGTCTTCCTGCATTAGGACAGTGCTTATCCCCATGCTTGACATGTCACATTCCAACTCAAATATTTTCTTAAAGTTAGGTAAAGCTAGTATAGGGGTGGAGGTCAACCTTTCCTTCACCTTAACAAAACTTCTCTCCTTATTTTCTCCCCATCTAAAGTCAGTGTTCTTCTTCGTTAGCTCAGTAAGAGGTGTGGCAAGGGTACTAGAATTACTAATAAATCTTCTATAAAAGGAAGCCAGACCATGGAAACTCCTTACCTTGGCACAAGTAGTAGGAGTTAACCACTCGATGTTTCTTGAATCTTTTCATCATCCACTCGTAGGCCTCTTCTACTTACTACATAACCTAAGAATACCGCTTCCTCCTGGAAAAAGCACATTTCTTAAGGTTGCCGAATAATCTCTCAGTACGAGGGACATTTAATATGATATGGAGATGTTTACAATGATTCAGCATGTCAATATTGTACACTAGGATGTCGTCAAATTACACCACAACACACTTCCCCATTAGATTTCTTAGCATGTGGTTCATTAGTCGTATGAAAGTGCTCAAGGCATTCGACAAGCCAAATGGCATGACTATCCATTCATAGAGTCCATGTCGAGTTTTGAATGCAGTGTTCCACTCATCTCCTAACCTCATGCAAATTTGATGGTAGCCAGATTTCATATCAATCTTGTTGAACATCTTAGCTCCACTCAATTCATCCAGCATGTCTTCCAACCTAGGGATAGGATACCTATATTTGATTGTTATCTTGTTCACTACTCGACTGTCAACACACATTCGCTAGGTACCATCCTTTTTTGGCACCAAGAGTGCCGGAATAGCATAAGGGATGAGACTCTTCCTTACATAGCCTCTCTCCAATAGCTTGTTCACTTGTCGTTGGAGCTTAGAAGCCTACTTAGGACTCACCCAATAGGTTGGCTTATTTGACAGGGCAACGCCGGGTATTAAGTCAATCCAATGTTCTATGTCTCGGATAAGAGGTAGCCCCTTGGGCAACTATCCTGGAAACATATCAATATATTCATCTAGTAACTCTCTTACTTCCAAGAGTAGTTCACCCCATTCCTTCAACTCTAATAGACGCTTGACCAACATGAGAGTCAGCACATCGTCTTTAATGGCCTTTCAAAGGCTAACTCTATTCATCATCAATGTTCTTCAATCTACAAGCAAGTTTTGCCTATTGTTTGTTAACTTGACTTGGCGGCATTGGGTTCAGCGTAATCTTCCTGCCATCCTTCTCAAACACATAGGTATTCCTGTATCCATCATAGATAACCCTTCCATCAAATAACCATGGTCAGCCAAGCAATATGTGTAATGTGCATATGGGCAATACGTTACAGAGAATCTCGTTGGAGTAATTTCCAATTGTAATTGGTAGTAGTACTTACCAAGTGACATGTAGTGCTTTCTTCTCATTGAGGCAATGCAACTTGTATGGCCTTAGATGTGCATCAGTCAGCAACTTCAACTTTGTGATCAGATCGGCTGATGCCACATTGGTGCAACTTCCACTATACACAATTAGCGTAAACAGCCGATCATTCACCTTATAGGTTATATAAAACAAGTTCTCCCTCCACTCCTCCTTACGTAAGGGTTTCGAGTTCATTATGCATTGAACAACTAAGATCAACTAATCTAAGTCCTCAGCAAACACATCCTCCTTACTCAATTCATTCTCCTAAGAAGCTTCTTTCTCGACAGTACTCTCCTCCTCCTCAGGTTCCTCATCAGTACTTTCCACTTCCAGCTTCGAGATGTCTCTCTTGATGACCATAGTCCTTTGGTTCACACACTGAGCAACCATATATCCAAACCCTTGGCACTTGAAACACTTGATCTGGTTTGTCTTCTTACCAGATCCTTGCCCATTCTAATAAGTTCAAGTTAGCACGTCACTTTTTGATCGGCCCTTCTAATCAGTCCTGACATCCCCTCATCTGATCAGATTCATACTTAACTGACCTCAATAGCTTCCTTGAATAGGTCGACTAATCAACGATTGGGTCGGCATTCGGCTTCTCCTCTACCTTTCCACTCGTTGAGCAATTCGTATGGCTTCATTCATTGTAGTAAATTGTTGGAGTTCCCAAATGTCACTCCTCAACCTAATAAGGAACCTAGAGCCTATTTATGCTAGTGGTTCCTCCACTTTATAGTAGATCACAAGCATTTGGAATTTTTTAACATACTCATCAACAATTCAACCTCCTTACCTCAACTCTTGAAGCCGAGTAAATGTGTCTTGCAGATAAGTATCTGGCATAAATCTATTTCTAAGTATTCTCTTTATCTCAAGCTAAGTATTAATCTCTTTATATCCTTTTCATCTCCTCATAGCTTGAAAATTGTTCCACCAAATAGCGGTATATCTAAAAAACTCAACAACAGTAGTTCTCACTTTCTTGTAATCTTTATATTGGTAATAATTAAAAACATGTTCTGCCTTCTCCTCCCAATCCAAGTAATCATCTACACTATTAAACCTATTGAAGCTTGAAATCTAAAGCTTCACATGGTCAAATGCTCAAGGTGCTCAAGCTTGTTCTTCCTCTTCATAATACTCTTCTTCATCCTCTTCTCCTAGGCCTCCTAAGTCAATCATTCTCCTCATTCATCTACCTTTTCCTCCACCTGAAACTTGTCGAGTTGGGTTCTAACCTCTTGCAGGTTGGGTAACATATAAGGTGTTATGCGTAACTTCAATAGGTCAATAATCCAATGCATGAACAGCTTGAGTTAAATCCATTAAGAGGTTAGCCACCTCATCAAGTCTCTTGTCAGTGTTTCTTGGGGTATCCTGAGACTGTCAGCCATAGAGGACAACGTCACTGTTGTCATCCCCAACACCAACATTAATACTCGGGTATGACATTTTCTCTAAAAGATTCAAATTTCAAACTTCTCGATTCGATGTTACAGCTGACACAATCTCTCGAAATCTCACAACACACACACTTTAATCCAAAAGTTTAATAACTAGCAAACACAGCAGCTAAGTTAATAGAGAAACTTACTTATTTCACACGCTTAAAATAGAGTATAGATAGAACTTTGAAACAAACTTCTTGCAATCTAATTGAAACCTTCGCTCTAATACCAAGATAATGCATACCGTGACCAAGAATAGACAAAGCTAGTCGTAGGGATGGATCCAACCTTGCCGAAAGCTTGAAAAAGGTGATGGGGAACGTACGAAAGAACGAAAAAGTGAATGAAAAGTAAAAAAAACCCACGAATAACTCCAAAGGATATGACATACTAATGGTACTTTCGAGGACTCATGGGACAACTTAATATGATGCACAAGTTGGTTTGGTAAGGTTACTCGCCACTTAGCTTACTTAAGGGATATGATAAGAGTGAAATGAGAGTAAACAATTAATGTTTACAAGAGGAAAAATATCCAGTATATTAATGATAATCTCCTTATTGCGGCTATAAGTACAAGGGGTATTTATACTTGAGAAGTTAAGATAACTTGCTTAAAAAAGAAAAGATAAAAAAGGGTATTGCTATAAAGAAGTAATGTAGAAAGTATACAAAGGGTAAAAGAGAATATTTACAGAAAAAAAAAAAAAACAATGATTAGAGTAATAGATTCTATAAGTGGTCTTGTACATGTGGTATAGATGTATTGGTGATGCTGTTGGAGGGTGCAAACAAAACAATATGCTCTGATCGGGTAGCCGAGCAGGGGTGTTGAGTAAGTACGGACTCATCCGAGTAAGAATGGTTGAGGATTAGTCTAAGGTAGCTCTCTCGACTATTTGGCAAGAGTAATGTCAAGCAAGTGGTTGGTTAGAACATGACGAAGCAGGAGCGTGAGGTTTAGCTCTTGTCAAGACAATCTTCAAGTCGACACACAATTTCTGAGAGATAGGCAATCATTCGACTCACTACTTAGAATTGATCGGCAGTAAGGAGTAACTTGGCTTTAGTAAGAATCAGTTGGATCAAAAGGATTCACCTTGCTAGTCTCTCTAGCCCTCGGGCTTGGCTTCGGGTTAAAGGCCCAATAGTCGGATTCTTATCATCGAGCCTATATGCTTCATTGCTTGCATCTTCCTTTATATGCATAGGTTCCTCTTATTCAGGGCGAGCTTGCATGGTCCTTCCCTTGAGCTTATGGCCTCTAGGTTTGGAAAACTAAGCTCCAGGTCAAAACACTTACTTCTTGACTTTCTAGTTGTAATCAAGCCACTTACTGCTGGTAGGTTGCTGCCTGAGCTCACGCGACATCACACACTTCTTCAATTATATCGAGCCTTGCTTAGAGGGGCATGTAGTTTGTATTCACATCAAAATTCTACACCCTACTTGTAGGCAACTTAAGCTCGATGGGGAGGATGACTTCTATCTTGAAGGCAAGGCGAAATGGCATTTCTTCTATGGAAGTCCTGTAGGTCATGCAGTATCTTTAGAGGATGCCAAGGAGTTTATCTGCCCATCTGCCTTCGACACGGTCTGCCCTTTTCTTTAGGTTATCGAGGATGATCTTGTTGACCACTTGCATTTGGTCGTTGTCTTGGGGGTATGTAATTGAAGCATAATGAAGCTTTATGTTATCCTTATCACATAACTCCCATAACTTCTTGTTGTCGAATTGTCTCCCATTATCTGTTATCAATGTGTAGGGCACTCAAAAGCGAGAGAGAACGTATGTTAGGACGAAGCCTTCAATGGCTCAAGCTATAATGATTGCTACAGCTTAGGCCTCTACCTACTCTTTAAAATAGTCTATTGCCACTAGGATGAATTGATGACTTTTGGATGCCTTTGGGAAGGGGGACCAAGCATGTCCAGGCCCCATTATGCAAACAACTAGGAACTCATTAGAAGGTAGAGGTCAAAGCTTGATGCATAAGGGATAAGAGTGTACTTTTAACACTTATGACATTTTTCGACCATGGCTTTCATGTTCTCCTTCATTGTAGGATAGTAATAGCTTAGTCGAAGTGCTTTAAGATTGGATATGACTACTGTACACCTTAGTGTGGAGCTCTTCTAAGATGGGGGTGCCCTCTTTTGGTTTATGGCACCTAAGGAGTGGTGCATTGTGGCTTCGGTGGTATAAGATGCCATCTATGAGCATGTAATTAGCAAAGGCTTAGGTTAACCTTTTCTCTTCGGTTCGGTCCTCAAGTAGTGCCTAAGTCTTCAAATGTTCCACTATAGGGTCCACCCAACAAGGTTGGGGGTTTGTGGGTCGAATCTCAAGTACTTCTTGTTCTTATTATTCTATGTAGCAGTGAAGGAGGTATTGGATGAATAGCACCTTGTCGTCATTATGCTATGCTTGGATAATAATGGAAGTTAGTTGAGACAGCCTATCTGCTTCAAAGTTTTCTACTTGGGAGATTTTGTTGATCTTCCAGGAGGTGAAACCTGAATGGAGTCCTTATACTATTCGAACATACTTGACCATCGTTTCTCCCTTCGTCTCATACTCTCCCTTTACTACATTATAAGCATGGAATCTAAGTTGATCTCCAATTTTTCTACCCTAATGTCCTTGGTAGTCTTTAATCTAGTGATGAATGCTTCATATTCAGCCTCATTGTTACTTGCTAGGAACCTAAACTTCAAGGCGTAGAGTACCTTAGTTCCTTACAAGCCTTGTGATGCTATGCCTACCCTACCTCCTCCCCTCCATACCCCCGAATGGAGAATCCATCAACATGGAGAGTCCACACTGGTATCTCAATGCCAAACTGTGTTTCCTATTCTCCTATGTACTCTACAATGAAGTCTGTAAAGTCTTGAGCATTGATTGCTTACCTTAGGTAGAATTGGATGTCATGGCTACTAAGCTTAAGGGCATGCTTAACCATTCTACCCAAGGCGTTTGCCCTTTGTAGGATGGCTTAGAGTGGTTGGTCAGTGAGCATTACAACCGAATGGGCCTAGAAGTATGGTTTGAGTTTGCATACAGCGATGACTATAGCTAGGGTAAACTTCTCAATCTCATTGTATCTTACTTCTAGGCTTTATAGGATGTGGCTTATGTAGTAGACGAGCTTATGTTCTTGCCCATTAGCGCGGACGAGCACCGAAGATAGTGCTTTGTTGCACACAATGAGGTATAGGTACAACTCTTCACCTGGTATGGGCTTTGAGAGCATAGGTGGGCTTTCTAGGAATTTCTTCAAGTTGTCAAAGGCATGTTGACATTGGGTTATCCACTTGAACTCAAAGGGGCTATTCAAGAGCTTGAAAAAATTCAAACATTTCTAAAATACGTTTGTAAGACCAAATATAAAGAAGATGGATCAATCCAAAAACATAAAGCTCATCATATGGCCAAGGGATATTCATAGCAACCTAGTATACGCTTCGCAAGACGAAGTAGTTAAGAGTTGCAACTCTTCCTTTGAGACACTAAACTTCCTTGACTATTCTAGGGGCTTTCATGCCACGAACTACCTGGATTTTGTCTTGGTTAGTTCTGATTCCTTGTTCTTTAACCATGAAACCAATAAATTTTCTACACACGACCGTGAATACACATTTTTGGGGGTTAAGTTTCATCTGATAGTAGTAGAGGGTATTGAAGGTTTCTTGGAGGTCCTCTATATGGCTCGCCTTATTATTCATAATCATGTCATCTACATATACTTCGATGTTCCTCTCGATCTATGGCTTAAAGATAGTGGTGACCAATCTTTGGTATGTTGCTTTGACATTCTTCTAGCCAAAAGGCATAACCTTATAGCATATGTATCGAAATTGGTTACAAACGAGGTGTAGACCTCGTCCTTGGGTACCATATGGATCTAATTATAACCTGAGTATGCATCTATAAGACTAAGGAAGGTATGGCCTAATGTGGAGTTAACGAGTTAGTCTACACATGGTAAAGGGAAACTATCTTTCGGGCGGGCTTTGTTGAAGTCAGTATAGTCAAGACACATGCACCATTTCCCATTAGCTTTCCGTATATACGAGCCATGTTGGGTACTTATCTTATGTATCGAAACTTGCTTGAAGTAGCTTACTAAACCTCTTGTTTGATTGTAACCTATTATTTAGGCGTAAAGTGTTGCTTCCTTTTTTCAATTTGTTAGGCGTTAGGGTCGAGATTAAGGTAATGGGTTGCTTTAGGTATGTTGATTATGCCGAACATGTCTTCAAATGTTAGATGTGAAGACATCAATATTCTAGTGGAAGAACTTGATGAGCTCGATCTTCTCATCTTTAGGTAAGGCTGTCTCGACCCAAGTCGTGAGTCTTAGTATACTTTTGAGCTTGATTTCCTCCATTTCTTCTATTGGTTCTCCTTAGGAATTGGATTGCTCCTTAAGGTAGACTCGATATTCATAACATTATCTCAAGTGTAGGCTTTCAGAATGAGAGACCTAAACAATTTATGGTCTCTTTACGCTTTGCCAACCCCTATTAATGTTAGGAACTTTGCCTTGAGGCATCTTTGGCTTATGAGCATATTGAATTTCTTAGCACTCAATCTGCCCAAGATAGCGCTGTATGGTAACCAGTGGTCAATGATGACGAAGTCAATCGATTATATGGCAACGTATGCACCATTGCATAATCAAACTAGCAGAGTGATGAGCCCCTTAGCCGGTATAAGTCTACTGCCTTTAAAGTCTATGAGACTGTGTTTATAGGGTTATAGGGGCTTATCGAACTAGTCCTTCATCTATTTGTATGCATTATAGAAAAGAATGTTTGTTAAAGTTCTACTATCAATGAACATCTACTCGATTTCAACATTAATTACTGTTACATCATTATACGGGTAATCGATATCATGTTTGTCCTTAGAGGTGAAACTGATGGTGGTGTCTACCTTAAGTTTCCTACTTCAGACAAGGTATACCTTATGCATTGTTAAGGTAGAGGGTATATATCTTATGAGGCTGAGGCCTCCAAAAATAGTGTTTACTTAGCCTCATCTACCCTAATAGCTTAGATCATTAGGGATGTCTTCTCGAGGTTGATGTGACTTGCTCTTATGGAACTAAGGTAAAAAAGATTGAAAAAAAAAAATCAGTTATTCACAACCATTGATGAAGGATTCCTCAAAAAGTTTAAGGATTAGTAATCCTTTTTAAAAATCAATCAATCTTATATATATGCGAGGGTTGTTGCTATTGTAGCTATTTTTGTTGTTTGGTTCAACAACATTAGGTTGGTTGTTAGATTTGGTTTCTCTCATCTATAATGAGGTAGTTGATGTGGCCTTTGCCAACAAGGCATTCAATTACATTTTTAAGGTGCCAACATTCATTGGTGTTATGACTGTGTACCTAGTTGTAGTCACAATATTTTTTGGAATTAGTAACCTCGGGTGCCTCTCTAACATGTGGTAGTCATGGAAGTTGTCCCTTGACCTCATATATTACTTCTCCAGGGGGTAGTTTAGGGTGTGTAGGTTGTGTGGTTGGGAAATATTTGCTTTTTCCTTTCGCATTGCTCTTTCACAAAGGGTTGTTTGGTGTCTCTTGGTCCTAAGTGGTCTTTGACTATCCCCCATGTGCTATTGTCAATCTCTAACCTTACCTTTATTACATCCTCTTGGGCTATTATTTCTTGTTGGCTAATTACATGAACTCATCCAATGAGTTCAACTAATTAAAGGAGATATCATCGAATAGTTTTCTTATAGGGTCGATTTTAGTGATTATGGCTTGGAGGGTTATTCTTGTGTCAAGCATGGAAACCTATCTCTTGGTCCTTGTTTTTCATAAAGACTCATTGGGACGTTGCTTGACGTTGTAGAGTGTTAAGGAGTCTTTGCGTGGGACCTTGGAATTGAGAAAGTATTGTTGGAATTTACTCGCTAGCTCATCGAAGGAGGTAATGGAGCTATTGGGTAAGCTCTTGAACTAGAGTACGGCAGCTTTTGCTAGTATGCTAGGAAAGGATTTGCACATGATGGCATCTTTAAAGTTATAAAGGCTCATCATGGTGTGAAAAGTACACCGGGTGATCTTTTGGGTCTCTAATTCTGTTGTATGTATTGAGGTAAGGGAGCCTTATACCTCAAGGTAATGTTTCCTTAAGGATGATTAGTGCGAATGAGCTCTCTAATATTGTTGGCTACATGACATAGGCTAAAGTTTTAACCTTCTTTTGGTTGTACGTATTGGATGCACAGCATATGTGTTTGTCTAACTCTTGGACATTCATGTCCTTGAGTTGTTTTTGGGAATTTCTTAGCAATAACTCTCTAGTAGACCTACTCATTTTAGAGTGTTTACCCTATGTATGTGTTTTGTCACAATTACAATTCATTTGATCATGTAGATCTTCGAAAACCTGTCAATCGTATTAGATTTGATCATGTAATCACATTAAGTGCTCAATATGAGTCTCATTATGCTTACTTAGTCTCATAAACGAGTTGTTTGTGGCTTCTTCATGGGGACATTTGTATGATGCAATTTTAAGGAGGGCTACTTCCCTTTGCAATTTAGCATTGGATTCTTGAGTCCTTTGATTATATTTGAATACTTGTTGGACGAGTATCCTAAGTTATCACATTTCATAAGCTTGAGTACGTAGAGTTAAGGGAGTTGGTGATCACTCTGGTGGAAGCAACCTGTCACCATCAACATGGTGCAATGCTTGAGGGTTGTTGTTCTTACTTTTTGCTATGTGGAGTGAATTGACCAATAATGATGGGTGCCAAAATGTTGATCGTGAGAGAATGAACTAGATGTAATTGAGAGAGTGGATTGAGGCTCTTTAGGGGAGAGAGTTCTTGGGCTTAAAGGCTTATTGGATTCCTTACTCCTCAATACTTGCAAAAAGCCTCCATCAAGACCCTTTAACGTTCAAGTCAACAAGGAGAGGAGGAGGGGAAGAAGGGAAAATAACTAAGAGATTTTGAGTGCTTCTTTGCCTAGGGGCAAAAAGTGCTTGAGTCATGGGAGTAACTAGTTAATCAAGGAGAAAGAGAGATTCGAGATTCCAAAATCCCTTACCTTTTGGCTCCTTACGCTATTTATAGGGCAAGGAGCTTACCTACTAAGGACACTTGTTAGTATAGGGTTCGTTTGTACTAGCTATTTACAGGAAACATGCGCTATGGGGTTGATGAGGTTGCTTTAAGCACTGGTTGGCTATGAACATGCTGGTAGTATGTGTGAGGCCTAAAGTTTTGACAATCTTAGAGGATGTTAATTATGCCAGTCGTACTAAGGATATCAGGCCATAATAAATTAGGGGAGGAGAAGAAGGGGTATAAAGGACAAACGGACGAGAGAGAGAGAGAGAGAGAGAGAGAGAGAGAGTTCCAAATGGCCTACGAGCTATAGGCTAACTTTCTACAAATGGGGAAGCCCCTTTAAGGCGGTAAATGCGTACTTAAAGGTCTAAGGGACCATACATAGACCTGTGCAAAAGGCAATTTCGAACTGTGAACCATTCCCGAAGGTCGACAAACTGCCCCCTGAACCGTCGGCCCTTGAGAGCCCAATGGTTTAAGGGGTTGGAATCGCTTGAACCGGCGGGACATGGCAGCTGGTTTACCCCATTAAAAAAAAAAAAGGAAAGAGAGAGAAAGAAAAGGGAGGCTACTAAGTTAGAAAAAATAATCGAATGATATCTAGTAGGTTACGGCATGTTAAGACTACTTTTTTGTGATGGTGAAATATAATTTTTTAAAAATAATATTATCAAATTAATAATAGAAGATTAATCATAAGTTGATTATGTGTTAAGGATGGATGGAAAATTCAATTTAAGTTAATACAAGTATTTTTTATAAAATTTATTAAATGTTAAGGACTTGAATATGGGGAAAAGATAAAATTTTAAAGGGAAAAAAATAAAAATTTGGAACCAGATTAAGTTGAAAATTAATAAAAAAAAAATTGGAAATTATTAATGAATCAATATAATTAAAAAAAGAGAGATAAAAGAGATCACGTTTAGGAAAAAAATATACAAAAGTTGGAATTGAATCAAGTTAGAAATTAATAAAAAAAATAGAAATTATTAAAATTAATAAAAAAATAGAAATTAAAAAAAATAAGTGGTTCAATGGCCAGCGAACTAGCTCGAAATCGTAACCAGGCAAGTCAATTATGGTTCATCCTACATTTGGCCCGTGAACCGGTGGTTCCGAGCCCATTTGGCCCAATGAGCACCACTAACCATATAGCTTAAGTGCACTTGAATAAGTTATTAGGTTCCTGGAGACTCAACATTTAGAAAGCAAATCTTAGGGGTACTCAAAAGCAAGTTAAGTGCTCAAGGACTACAAAATGCTCAAGCAAGCGAGGTGTTTGGTTGCTTCAGTGTTAATGGCCTTTAGGAGGATTCTACTCGATTTTAGCCTTGGACTGAGTCCAAAACAACCCATTAACAAAAGTAATTAAAAATATCCTAAATAATTAAATATTTAAGAATATAAATAAAAATTAAAAATTGAGAATAATAAAAAAAATAACTAGAAAAGTAAGGTGGTGGCTGGAATGGTACTACTTTGTATAGGTAAGCCACAACATGTGCAAAAAGTAAATTGCTCAACCCACCATTGGTGGGGCTAGATCACCCATGTAATGCTCGAAAATTTAATATAAGGGAAAATGATTTTAAAATTAAGGGACAATTGGTCAACATAAAAATTTTCCTAAAACCTTACTCCCTTAAGTTAGTCACTTTCCTAAAACATTACCCTTTCTAGTAAATAGTCATTTTAGCTCTCTTTTAATCCTAACCCCTTTCGTCTTTTAGCTTTTAGTAGCTAAAACCCTAGTGGCTCCCATCTAAAACCCTCATGGAAGGACAATAAGAGGAAGATTAAGGTAAGTCTTGAAGGATTATCTAAAGTTATTTCGTTTTTGGGCAACTAGCATCCTAAAACCATCCATTTCTTATAATCATAGCTTACTCTCTTGAGTTTTTCATCTAAAAGTTTCTTAATCCTCAATAAGAGCAATCAAAGGAAGATTTAAGGTAAGGATTAAGTTAGTTTTCTTCACCTTAGCTCATTTTGGGCAAAACACCCCATTTTAGATGATGTTTGAGTGGGGTTCTCTTCAAATCCGAGACTTAAACAAGTATTTAATAATGTATTCAGGTGGTTCTCAACTTCATTCTTGGACATTTCAAGTGTTTGAGTTGCTAAGTAAGTTTTCTTCATGCTTTTCTTCTCACTCTTAAGTTTGAATATTTATAAGATTGTTATTGAATCTAGAGATTTAAGTTGTTGTAGAGTTATTTTTTATGTGGGTTTTGGAGTATTTTGAGTGTTGAAGTTGGTATTAGAGTTAAATCAAAGTGTTATAAAGTTGGGATAAAGTTTTAGGTTGTTTTTGTTGGTGTTTTTACAAATTTTCAAGGAAGAAAATGACTTGCAAAACTACAAATTTTTTGATGGAGTTCAGATGCTAGCATTTTTAGAGTCCAAACACTAATAGAGCTTAGACGCCATGTCATGACTTGAACCAATTCTTGTTTTCTTTGGTTCTTTTGACTTCACATCTTAGCCTAAGTTTTCTATACACCTAAATCTACCAAAAAAACATAATCTTTTCAAGTATTCCAGCACATAGATAAAATCGAATTCTTTGCATACCTTAACAAGAGTAGCTTAAAAGGGAGTAGGAGCTTAAACTTAATAACTATATTGTATTGAATTGAGGAGTTTTAGGAGTCTAGATATGGAATGAATTGCATGGAGAAATGACATAAAGATTATCAACATCCTTGAGTGTTAGTTAAGGAAGTGTTTTGGTATGAAATGTAGAAGGTGAAGCAAAGTTATGGTAGGACAAGATAAGAGATGATTTTTGTATTGGTTTGATAATGGAACTAATTTAAGATTTAAGATTGCCCTTCTTTTAGCCAAGTGTATGTGTTCACGTTCATTATGTTTTCGAACTTGTGATTGGTTTTGGTTCGATTTTCAGGTATGTGGTGCTTGCTTGTATGGTATGCTTGCTATGATAGGAAAGATCTAATCGAATCAATTTATATTCTTGGTAAATGAATGGTTTGCTAATTGTACTCATCTTAAGGGCCCATAGTGGTAGATCCTTAGACGGCAACTACTAAACATATATGAGGTTTCCCTAGTGAACTTATATATGGGACAATGCAACTAAAATACTAAGATACAAAGACTTAAAACTCTAGCCATAAAAGACTTAAAGGAAAACTTATATATATATATACACACACATACATACACACATATACGTACTTATATGTATAAGATCATGATGTAGTTAGGCCATGAATACTTCTCTGTTGCTTTTTGGATTAAATTCAAGATAATTAAACTATTGCTTGTCTCTAGTTACGTTGTATGTGTGTATGAAAAGAACCACTTGGCATCTGCTTATGCTTGTGCATCATGTATTGGATTCATCTCAATTTTATCTTTTTTAGGCACAAGTATTAATGATTATGTTATCTTCAAGGAGCCATTCATTCACGATATTTAAGAGGAGGACACTATCGAATATTTATATTTTTATGATAACTATAATGGAGTTAGCTCATGAGTTGGTTTTGCTAGAGGATGGCTATTTCTTGGAGTTTGAGATGTTCTATTTCACTTTTTGGAGGTTTCATCTTTTTGCTGAGGTCTATTGATATCCGAGTAGGAGAGTTAGACTACTACATATGTTGGTTTTGCTTTACAATGTATTTGGAGTTTGTAAACTCCTTGTGTGTTCCTTCTGGTATTTGGAGTCATCTAGAGTACCGAGTAAGTTAGACAACCATGAGATCATTACACTGTTTTTTTATGATAAGGAGTGAGTTATACTCCCTTATGATGAGATATTACTTGTTTTCAGGTTTATGTGATGACGAGTAGATGAGTTTTCCTACTTTTTTTTTTTAAGTTTATTTGGAGATATGATTAGATTATGATTGCATTATAGGTTATGATGCTCTTGTGAATTTTATTTAATATCTTAGCATGTCTCTAATTAGCAAAGGTATGTAGCAAGTTGTAGTAGGGAGGTTGCCCTAACCAATAATTTGAAAAAAGGGGGAAAAACAAAAGAAAAACTTCTCGAATTGCGCATGAATCACGTGACCCACTTAGGTATTCACAAACTTTTTTTTTTTTCTTAAATAAGAGGTTAGAGCGGTTGTTGACCACCTAAGGGGGGTTTGTGTAACCCCCATAGGGTTGTAGGTGGTCCAGCCCCCATTGATCATGGGTCAAGCGACTTACTTACCCGTAAGTGGTTGTTGTCTTTTTTTTTTCTCCTTCCCCTCTTAAATTTCAATTTTTTATTTATATTATTAAAATGTAAGTATTAAGGATTTTTTAATTATTTAAATTTCCGTATTTTTATTTTATTTTTCCAATTTTTAATAAAATTTTTATTTATTTTTTAATAATTTTTCCTAAGTAATATATATAATATAAATTTGTTTAACTAAATTAATTATTTGGACAAATGAAATTGTGCTACATATCACTACTAATGACAAACTAAGGAGGACTTGTTTATAAATTTTTGCAAATTTTAAGGATTAATATAAATAAAATTAAACATTTGTAACTCAAATAGAAAATTAAACAAACA
Source organism: Lumnitzera littorea (assembly GCA_024138015.1). Taxonomy (NCBI): domain Eukaryota; kingdom Viridiplantae; phylum Streptophyta; class Magnoliopsida; order Myrtales; family Combretaceae; genus Lumnitzera; species Lumnitzera littorea. The sequence goes on along the minus strand of JAMXBB010000009.1, from coordinate 50,489,231 downwards.
TCAAGGATTTAATTCATACTATTTCTATAAAAACTGTAAGGAGCTCTCTTTAGCTTAGCAGAAAAAAATTACTACATAGACCAATGCATTTCAAAATCTAAAGATTACAACACTCGAATCCTTTAGCAAGGAAACTTCACAAAATAATAGACTCCTGCGAGAAATGTGATGTGGACCAGTATTTTGGATAGACTAAGCTAATTTCTTCAAGTTGCGAACTTGCAAATCAAGCGAGGTTGGGAAGCTAATGTTTCCGGATAAATTTTCAGCCGTGATGCACATATCAGAGGCTAGTTCTTGCAGATAATAGTGGCGCATCTTCTGTCCATTGCCTGTGATTGTGCCGATAAAAAAAGGCCATGCAAATGGAATTTATAATGATACAGAAGAAACTTCCAAATGGGGTCCTTAGCTGACTTCATCAGTGACGCTTTTTAACGGTAATAAGTTGCTCCAAGCGGCGATGTTGATGCATCTAAGGACCAGGTAACTGACAAAGGCAATGTACGCTACTGTCAAAGCGCACACAACAATACCAATTATGACTCCTGTTACTTCATCGAGGATGAAGACTACTAAAAGATAGCCGTTGATCAACATGACCAAGACAGCAACAAGCCAGGAAACCGTCTGCATCAGAAGAAACTGTTCAACATAGATCCCCAACATGAGAGCCTTTTCATGTGGTTGGGAGAATTCAACATAGTACCGAAAGGGAATCATTTAATGTGTTGAAATGTTGTGTAATTTAGTCTTGACAAAATATGCAAACAGCAGAGATTATTAATTACCGGTCTTTTCTTGATGTCATAAGAATAAAAAGGACAGAAGTGGGGGATATGCCTACTTTCAGAAGGACTGTTTTACTGGTCTTTTATCAAATTAATCTAAAGTTTGGGAAACTTTCGCACAGCTCACAAGATAATTGTTTCTCTGCCTACTGTACACTGCCATATATGATGATAAATAGCGTTATGTCTCACTTTTTCTGCATATTCTTCAGTCATACATGTTTGAGTAGAACAGGTAGTGATGTGAAAACTTTGCATTTTAGGCATCGAATCAATCAACAGCATCTCATTTCCTAACAGGTATTTGGCTTGGCTGTATAGAGCAAACAAATAAATACATCATGCCAAGCATGGAGTTCAAGGCGGGTGTAGTGTAATTACTTGATAGTTGATGCGTACCTTAAGAACAGGGCCAATTGTGAAGGGCCCCATGATGTGCTCCTTGGAGACCACATACAAAAGCGGAATGACTGCGAAAGGGATCTGCACTGACTGGAGCACATTGAGCCATTCATTCAAGACATCCAAAGCATCCTCTGTGGTATCAAAAACCAAAGCAACAACCAAGGTCGGGACCATTGCGCAACTTCTTGTGATCAATGCTCGCACCCATTTCTTCAACCTCAAATCAAGGAAACCTCCCATTATGAACTGCCCTGCATAAGTTCCTGTCATAGTGCTACTCTGCCCAGATGCTAATAAACCAATACCCCATATATACAGTATAGGAAAGAAACCTCTCCCATATTTTTCCTGAAGATAGTCACCAGCATTGAGCAGGCCAATGTTTTCAGCTGCCGCGGTACCATAAAAGCCCTTCGCAAACACAGTTGTGACGAATAGATTAATAACAAAAGAAATAGCCAGAGCTGCTGTAGACTCTATAGAGTAGTAATTCAAGGCTTCTCGAACTCGGCCTCTCTGCGTGGTATCGATATCTCTTGATTGTACGAGGGCAGAGTGCAAGTATATATTGTGAGGCATGATGATGCAGCCCAAGACTGCAACAGCTTGTTGTATCGTTTTGGAGCTGAGTTTTGGAACCAATATTCCTGGAAAGTGAGTGTTTTGACCTTCTGTTATCTATCTGTTTTGCAGCATATTGAGAGATGATATAACTTAAATAGTTATATGCAATAAGATTTACCCAAAAGGAGTTCTATGCCACTTGGTTTTGTTTCACCAAACATCCAAGCAAATGAGAGTGCCATTGTTGCAATAAGAACGGCAAAAAGAAGTTCCAATTTCCTCACTCCATAGTTCTCAAGAAACAAAAAGATAAAGCTGCAACAATAATAATAATCTATGTAATTTGAATTATGACATATATGTTCGGTAATAAAATCAAATATCGAAAATTAGAAAATATCCATCTATGGCCAGAAAAAAGAAAGGTCAATGCTAGCCATAATAAAAATTGCAATTGACCCAGCATGAAAAATGCCGTAGTTGCAATTGACGGGAGCATGAAAAATGCCATTATCATGTTTCCAGCTTTTTTAAAGAAAAATTCTTTCATGATCCCGACACACGGATTATAACACTTAAGAAGTGATTTTAGTTTTAATACACCAGGTAATGTATATTAAAAAAAGTAAATAAAGAAAAGATTTTACGTTTCCATGCACTGGTGAATTACATAATTATTATTAGAAAGTGTAAAAAAATTCTCTTTTATAACATCATCATGTTTTTAGTAGATATTTGTTTGCGAGATATTTAGAATAAAAGGATGTCAGATGATCACCGTATTGAAAAGAAAAAAAATGTCATTGTTAGATGGATGGATTAACTATATCATTAAATATAAAGTCTGACTTAACCGTCTGTAGAGCAATGAATTCCTAAAATGTGTAAACCAAAACAACTACTCAGGACATTTCTTAATCAATCAACTACCGGTGGGGTTGCCAAATTCAAGCCATTATTTTGTTTATAGTGTAAAACTTTAATAAGTTATTTTGTTTATAGTCTAAAACTTTAATAAGAAAGCGATACTCAAAGATGGGATGGGTAGGTTTATATTTTTTCTGCATTTTTTATATTAAGAGTTCCCCATCAAGTATTTCACGATATCAAGTTAATAAATTAAAAATAAAAAAAAAAACCTTTTAAAATTTTTTTTTTCAAAACTACTAACAAAATTTACTTAAAAAAGCTATAAACCCACCCGGATAGCATTACTTCTACTTCTTCTGACACGATCCGAAACATACGAACTCGGTCAATGGAGTATCATTACAGCCTCATAGATGGGGAAAGCTTTAAGAAAACTCTTCAATAACGTAACGTAAGTTTAATTAAAACCTATCTTATCCACATTGAATTGGTCTTTTAGGATGGCCGAAGGGTTTTTCTTGGGAAACGGATTGCGGGAGGTTGACAAGTGCGTGCAGTAATTTATAGTCAATCTTTTCTTTTCTTTCCAATCTCGTCAATCTTTTCATTTTACAGAAAAAGAAAGCAAAAATTAGGTGCATTATTCTTAAATATATTCTTCTATTGTCACTATGAAAATTATGCTAAGCATGCGACATGCCACTCATTTGTCATTAATATATACAAAGAAAAGAAAATCCTATTTAAAATCATATTCGCTTCAGCCTGTCTTTTACCTCGTCATTGACAGCAACCATACTTCACAGCTGTAACCATTACAACTTAAATCAAGAAATTGCATCCACAAACGAGGGGAAAGAAATCCACAATCATCTCGAAAAAAAAAAAAAAACGTAATATATTAATATTATTAATTTTTTTTAATTTAACAATAAATAATCTGGAGCACTTATTAAAAACCAAAAAAAAAAAAAAATTCCACTTTATATTTACATTTTTTTTTATATGTGGAATGTATAATTAATATTAAAAAGGTTTTAGGGGGAAATAAATGAAACAACTAATATAATAAAAAAAATTTCCTATTCAACCATCTGCTTTGTTTTGGGGAAAGAAAACATCATCTTCTCCATAGTCCAGAACCAACTAAAAGTATATTTGGAAAAAAAAAAAAAAAAAGATAATAATAAATAAATTAATATAAAAAAGAGAACCGTTTTCCACAATTCATCAAGCAGATTGCAGTGAATATACGATCACATCCATCTCCATACACAAATTTCAGAAAGCAGTACTTCTTTGCTCTTTCCTTGAAAAAAATTATAATTCTATTATGATATCATCCAAGGAAACAAAAAGAGAGAGAGAGAGATCTGTAATTACCAATCAGCTGCAGTAATAGTGACGCCGGACCAAAGAGGCAATACTCCATTACTCAAAATCTTGATAGCAACAGCACTCCCTATGACCTCCTGTATGTCCGCCCCAATAAGTGCAACCTCAGTCATTAACCACAAAGCAATTCCAGCCCACCTTGGATACTCTTCCCTACACAGCTCAGCTAAATGCCTCCCCGTCACGACCCCGATCCGTGCCGCAAGCAGCTGCACCAGCAGCCCCATGGCTGTGGCCCAAAATAAGAGCCATAACAATGAGTAACCGGCTATTGCGCCCGCTTGGAGATCGCCCTCTAAATTGCCTGGGTCCAGGAACGCTATGCTCATTAGGAACCCGGGCCCTGTGAATAGCCACAGCTTCTTCCATGAGAAGGGTGGTGTTTGTGTCATGTCATGTTCGGATTCATCTAAGGTGATGATTTGGATTTTTTGGGAGGGGTCATAGGCTGTTTCAGTTTCTGAGCTGTTTAAGAGGGGTTGCTGCTGCTGTTGATGGTCAGGGTCTTGGGGGGGCATCTTGGTTTGTTTTACCGTGCGGAAGTGCGTGCAGGCTTGGGAAGTCGCGGCGACAAGAAAATCGAGTTTTGTACTTTATTTGCCACAACGGATTGGCAGCTAGAAGTGATTAAATAAGCGCTCAAACTTCTGCCAAATACAATACTACCGCTTTTGAAAATTTCTTTATAGCTATATTTTTTTAGTACTTTTGGCTGTCCAGTATTCCAATTTATTTGGTATGACGTCTGTGTTATGAATTTAAAAATCTAGCAAATACTGAAAGTGCGTTTAGGAAGATTGGTGGTTGATACATTCCTAGCTTTTATTTCGTTTTCATCCCTCCTCGAAGAGTGTCCATGGGTATGGCGTTTGCCAAACAAAATTGACAAAAAGATTCTAATATCATAAATTATAATCATATTCATAAACCACTCCAATTTTAGATCGCTTTTGGTTGATTCCACATATTGGAATTTGACTTCCGTTCTTCCTCTTTATTTTGAAACCCATCATTTATATACGTTTTAATCTCTTGTATCTTATATGCGTGAAAATAGATAATTTATATTCAAAACATTACGATTAAACTGTTGTATGATTGTTCGGATAAATAAAAGAAAAAAGGAATGTTATATGATTGAAAATGATTTAAATTATATATTAACATAAGTTGTATCTTCTGATGTAGCGATAAAACGTTTGGTTCTAAAATTAGTAGCAAGGTGAGGGAATTGAAGCAGTACACTTACTCTCAATGTTTTTAGGGTTATTTTGTTTAATGATATTTCTTATATGGTCGTGCCCCTGGGGGTTGCCTTTTTCATTATTTGGACCTTTTAGTCATGGATAAGACAAACTACCAGTCTTCCTGGCAGGTATCTCCTCTCACCCCTTATGCTTCTCTTTTTCTTTGCTCCCTGTTTTCAACTTTCGCTATTATTGCAGTTGCGGATGACTCGGTGCTTCACTGGAAAAGGAAAAAGATCAAATTAGACTGTGCATCCGTGGCATATAAATTTACGGGAGTGATCAGTAATTTACAAAAGCTGCAGCGATATACATAAATTAAGACGTTTATTCTCCTTTGAAAAATTTGGTGGCACCAAAAATTATTTTCCCTATACATAAATATAGACACACATACATATTTATTAGAAGTGAGTAGATAATTCTATTATACAGAGTACTAGTCATCTCAAGATCTTTACCGATATGGATTTAAGAGTAATTGGGCTTTGCATAAGTAATTAAGCTTGCAAAATAAAGTACAATAAGGAAGAGTTGAGGTATTGTTTGATGTAGCCATTTTAATACTTAAATCAGTTAAGTATTTAGAAAATATAAGTGTTTGAGAGCAATAAATAAGCTTAAGTGTATAATGTATTTAATAGTTTATCATTGAGTAATGGTTTTATATTTATAGATGAGTAATGCTAATAGTTGGAGAAGAGTTAGTGAATAGAGCTACTTTCACAAGCATTGAAAAGTGAGATCATGGTATCCAACGTATTCTGTATATATAGAAGGTGATTATTTGACTTAGTCTTTCAACTTTATTTGAAATATTCTAACCGTTAAAGACTTCTTATAGTTGGATAGGTCGTACTCTAGGTTTGGGTCGAGAGTAGCTTGTCATAAGTAATGGGCCTTACTAAGTCAAGATGTGATGAGAATTAGGCTACCAGACTTTTGACTTACAGCCGAGCTCGAGGACTAGAGAGATTACCATGATGAATCCTTCTGTTCTAACCAACCCTTGCCGAGGCCATACTGAGTCACTCTTCATGCCGAGTCACCCTTCATGCCGAGTCACCCTTCATGCCGAGCCGTATGGCTGCTCGTCTTTTTATAGTATGCCAAATTGAAGATTACTTCCTAACGCTCGAGTCGACTAATTTCTCGACATCTTTCTTACCAAGAAGCCAAGAAAGAAAGACTCTAGACTGACAAAGTTATCCTTGCTCGGACAAACCACTTGTTCGTACTTTTTGTCCGCATCTTCTAACAACTTTGCCAATATAGCATTGTCACATTTACAGTATCATGTGTAAAATCCATTACACCAATGATTTTTTTTTATATATTTATTTTTATCCTTTTGTATCTTGTACATTAATTCCTTAGGAAATGCCTTTTTTGTATTTTTCTTTTTAGGTAAGTTATCCTAATTTATTGGTATAAATAATTTTGTATTTGTAGCTATAAGGTATCAGATCATCCTTAATACATTTAATTATTTTTTTTCTTACGTAAACACTTTATTTATCCTTGACATCACTTTTATCTTAATCCTTAAGCAAAGCTAGGTAGCGAGTAACCTCAACGAACCAATTCATACGTTATATTGAATTGTGCTGTGAACCCTCGAAAGTTCTGTTGGTGCGTCTTATCCTCTAAAGTTATTTGTGGGTTTTGCTTACCTTTTGATTCGTTATTCATTTTTTTCGCACTTTCTTCCATTAGTTCTTTCTAACTTTCTACAAGCTTGGACCCATACGACGATCAGTTTTGTCTGTTCTTAGTCACGGTTCACACTATCTTGATATCAGAGTAAATGTTTCGTATGAACTATAGTTGAGTCTTCTTGAAGTTCTGTTACACTGTTTTGTGTGTGTGAAACAAAGTAAGTTATTGTGTTCATTTGATTACTGTGTTGTTAATTGTTAATTTCCTAAAGTATTTATTTGAGCTTTAAATCTATGAGGAAAAATGATAGACCCGAGTATGAATGTTATCTATCATGGACAACAGTCTTAAGGAATTCTTAGAAGTACTGATAAAAGACTTAATAAGGTAGCTAACTTCTTAGTAGATCTAACCTGAGATATTCATGCATTGTCTTGCCGACCCACTAAGGCTGCGCAAAACACTTTACAAACTGCTTAACCTATTAGAGGTCAAAAACCAGCTCGACTTGTTCGAGGTGAATGAGTTAGTGGACAAATAAGGCGAAGAACAAACCTGAGAGAGCTTGATGAAGAGGAAAAAGAGTATTTTAAAGAAGAACATGTACGAATCCCTAAAGCATCCGACCATGTGAAGCTTCGGATTTTAAGTTTCAAGGGATTTGGGAATGTTAATAAGTATCTAAAGTGGGAAGAAAATGTGGAGCATATGTTTGATTACTATCAATATGAGGATTATGAGAAGGTAAAAACTGCTACTGTTGAGTTCCCGGAGATGCTGCCATATGGTGGAAGAATTTTCAGGCCATGAGAGGGCTACCAAGAGTTTAACACTTGGCCTGAGATAAAGAGAGTGCTCAAAAACAAGTTCGTATCGAAAACTTATCTCTAAGATACTTTCACTTTACTTTAGGAGTTAAGATAAGGAGGTCAAACTGTTAACGAGTATGTTTAAGAATTTCAAATGCTTATGATGCGTTGTGAACTGGAAGAACCACTAGCTTAAACTGTCTCAAGATTCATTATTGGGTAGAGAGGAGACATTCGAGATATTGTGGAGCTCCAATGATTTGACACAATAGATGAAACTGTTAGTATTGCCTAGTAAGTAGAAAGGCAAAGGAGGGGTTGACTTACTGCCAGGGTGTTGACTAGTTGATCGGGACAAGCAAGTCACTGAGCTTACTCAAGTATAGGGCTAAACAGAAAGATTGATGTTCGAGCTGAGCAGAAAGGCCAACCTGATGGTGAAGTGTCAACTCGAACTTATGAGAAGGGACAAAGGTCTAGCAAAAAGACGAGCCAAATTAAGTGATTCAAGTGTCAAGGGTTCGGACATATGGCTGCTTAGTGCTCAAATTGAAGAACAATGGTCATCAAAGGAGAAGTCCCAAAGCTAGAAGTAGACAGTACAGATAAAGAGCCTGAGGAGGAGGAGGTCCCTGTTAAGAAAGAAAATGCCAGAAAAGAGCTTATTGAGGAGGACATGTTTGCTAAGGACTTGAACAAGTTGTTCATGGTTATCTGACGCACTATGAACGTAAAACCTTCGTGAAAGGAGGAGTAGAGAGAGAATTTGTTCCATATTACCTGTAAGGTAAATGATTAGGTGTGCACCCTCATCGTGGATAGTGGAAGTTGCTCCAATGTAGCATCAGCTGATCTTGTTTCAAAATCGAAGTTGCCAATTATTGCACATCCGAGGCCGTACAAGTTGCACTAATTGAGTGAGAAAGGAGCATTACTTGTTACACGGTAAATACAACTGTCGATCACTATAGGGAATTACTCTAACCAGATTCTCTATGACATACTACCCATGTGCGCTTCCTACATGTTACTGGGTAGGTCGTAGTTGTTTGATAGGAGAGTTATATACGGTGGCTATAGGAACACGTATATGTTCAAGAAGGATGACTAGAAGATCACGCTGAATCCGATGCTGCAGAGAGAAGTTAATAAGTTGAGATGAAACTTACTCGCGAATTGAAGAAGGTTTTGGCGATAAGTAAAGTTGAGCTCTGAGAGGCCACCAATGCTAATAAGCCAACCTTTTTGTTGGTCAAGCAACTATTGGAAATGAAGGAGTAGGGTAAGTTACCTTAGGAAATCAAGGAGTTATTAAATGAATATGTCGACTTGTTTCCAAAATAGTTACTTGAGAGGTTCCCCCCAACTCGAGGCATAGAGCACTACATTGACATAGTACCTAGTGCTGCATTACCGAATAAGCCAACTTATCGAATGAATCCTGAGCAGGCTTCTAAGCTCCAATGTTAAGTCAATGAATTATTAGAGAGAGGCTATGTAAGAGAGAGTCTCAACCCTTATGCTATGCCTGCGCTTCTAATACCGAAGAAGGATGGAACCTGGCAAATGTGTGTTACCGAGCTGTAAACAAGATCATAATTAAATATAAGTATTCAATCTCGAGGCTAGAAGATATGTTGGATGAACTTAGTGGAGCCAAGATTTTCAGTAAGATTGATCTTAAATCTAGCTACCATCAAATTCGCATGAGATTAGGAAACGAGTGGAAGACTGCATTCAAGACTCGACATGAACTTTATGAGTAGATGGTCATGCCCTTCAGCTTATTGAATGCCCCGAACACTTTCATGAGACTAATGAACCATGTGTTGAGACATCTCATAGGGAAGTGTGTCGTAGTGTACTTTAACGACGTCCTACTCTATAGTACCACTATACCGAGTCACTGTGAACATCTCAGAGTAGTTCTGGATATCCTTCGTATCGAGAAACTATTTAGAAATCTGAAGAAATGTTGCTTTTGCTAAGAAGAAGTGGTATTCTTGGGCTATGTAGTTAGTGTAGGAGGCTTGTGCATCGATGGTGAAAAGATCCAAGCAATTATCGAGTGGCCAACTCCTATTATGTGTGCTAACATTAAAAGTTTCCACAAACTAGCTTCGTTTTATAGAAGGTTCATCAAGAATTTCAACACCCTTGCTGTACCACTTACTAAACTAACAAAGAAAAAACACTAACTTCTGATAAGGAGAAAGGGAGGAGAGGAGCTTTATCCAGATAAAAGAAAGATTAACCTTCGCCCTGTTATTAGTTTTGCTTAACTTCAAGAAAATCTTTGAGCTAGAGTATGATGCATCAGGCATTGGAATGGGTGCTATCTTAATGTAAGAAGGCTGATCACTTGCTTTCCACAATGAGAAGCTCTGAGGATTGCAGTTGAACTACTCCGTGTATGATAAGGAACTTTTGGCACTAATCTGAGTACTATAAATATAGCAGTACTATTTACTGCCGAAAGAATTTGTCATATTTATTGACCATGAATTGTTGAGGTGCCTCCGAAGTCAGACTAGGTTGTTGAAGCGGCAGGCGAGATGGGTTGAATTCCTTGAAGGATTCAATTTTATAATAAAGTATAAGCAGGGAAAGAGCAATGTAGTTGCAGATGCCCTTTTGAAGAGATATGCACTTTTATTAGAACTGCAGACCAGACTGTTTAGGTTTATAAGTATCAAAGAACAATACTATAAGGATCTACACTTTGGACCTATAATTTTGCGATGTGTCGATGGGAAGACAGTGGACGAGTATCATGCAAAGGATGGTCACTTATTCTAAGGCGAAAAATTATGCATGCCGATTTGTCCACTAAGGGAGCTACTAATCAAAGAAGCCTACAGTAGAGGAATCTTTGGACATTTTAGAGAAAGGAAGACTTGTGAACTGTTAAATGGTCGATTCTTTTAGCTGAGAATGAGGAGAGATATGCATTGAGTTGTCGAAAGCCGTGCCACGTGCAAGAAGGCCAAGTGCTGAGTTGAGCAAGGGAGAGCAATTCCCCTACTTTTTCCAATGAAGCCATAGACTGAATTAAGCATGGACTTTGTTCTCAAACTACTGCAAAGTACTCGAAGCAAAGATTCTATAATAGTCGTTGTGGATAGGTTCAGTAAGATGACACACTTTATACCCTGTACCAAAACTAACAACACCCGGCTATTGCTTCTCTCTTCTTGTAGGAGATTATGTGGATAAACGGCATGTCGAGAAGTATAGTCTTTGATAGAGACCCAAAATTCTTGAGCTACTTCTGGAGAACCTTTTGGCGTCGCCTGGGAACCAAATTACTTTTTAATACCTCGTGTCACTCCTAAACTAACAGCTAAATAGAGGTGGTTAATCATACTTTGGAATCACTACTCTAAGTTATAATAGGCAAGAACTTGGCTGATTGGAAAGTCTGCTTACCAGTGGTCGAGTTCGCCTACAATCGAATAGTACATGACATTACTAAGCAGACTTCCTTCAAAGTGGTATATGGGTTCAATCCCAAGTTGCCCCTTGACCACGCCCCTACACTAGTACCTACGCAAGAGGACCCTAATACATCGGCCATAATACAATCCCTTTGACATATCTACGACAAGGTCACTTAGCACATCGACCAAGGTGATAGAAGAATACGAGAAAAGACCAAGGGTAGAATAGCTAAACAATTTCAGCCGAGAGACTTGGTATGGTTGCACCTTAACAAGGAATGGTTCTTGAACAAGAAGAGAAACAAATCATCTACAAGAGCGAAAGGACCCTTCAAAATCCTCTAGAAGATCAATGATAATTCCTACATATTAAAATTTCCTGAGGACTATGGGGTTTCTGACACCTTCAACATTATCGACCTCAGTCTATATCACCCTAATGGAGAATTGAGTGAACACCATTTGGATTTGATCGCAAATCTAAAACAACTCAGAGGGAACGATGGGAATCAGGCTACTGGATCTTTAACCCACAGCCAAGCCCAAGGACTAGAGGGATTGGCATGACGAATACTTCTGTTCCAATCGACCCCTACCGAGGTTGAGTACTTACTTGCCAAGGTTGAGTACTTACTTGCTGAATCACCCTTTATACCAAGCCATATGATTGCCCATCTTTCTATAGTGTACCGAATTGAAGATTACTCACTAGTGGCCGAGTTGACCAATTACTCGATATCTTCCTTGCCAAGAAGCCAAGAAAGAAAGACTTTGAACTGACTAAGCCATCCTTGCTCGGATAAGTCATTTGTTCGTACTTTTTGTTCTCATCTTTTAATGACTTCGCCAATGTAACATCACATGTATAGTATCATGTGTAGAATCTGTTACACCAATGATTATTTTTCTTGTATATTCATTTTTACCTTTTTGTATCTTGTATATTATTTAGTAAATACCCTTTTTGTCTTTTCCTTTTTAGGCAAGTTGCCTTAACATATGGGTATAAATACCTTTGTACTTATAGTTGTAAGGCATCAAATCATCCTTAATACGCTTGAGTATTTTCTTCCTTACGTATACACTTTGTTTACCCTCGACATTACTCTTATCCTAACCCTTAAGCAAGGCTAGGTGGCGTGTAACCTCACCAGACCGATTCGTGCGTCATATTGAATTGTGTTGTAAGTCCTCAAAAGTTCCATTGATGCCTCATATCCTTTGAAGTTGTTCGTAGGTTTTGCTTACCTTTCATTCATTATTCATTCCTTTCGTACTTTCTTCCATTAGTTTTTTCAAGCTTTCTACAAGCTTAAAACCATCTAGCAATTAGCCTTATCTATTCTTGGTTACGGTTTGCACTAGGATGGGTTTTAGGAGTCTATGTTCAAAAGGCCCTATCAATACTTGCTCTCCCTCTCCCCGTGGTCTCATTATCATAGTAAAGGTAAGGAGAAGAGAAAGATGGGCTTCTTATGCATGTGGTTGATCTGATTTGAAGGTGACCATGTTAATGCTGTCGTATTGAGGTAGCAATATGGAAGTCTAGGCTAGCAAAAGGTCGAAGCAAAGGCATCCGAGTTAGCATAGGGACGAGGCAAAGACACCTGAGTTAAGCGATACTAGGGTTGAGTAGGTGCAACATATTCAAACAGATTTCCTTTAGGGCAAAGGTAAGGATGATAGTTTTAAATTGGAATGCGGGAGGTCTGACCTCCTTGGTCATTAGGGTATAAAAGTAGTTGGCCTTCTATTAGGTTAAAGCAGTGCATGTGTATGTTGAGTCAGATGTATGAGTCGAAGTGAGGACTTTAGGCCCTAAGGTAGGCATTCCGAGCCGAGGTGAGAATATGATAGGTCGTATATCTCAAGGTAGAGTTGCAGAGTAGAGGTGTTGAGTAGATCGGCCCGAACTGAGTTGATTAGTACCCAAGTGGATACAATCTGTTCGATTCGAGGCATAGTGTTGTTAAAGTATTGAGTAAGTCTTCTCATGGAAGTTGAAGGGGCCTCAAGGAAACTTTCTATGGAAATAACTTTTCAGATTCTTACTTTATCGCACTTGTTTTTAATGCATTTAATGTAATGTGATAGGTGTCTTGTCACAACAGATTTGTATGTAGTTGCATGCATTTTGTCTTTCGAATGTGGCTGTTCAATCAAAACTGCCTCCACTTGTTCGCATCACAACATTTCAAGGGATTGTTCTCATATGACCCTATAACCATTGATACACTTCCCAAAGCATTTGACCTATAAATACCATAATCTTTAAAGAAAGTACCTTTTCACAATTCTTTACTATAGATTTCACACTCTCTTTTCATCAATCTTAGAAACTCTCTTTCTTACAGACTTTTCTTCAAAGTTCATTCCCTTTTACTTTCTTATTAATCATGTCAACCAATACAAGTGAAATGCCATTAGATGCATCAAAATATAATATTACCGACTTTAAGACTATAAGGAGTGATCTTCCCCTCAAAGGAAAGGATGAAGTCAAATCATTAGAATAGCTTGACAACACCACAAGAATGGCGATAAAGGCATTAGATAAGGCTAGGTTAGTCAATGCCATCCTAAAGGACCCTTGCATGTATGCTCTATTGCCAATAGCTATAGATTTGTTTGAGACGGCTAGGACATGCAAGGGTTTGAGTGGTCGAGTTAGTAGGAGTAAGGCTTCTACTCCCAGTTGGGTTCTAAGTAATTTTACAGTTAAGCTAAATCTGAGTTAAAAAGTACGGGTGACAAGGAGGGAGGAAAGGGTATCTTTATTGATAAAGAGGTGCTTTGTCATGTTTGAGAAGTGCTTAGAGTATGGGTAGTGCCTCCCTTTAAGCAACTTTGAGAATGAGCTTTTCAACTTTCACTGGTGTAGTCCGACGTAGGTCTTTCCTAATGAAGGGAGGGTGTTGAAGGCTTTCTAAGGGTTGTGCAAATACTTGGTGATAAGGGCCACCTCTAAGCTTTTCAACCACTTCTATATGTAGAAAAGCATAGATGGGCAGTTGTACCTCCAACTTGGTTTAGGAAAGAAGTTGTTTCATGGCTTTATAGACTCTGTTAAGGGTTAGGAAGACAATTACCTTGTGGTTGAGCTGCCAGAGGAGGTAGACTTCTAGACAAGATGGACTAAACTAGTCTGAATAGGGGCTTAGAAGGAGTTTGGCCTAATGATGTCGAGGCTACGAAGGAGATTCAAGCCTTTATGGCCCTCAGACATGGTAACGAAATAAACGTCACAGAGACAGTAGAAAGATACTTTAAGTATTCAATGTCCGAGCTCTTCCCCAACATGAAGAAAGTTGTGGTGAAGAAATGGGTAGAATGTACAAGTTCGTTTTCTATGAACGGCTTCCTCTATCATGCTAGAGTGTAAAGTTATACTTCGTTGAATGTCCTTTTTAAGGGGAATAGAGGGGGGAAATTCTTCTCTACTTATGCTGGTTATAGTGGAGTTGGTGAATGGTAGTACGTTATATTCTGTCTTTTTTTTTGTTTTCCTTTTCCTGATCACTCGCTTGATTCTTTGCAAGCAAGAGACTAATCAAGGAGATTCCTCATCCCTTGGTAGATAAGTTGATGAGGCATCACTAAGCCAGGTCAAAGCCAACCATGAAAGCCTCTAACCTTAAAGACAAAGTCATCAGGTCGAGGTCAGGGGTTAGTGAGAATAGTAGGGTCGAGTTAGGGGCTTTACTTCAGGGGATTCCTCTTAGTCCCTGAGCAAGGTTGTTGGCTACCAAGCCTGTGAGTCATCCTTACTTCTAAGCCCATTATTGTAGAGGACGAACTCGTCGGCATTGACGAATCGAATGTTGAGATGCTTACCCCTCTTAATAGGGGTGAAGAGGAGGGGGCCAAAGTTAGTACTCATCTAAGGTAACAGGGTAGAAGAGAAAGGCTCTCAAGATTGCTGGGGAAGCAGCATCTAAGGTTAAGAAGCAGAAGTCCACATGAAAGACATTCCTGAACTGAATGACCTAGTACAAGTGGCTAATGGCTTACCCCTATATGTATGCTGATGAGTTTAGGGAAGAATTTTTTTATGTCCTTAACAAGTTCAAGTTCCTAGGGATCGAGCTAGACTTGTTTAAAGACATGCCATATGTCTCTTAGAATGAAGAGCTTCGTCCTTCACACTTCCAAGGCTGGAATAAAAGGGTTAGGGGGAAGCTCCTCAGGTTAAAGCAGGAGATTTGGGGCAACTACATTATGTTACAATAATAAACTCTTAGTTATTAGGCATCATTAGGGTCTTATACCCTTGGCAACTAGGTTACCCTCGAGAAACTGTCAATGGTAGGAGGAGGTGATCCTATGGAGATGGCAGGTCACTTAAGCTTACTCATTTAGTAGGTAAGCCTTCGTCTTTCACAATTGATATCCTTCTTTGTCATTGTTGGTCTAACCTCAGTTTGTGTTTCTTTGTAGTACCATAGCTAGGTATTACTCCAATTGAGCAACTACGATGCCCTATAAAGAGGTGAGGGGCTTTTGGGTGACATTAACTAGGGCTAAGAAAGGCTTAGAGGAGGTAGAGTTCTCTTCCAATAAATACCTAGATAAGTTCATCAAGGCTAATCGATGCTTGCACTACTCTTATGTGTAGGTGGCTAGGCTCAAGGGGAGGTTTAAGGATGTAGAGCAAGAGAAGATTGCTGCTGAAGAGAACGCCAAAGAGGTCAGCAACCTGAAGGCTCAGCTTGAAGACAAGTAGAGGACTAAGGCCCAACTCTCTTAGAAACTGGATGAAGAAATGGAAACCGAGGCTAACCTCGAGAGAGAGAATGTCGAGCTAAAGGTATTAATCTCTGAACTATAGACCAAGATGGAGATGAAGGCATCAGAATACGACAATGCTAATACTACATCACTAGAGCTAGCCAATTTGAAGGTTAAGCTAGAACAACAAATCAAGAAACTCTAGGGAAAAGCTTTAGAGATAGAGGAGATCATCTCCAAAATGGAGAGTAGGGAAGTTCTTAATGGTGCCGTTATCGATTCTCAACTAATGGAGCAGTGGTTATAAGAGCTGGAGGACATCTCTATCAAGTGCGGTTACTATACAAGGAAGGAGGTGCTTCCCATTTTCTCAAACTCAACCTAAGATTCCTTGGTCTTTTGGATGTCTTAACTTTTCGAGAGAAAAGGGTTGCCCAAGCATGGGAGAAAGAAGCTACTTAAGTTGTTATCGAGGTTCAAGGTGCCCCTTCTATTGCTGGGTCTAAACAAGACACTTCTGCATCCACTTGTACCCCAGTAGCTTAGTAGGAGATCACCCCTAAGGGTGCTTCTCAAGATGATTAAGGTTGGTGGCATTCCGACTTGCCTAGAAAGTGGAAGTCTCTCTATGTAACGGTTGTTTCTCCTTGCCGAGGTCACCTAGAAGGGGAGGTGAGTGGGTAAGGGGGAAGAGGTGTCAAGTTGGTGATGTTCTAACCTGCCTAGTAAGTAGGAGTTCCTCTATACAAAGGGTGTTTTCTCTTACTAAGGTTATCAAATGGGGCTTAAGTCAATGGCATTCCAACTTGCCCAGTAAGTATGTGTTCCTCTGTGTAAGGAGCGTTTCCCCTTGCTAAGGTTACTCAAGAGGGCTAGGTCAGTAGCATTCTGACTTACTCGATTAATAGGTTCATTCACCCTTTAAGGGCTAGGACTTGATGTAAGAGTAAGAGAGAGAGCTAATTGCAGACAACATATGAGAAATGAAACTTTTATTCATAATTTTGAAATAATTTACACGAATGTATACTAATTAAAATAAAGATGAAGGTTATCAACATTCTACGCACACGGGATGAGCTCGTCATCTAATCTCTCTAATCTATATACTCCATGCCTAAGTTTTCTCTAATTGGGTCTTCCTAATTGGGAGCTAACTTGCCTTATCCTTCTCATGAACCCGTAGCTTCTAACTTCTAACAAACTAGGTCACCAACCTTAAGCTCTTTGTATTTGACCTTCTGATCATAGTATCTTGTTGCTCATTGTTGCTAAATAGTTACCCAAGTTGTAATGAGGTCTCCAATTTCTTCAATAGTATCAATGTTAGCTTGTAGTAGGGACTTATTGAAGATTGCATTAAAGCTTTGAGTTCAAATGTTTGGAAGCTTAAGCTTGATAGGGAGGATTGCCTCTCATCTATATACTAGGCAAAAAGGGGTTTCGCATGTGGAGATACGATGGGTAGTCCTATACCCCTACAAAATGTTGGGCAACTCATTTGCCTAAGTACCCTAAGCTCGATCTACTCTCTTCTTTAAGCTTTCAAGGATGGCCCAATTGGCTGCTTTAACCTGACTGTTTGATTGAGGGTGGATGAATGTGAAGTATAGTGTGATGTGGTGCTTGGCGTAGAATTCTTTGAACTTAATGTTATCAAACTACTACTCATGATCCATAATGAGAGCATATGGGACCCTAAATTGGGAGATGATGTTGTTCCGAACAAAAGACTCAATAATCCTTTTGCTAATCTTTGCCATGGCTTCGGTCTTGACCTACTTGGTGAAATAGTTGACTGCGGCAATGATGAACTATTAACCTCCCAAAGCCTTAGGGAAGGCATCAAAGAGCTTAATGCCCCACTAGGTGAATGGCCATAGACTGGTTAGGGGCTGAAGATTGGGGCGTGATTAATGGGGGCGTACTTTTGGCACTAGAGGCACTTTTGCACTACGACCTTAGTATCTTGACTCATGGCAGGCCAATAATATCCCAGCCATAGAGCCTAGATGTAGAAGGCTTGGGATTGAATGTAGCTACTACACACTCTGAAGTATAGCTCTTCTATGACTCACAAGCCTTTGTCTTCTCGAAGGCATCTAAGTAGGGGGGAGTTCTTGCGATATAGAATGCCATCAACCAATTTATGGTTAATGGCATGGTATCTCAGCTTCTTTATCTCTCTTCTATCTTTTGGGAGCATGCCCTGCTTTAGGTAACTCCGGATGGGATCTATCCAACTCAACTTTGATGTTGATGCTATAATTTTCTAAGACTCCTTTTGAGCTTGGAGTTATGCTCTTATCTAGCAAGTACTTGATAAAGATTTTCCTATCCTTCACCTTAGGCTTCCATATCCCAATAGAGGTGAGCTTGGATAACCAATCTGCTGTTAAGTTTTCAAGTTGGGAGATCTTCATAACGTTCCATAAGAGGAATTCGACTAGAAGGCTCTTTACCTTCTTTGAGTATCTTGCTATAGTATCGTCCTTAGCTTCGTATTTACTAAGGACTTATTGGATAACTGCCATAGAGTCCGAGAACACTTGTAGATGTTTAGTGCCAATCTCCTTGGCCAACTTGAGATTGGATATTAAAGCTTCGTATTCAGATTTGTTGTTGCCGGTATTGAACCCGAATTGGAGGGCATGGTAGGCTATGACCTTATGCCATCCAGTCAAAACAAGACCCATACCTCTACCCCTTGAGGTGGGTGATCCATCAATGTGGAGAGTCCACACCAGTTTATCTTTGCCTAGCGGTGCTTCCTCCTCTCTTGTATATTCAACCATGAAATCGACTAGCACTTATACCTTGTAGGCCGTTTATGGTTGATATTGGATTTTATACATGCTCAGCTGCATCGTATACTTCATCATCCATCCAGATGCATCTAGCTTTTATAGCAGTGTGCACAGCGGTTGGTCTGTAAGCATAATGATTTGGTATGGCTAAAAGTAGGACCTCAACTAATGTACTGAGATGATGACGGCTAGGGCAAACTTCTTTGCTTGGGTATACCTAACCTTAGGCTCTTGAAGTATATGGCCAACGTAGTATACGAGCTTATGCTCTGACCAACACATATGAGAGTGCCTGGTCGCTTATGGCTAGGTACAGATACAAGTCCTCCCTTAAAAGAGGCTTAGAAAGGACTAGAGGGTACATGAGGAAGTCTTGTAGCCACTTAAAGGCTACCGCATACTCAGGAGTCCATTCAAAACTCTTGAGATTCTTGAGGATTTTGAAGAAGTCAACGTATTATCCACGCTATTGGAGACAAACTTGCTTAGCACAGCCATCATGCTTGTGAGTTTTTGTATGTCTCGGACTGAGGTAAGGGGCTTTATATCCTTGATGGCATGTATCTTCTCAGGTTTGGCCTCAATACCTCTCTAGGTAACTAGGAAGCTAAGAAATTTACCTGAACTAATCCTAAACACACACTTTTGAAGGTTCGGATTCATGTTCTGTCTTTACTCTTTTCATCTAATTGAAGGCTTCCTAGAGGTCCTTGATATGATTGCTGGGCTGCTTACTCTTGACAATTATGTCATCAACATATACCTTCATGTTATACTCAATATGAGGCTTAAACAACTTCGTTACCATTTACTGATATGTTGCCCTAGCGTTTTTTAGGCTAAAGGGCATGATTGTATAGTAGTACCTGTTGAAATCGGTGATGAAAGAGGTATGGACTTCATGCTTCAGGTCTATCTTTATTTGGTTGTAACCTGAGAAGGCATCCATAAAGTTTAGCAGGGTGTATCCCAAAGTAGAGTCTACCAATTGGTTGATCCTAAGGAGAAGGAAGCAATCTTTCGAGTAGGCTTTGTTAAGGTTATTATAATTGACACACATTCACTACTTCCTAGACTTCTTCTTGACTAGCACTACATTTGCTAGTTAGGTTAAGTACTTTTCTTCTCTTATGAAGTTAACCTTCAACAGCTTCTGCATTTCTTTCTTGATTGCAATCTATACCTTTACGGCAAAGTATCTCTTCTTTTGCTTAACAGGCCATGATGTGGGAGCTATACTGAGGTTATGGGTTGCCAGGTCGGGAGAGATCTCGAGCATATTCTATGCCGACCAAGCAAACTTATCTAAGTTAGCTAATAAGAAGGTAACTATTTCGTCCTTCACCTAAGAAGGAGTCTTAATCTTGACCTTAGTGGTTTGGTCAAAAGAGGGGTCAATTTGTACTTCTTTAGTTTTCTCACCCGACTCATCTCTCTCAACCGACTTCTCTTACTGGCCAGTTTTTGTAGAGAAGATTCCATCAACTTTAGTGACCGTGA
Organism: Lumnitzera littorea; assembly: GCA_024138015.1. Taxonomy (NCBI): domain Eukaryota; kingdom Viridiplantae; phylum Streptophyta; class Magnoliopsida; order Myrtales; family Combretaceae; genus Lumnitzera; species Lumnitzera littorea. The sequence goes on along the minus strand of JAMXBB010000009.1, from coordinate 50,469,016 downwards.
CATAAAGCTTTTAAGAGAGCTTTTGATCAAATTTGCATATTCCTATCCTAGTTGGGTTAAAAAATTTGGCCTTCAAGTGAAGCAATAACATGATGACCTTAGCGCATTCAAACTTAGTCGTCTTAAGAGAGCTTTAAGGGGATAGGTAGTTGATCACAACGAACTCTATTAATTGCTATGCAACGTTGTCATCATCATTAAGTTCCATGTCAAAGGTAATGATTCCCTTAGCTTAGACAATACTCTCATTGAAGCCAATGAGATTATAGGGGTATGGCTTCATCTTAACTAGCAGTTTGGTCTTCATCCTTTAGTATGTATGCAGGAAGAGAATGTTGGTGGAGTTATTGATGTCTACCATAATCTTAAAGGCCTTAAAGTTTGCGATCCTTACCCTTATCATTAGGGCATCTTAATGGGGGGTGTCTACCCCCTTTAGATCTTCATCTGAGAAGGAGATTAAAGTGTCTAACTTCAATCTCTTCTCTCTTACTGCTAACACTTTAGACAAGGCATTAGCTGAGCTACTAATGCTTGGCTAGCTCTTAAGGTATAGCTCCTCAACTATGATGTTTATAAAGCCATTGGGGGCTCAATCATTGCACTTAGATACCTTTGGTCTGCTGCCTTCGAGGTGCCCTATCCTTGTTGTCATCAAAATGGTCGCCATTCCTCTATTAGGCTATGTATTCACTAAAGAAGCCCTGTTGAATAGCATACTCAATTACGTTCTTCAACTGGAAGCATTTATCAGTGGGGTATGGCCATGGTTACTATTGAACTGGCAGTATTTGTCTGAGTTCCAATAGCTTAGATTCCCCTTTGTCTTAAGGGGTTGTTGTAGTAGGTTCTTGTTCTTTACCTCGAAATATACCTAGGCAATGGATCTATTTAAAGGGGTATGTTGTGTATAGATGAGAGGGGGAAGTAGGTCTTACTCAGTTCGGTGCTTCTTCCTCGATGCCTCCCCCTTTGATCTGCTTGGTACCTTACCGTCAAAGCAATCTTTGACGACCAATCTTTCCTTATCTTGCTTTCTACTTGACCTTTCTCGGTTAGTGTCATCCCTAGCATAAATATTGTTCTCCTGGTCCATGTATTTATGGGCTTTATTCTAGAAATCAAGTAGGATTTTCTACTTGCTCTTTGTAAGCGATTGGAAGAAATCTCACAAAGGTTAGATGTTGAGTTAAGGGATCTTAATCGTGATATTATTGAACTGGGCCACAAATTAGCACAGAGTTTTGCCTTTACTCTACCTAATCAAGTACAAAGAAGATGTATCCTTAGATGGAGGCTTGCTATCCCTAAAGTAGAGGTTGAACTTCTGTGCCAGCTTATTAAAGGAGTTGATGGAGTTCTCCAACAAGTGGTTGAATCGTATCTAAGTTTCTTTCCTTAGAGTAACCCAAAAAGCCTTACACATTATGGCATCTCTATGATTATGGAGGTTCATGAGGGTGTAGAAGTGGAGGAGGCAATCATTAGGATCACTAGTATTGTTGCATTGGTCCAAGGTCGGAAGCTTACTGTTAGGAAGCAACATTTTAGTCCTAGATACCCTTTGTGAAGGAGGTTATGTTGCTGGTGACTAGCTCGACATTGCTAATAGCCTTGGTCCCTTACTACTCATAGAGTCTCTTTACAATCGTATGGAGCTCATTGAGGTCGACATTGTCTACTGGATGAGCTCCATGTACTATAGAGTATACCAAAACTTTATAGGAGTCAACCACCTACTTATTGCCAACCAGAGCTTGATTGTGGGTGGCTACAGACCTTCCTAGCTATTGTTGTTTTAAGGGATTGAGTTGTTGATCTCTACCATTCTACTGTTGCTACTGGTGGTTGTTTTGCTGGGTATAGGCATTGGAGGCTTCAAGGGGGTAGGTTTGTGCATTATACCTCTCAGCTTCCTTGAGGTAAGCACAAAGTAGCTTATTTTCAGTGGCAAACTCCACAACTAGGTACTCTGAGTGCTCCAAGTACTCTTTTAATGTTTCTGTTGGAAAGAGTTGGTTCTTAATAGGTTGGTTATTTACTAATTGGCGGTTCTTAAGGTTGCTAACGCGAGAAATGGTGGTTAAAGGTAGTGATAGGGAGAGTGTTTAGCGTATTTAGGTAGGAACTTGGATCAAAATTCCCATAGACAGCACCAAATGTTGTCTTAAGATCTTTGTTGGTATGGATTTGAGAGTAATTGGGCTTCATGTAAGTAATCAAGCTTGCAAAATAAAGTATAATGAGGGGACGTCAGGGTATTGTTTAGCATGGTTACTCCAATGCTTAAGTGAGTTAAGTGTTTGGAGAATACGAGTGCTTGAGAGCAATAGGCGGGCTTAAGTGTGCAAAGCATCCAGTAGTTTATCATTAGGTGATGGTCTTATATTTATAGAAGAGCAATATTGGCAATTAAAGAGGAGTTAGTAGGTAAAGCTACTTTCGCAAGCATTGGAGAATAGGATCGTGGTATCTAACGTATTCGATATATGTAGGAGATGATTGTTTGACTTAGTCTTTCAACCTTATCTTGAGTCTTCTAGCCATTAGAGGCTTCCTATAATTGGACAAGCCGTACTTTAGGCTTGGGTTAAGAGCAACTTATCATAAGTAGTGAGCCTTACTAGATTGGGATGAGCTTAAGGAGCCTATCTCCAAAAGGCCCAATCAATAGTACCCATCTGAACTATGTTCTATCGATAGGTTTTGGATAGGTAATGAGAGTCACAAAATAAGTCCCAAATAGTACTTTCTTGAAACCTATTACTATAAGGTAAGGTACAAATATAAAGACAGGATATTCTGCTCCACCTTAGAACCTATAATCTAAATTATATAGGGTACAAGTTATATGGTATGTTATACTTACCTTGTAATAATAATTAAATTGTACTAATAATTAAATAAATTGATAATATCACTTTTTTTAGTAACAAAGAAAATAACAATAAGAGCTTAACTCATAATAAAACCTTAAAATTATACGTTGTTTGTGCCTACTATCTAGTTCCTTCCTTTTTTACTAACTTTAGTCTAATAAGGTCTTAAAAATATCTCATTTCCTAACTTATTATAGAATAAATTATATCGGAATTACTTGTACATGATTTTTTATTTTACGTTTAACAATCTTATGGTTTGATAATAATTTTATTATGAGTGATTTGAAAAGAAAAGATAAAAGAAACTTAAGTATGATCCAACCAAGCATTTGAATATTTTCAATGTAGAAATATTTTTTATTTTGCCTACCAAAGTTTTATATTATCTTAATTTAAAATGCATTACAATCTATACACATTATTACAGACAAGTCTAGCAATAGTGTAGTTATAATTTTGCTATTGATTTTACATTAAACTCAAAGTTTTAAAGGAAGATAATGAGAAAAAAAAAAATACAAGTTCCATAAGGTAAGATATACCATGTAAAATCTACATGGTATAAGATACATGGTTGTTTTAAGGTGCTACAATGTAGGTTCTATATACAAAAACTTGAGAACTTATATATATAGAGTATGATACAGAGAGGGCCCCATACGTTGCCTATCCTACACTTGCTCACCCTTGGTATTCATACACTTGTCTTTAATTTTTGGAGCCAACCCATCACTTAATTGATTTACATCATATGTATACATAAATTCAGATCAACATGTGTTATAGACACGAGATTATGGCATATTCATTATAAAGAAAGAGTATGATTTATGTACCTGGAATTGAAGAGATGATCCATATTGAGTGTTATTCTTATTTATTTGTTTGTTTTTATAGAGTACGAAAGAACACTACTCTCTTTTGATAGGAAATTAGGGTTAAGTTAAAACTGCTTAATAGGAGAGTAGTTTTTATATCCTTGTTAGATGAGAGTAAAGACTTTTCATTAGGTAGCAAAGTGAGTAGCTGTACCTATCATAGGCTATCCACATTAAGAGCCTAATTACAATGTCCATAGTGGTCATGTGTTATAATAAAATAATAATTTTATAATTGATTTATTAATCATTCAAAAGGATATATTTTGAATCACTAATTAATCCTAATCTACATAATCAAATAATTAATATTCTCTTACTTAGATAATATTAGTCAATTATCAGAAACATATGAATTATTAAGACAAGAATATCAATTATGATCAAAGCACATATTAACAAATAATTTAAGAAATATCAAGCTTAACATTACAAATATAGTATCTGATAGGGATATATATATCATATATGTTAATATGTTTATATTTAACACAAAAGAATAATGGACAAGAAAGCACAATTAAATATGACAAATGTGCCATATGATAGAGTGGTCCTAGCATTTCGAATGCTATAAGAGATATGTTTATAAAAGTAATATTATCTCATCATATCTCGTAATAATTAACAAATATACAATTTCAGACTTCTATTGACCTAAAATATCAAAAGATTTAACCAAACTTATCTGAGTTATATGGTTCTAAATGAACTCTAATAATTAAGCCTTTAATTAGTGGATTGTTAACATATTCTATGTAGCAATAAGCTTAGTTCAAATCCAAATTGCTAGAAATTTCTTTCTAACAAATAGATATTTTATATAAAAATTCTCAAAAAAAGTTTTTGCTATTTTTAGAGAAATGTACAACAATAGTATTGTTACAATATATCATAGGTGGCCTAAATATATTTTCAAAAATGTGAAAGCTAGAAAACTATATGGCTTAACAAGTAGCCTCATAGTAAGCAACATATTCTACATTCATGGTAAAAGTAACTATAAGTGTATATTTGACACTTTTCTAAGAAATAGTTACTCTTACCATTATAAATATAAAGCTAAAAGTAGATTTTTATTTTTAAGGCAACATACAAAATTAGAATCAGAATAGCTAATGACTTGAAGTTAGTCAAATTTCTTATTAATTCTTAATGCTCTACAAAAATGGGGATGGTTACAAACTTGAGCAATCAAATTGCCAATAGTGGAAGCATATGGGACCTTCTTTATTTCTTTTTTTTTTTCTTTATATTTTAAGGATATTGAAATTTAAAGAGCTTATTACCCTTTTAAATAGGTGTAGCATGTGGGAGCTAGAATGCATGTTAAACTATTTTAGGATTTTTTCAATATATCCTCTCTAAGATAAGCCAAAAATGTCATGTGACCTATAATGGTAAATTTGGATACATAGAACAACTAAAGCATCACTAATCCATGTCAAAGTGGCTATTTAAAATATCTTTTGTTTCTGCCAAAAGGTTTATGCAACTACTAGCATGAAATATGCTATCGACATATAAGAAAAAAAATTCTAAAATTTCTCTCACTATTCTTTAGTCCTTAATGTTGGTTCCATTTTGACAAAAGTTAATTTTATTAGCAAAGAGGTTGGCATCAAGTCAACAAAGGAAACATTTAATATATAAATTATTATCATGCAATTAAAGAACTAAATGATAGTGTGTGCACAACCAAACACACTTTTAATACAAATTTCTTACTTATTGTAATCTCTCTTAATGGCTCGAATCACAACAGATAAGAAATATAATGATACAATGCATAAATCTCATGTCACCAAAATTTCAATGCCGATAGGGTATTTGAAACAAAATTGATATGAGAATAAGACTTATGGTACATTGTATCAATACCAAATCACATTAACAATAACACACTGATAAGGTATAATTATTATTAATGCAATATAAATTACAAATAAAAAAAAAGTTATTTAGCTTACACAAAATTTTTCATAATTATACCAATGATAGGTGAACTCATAACTATATAAAATGATAATGATCATGCCCAATAGAATTTGATAATTTATTTTATGCATAATAGGGAATTCAATCAACGTAGAATGCAATATGTAATTTATATAAGGACTTGAAAAAATTTAGCCCATAACAAAAATAAGAATAATGAAAATAATGATATGGTAGAATATGACAATCGTGTCAATTCATAGCCTCATAACATGTATCGGCCTAGTTAATATTATCGATTGGTATTATCGATTAGTAGGAAGTACCAAATAAGATTTTTATCTTAGTAGATAATATAAGACTGTAATCTTCCAAAAGCTTTATTAAAAAAACAAAATAAAAAACAAAAATCAATGAGGATTTTTCTTATTTTTGGTACTAAAAGTTTTAGTGAACTGAGCAAAGTGCATGAATTTAATTTAAAAGGATTTTCTATCCTTACAAGAAAGCATTTTATTACGAGTTTGTGATACAACAAAATAAACTCAATGTCTCATTTTCATTTCTTGTCATTAGCACCTTTCAAAATTTTATGGTAGGATATTTATTATTTACACCAAAATTAACTAGAATTATAATAAAAATGTAAAAGATTAATAAATTGGGTAAATAATTAATTTCTCTTTAAAGGAAACTAATGGCTTTAATTATTTCAAGAGTCTAGTGCATCATATACAACAAATCCCTTTAGACGAGAACAAATATTAAGATTTTATTAAGTGACCAAAAAGATGCGCTAACCTTTGAAAATTTCTTTTTTAAGAGATAAATTCTTTAGACTCATCTATATGTACGTAACGCTTCACTTTATTTCAAAAAATTAAAATATATAAATACCCCCTTTAAGCATGTAGTATTTTTTAAGATAAAAGACATGATATAAATCACAAAATAATTATATAAGTTTAAATTAATAACTATTTTTGTGGTAACTACCCAAATAAAATCTACCTTAATCAATATAGTGTATTTAATCACATATATGAACTTGAAATATAATCACCTATAGTGTTTTTATACATATATGCGCTCTCTAATTTAATTGCATTCTTACCACAATTTTAAGATTCATACGTAAAATACAATCTTTACAAAATTACAAAACAAATTAAAATTGATATACTCATAAAAGCTAGTTGAATGATTCTTCTTATATATATGTGTATGTGTGCGTGTGTAAATTGATATGGTCATGAAACTAAAAAGGAAAGGAAACAAAACCATATTAGTAAGTAAATAATCATATTGTTACCAATATATAAATTAATAGATTCCTTAGGATATTACATAAATCACCTTATTACCAATATCAATTTATATTGCCATATTTTATTTTCCTTTATTTGCTTTCATCACTTGAAAAAATATTAATTAGATTTACAAATTTTTAAGTGGCCAAGCTTTTATTTTAATTTTTTTCTCACAATGACTTCAAATGGCAACTAAGAAGTCACAATTTTATGGTACGAAGTTTTTGAATAATGTTAGTAGAGAGATTAAATTATCAATTGAAAAAGATTGAATGGCATTATTTTAATTTGTTCTTTGTCCATCAAAGTTGCCTAATAAAGAATCAGGAGAAAAAGAATTAGTTAAACAAAAGCAATTGAAGATATTAATTTAATTCTTTTGTGGCATTCAACTCAATTTCATGTTCATGAAAATACTTAAAACAACTCTATTATCTCTCTCATTAAATTTGACTAGACAAGATGCAAACAAAAAAGCTTGGTTTTTCATAAAAGTTTGAAACTTTATAACAAAACACTCAAGTTTAATAAATCATATATAAAACTCCATCATTTTAATCATTCAAACATTTGAAAAATTAATGGAGTACAACATACTTGCAAAAAAAAAGAAATTCATCTCCCATTATGAAACATAAAATTGTACCAATTACAAATTGACATTATTTCACCATAAATACCAATAATATCGTTATTGAGATCAAAAGAGAGCTTATAAATCATGACTTCATCACAAATACTAGACTAAACTCATATATCCATAAGATGAAAAATCATATAGACAAGGTACTTTACAAATTGACACATTTACACATCTCAAAGTGGATTAGTAGATTCGAGGAATTTCATGTTTTGTAAATTCATGATTTGTAAGAATTGTTAAAATTCGTGATTTTCAAATTCGTGGAATTTAATCTATTCTTGAAACATACAATATCATTTATATAACTTGTCAAAGGGTTTTCATTGTGATATACCTAACTAAGAATATGGATACACATTATCCTTTTTCTCCAATCACGAAACATCAATCTATGAATTCGACTAACAATAGATTTAGAGAGAACCAATTTACATAATCCTCAAAAATACAAATACAAATAAATTTATCATCAAACACGTAGGACTAAATCCTTGATTTTATTGGAATTAATTTGGTAAAAATATAAAACCAACAAAATTAAGGTTTATAGTTTTTAATTTAATTTTGATAAATATAAGAATAATAGCTATAATTTGTATCTACAATGGTTTTGATACTAATTGTTGGAAAATTACATCATATGTATACATAAATTCAGATTAACATATATTGTAGATATGAGATTATGGCATATTCATCATAAAGTAAGACTACGATTTTATTACCTGGAATTAAAGAGATGATCTATCTTGAGTGTTCTTCTTAATATTTTTTTTAGAGAGTATTAAAAAAGACTACTCTCTTCCTAATAGAAAATTAAAGTTAGGTTAAAACCGTTAAATGAGATAGCAGTTTTTCTATCCTTATTAAATGAGAGTAAGGACTTTTCATTAGGTAACAAAATATCGCGAGTTATTTACATTAAAAGCTCAATTACAATGTACATAGTAGTTATGTGCTATAATAAAATAATAATTTCATAATTGATTTATTAATATATATTTTGAATAATTGATTAATACTAATCTACATAATCAAATAATTTAACAGTTGATGTATTGAAGAAAATTCATGGTGATAAATTAGGTTTACGAAATAATAAGCGGAAGATATGCAAAATAAATAATTTTATATAATTTATCAAGTTAAGCAATAAAATAATGACATGTAACTTATTTATACATTGTTTCAAAAATACTAAAAAATATTCATAACAATTAATGATCCTTAACATCCTTGAAATGTTAGGGTGGTTAAACTATAAACAAATGAAAATTAGGAAATAATTTTTTGATTTTATGCATGAATTTTTTTTTTTAAAATAGTGTGACAAGAAAAGATGTCATTTTCTTTAATATAATAGATTGATAAGTATATAAAATTACCAAAGTTTAATTTAGTATTACTTTTTATTGCAGAATGTAAGTTTGCTATCATGAAAATTCGATGTATGGTTATGTTCTTAATAATTTCCATTAAGTTATTAGAATTTTTACCTTAGATAATTTAAACTTTAAAATCAAGTTTGGAAAGATTGAGAGTAATTTCAATTAGACTAAGGGGTTGTAAAATTCTACCATTTTTTTTTTTTTGGGGAAAAAGGTAATCAAAACTGAAATAGGAAAAACCGGCTACATGATGAATAAACTAGAAGTTTCTAAAGCTTCAAAGTAAACAATCCTTTTGTCCGTAAAATTGAAGATCATAAAGACAGGTGTTTAATTTTTATTAGTGATCTAACCTAAGTATTTTCGTTTTATTTAAGATTTTTTTAATGGTTTTAATTTTAGGTAAATAAGCTAAGGTTCTGCTCCATATCCATAAAGATATATGACTTGATTCCTCCTTTCCTTGTAATAATGATGAAAAAGGAACTAAAGGCAAATGCTGTATAGATGAGCTTAGCGACCTTCACACGATAAGTGAAGAAGGCCCACACCTTTTTGAGATTACATAACAATAAGCTCTTTTCTCATTCTATTCTCCATTCTTTCCTTCCGAGTTATACGATCATAGTTTGAGCTATTAAAATCTCCCTTTTCTCTGATAAATCCCAGGTGATCTTCATAAGCTGACCCACCAAAACATTTAGGTCCAATCATCAACTATTTAAGAAACAAACCTGGGGCCATTACTTTGGTCGATCACGCTTGTCCAAGCAAATGCACTAACTTCCCATCTCATTTTTAAGCCGCGCCATTACTTTTCAAGATGCATGTCAATTTTGTACAAACGAAACACCATATAAAGTATTAACTACTCTATAAAACCCTAAAAAAACGGGTGATTTAAACAATATCATGTAAATATAACACCATAGCAATCCTAACGTAAGAGGTATAAACTATTTATCAATTGAGCTTCTTAATTAGGACTATATGCATAAACACGAGTTTTTGTATGTTGAAGTCCTAGTTATCCGACAATTTTGAAAATAAGGCCTAGTTAATAAATTGATCAATGAGTATTCTTAAAAATTTATGCAAAACCCTAACAAATAATTGAAAATTGCAACGGAAGACCCTAAATCCCCTATGTCGAATTGAAATTATAATGATATATTGCCACTCAATTTGATTTTCTCTCATTTGTGGACTGATTCCGGAATTGAAACACTCTGTAGGCCAGCTGACCTGCTTGAAAATAAAGTCTCAATCATCTTTGATACCAACCATTCTCTCTGGCTGAGAGATTAGTTTTGGTAAGGCTTGATTTCATCATTGTACTCTTTATTTAATGAAATTGTACTCGGAAATAGAAACCCCTAAATTCTTCGACTACTTACCCAATTTTTGAATCCTCACATGAACCAATTTTTGACATGATTTACCGATGCAATATTACATCTAGGAATTCACTATCCAGTTTCATGATTGAGAAGTCGATATTGCAAAATGAAAGTGTATCTAATTTATTTTCCACGTAATTTGTAAAACTTTTGCATTAATGGGTTTCTGAAGATTCTGATCGCATCCAATGGAGTATTTGAATATTCTATGAAGTTAATTAAATTAATATGAAGTTAAATTTAAAAAAAAAAATTGAATATTGTCGTTATTTTTGCAATTTCAAAAAGTTTCAAGGTGAAATTGTAAAAATTGCAAAAAAAGTTTGGAAGCTTTAGTAGTTTAACCAAGCTTGGGTTTGGATTCATTGCGATCTATGGATAATCTTGGATGCATGTTTGGATCTGGTGATGGATAAGATCTTTCGTGAAATTATCGTAGGGTTAATGATAGTTTCGTCATTTTATGTATGACAATTTTATGTTTTGAGTTGATAAATGTGTCTTAGATCAAATTAGAATTCTAAAGATTCTAATTTTGTAAAGTGTAGACACTCGTGGAAAATTTCATGGGAATTACCTCAAAATTCAAATATGAGAGTAGAATTAAAAATAATCATAATATGATAATTCTAAGGACATATAATATGTAATTATTGGACTCTCATGCAAAAACTAATAAAGTTATAAACTTATAAAGGGTGTTTTGGTCACTGCACCAGTTTCTTAAACCCTTTGTTCTATATAACTTGTTTGTTAAGTTTCATAACACTTATGAGTACATAATTTTGGGGAGGCATTTATCTATGATCACCTTAATGATAAGAATAACTACTTTATAACAAATAAAATATTATTTTGAAGAATAAAATGTTCATATTTAAAAATATAATATGTATTTTAGGTGGAAATACATACTTCCCAAATCCAGAACTTGCTATCTTACCTAGTAATATAGATTTTAGGTAGGTATTGAAGATCATATAGAGTAGGTTTCTATTCAAATTTTTTTTAACCTTACTTCCATTAGTTAGGTTATAGGGTATAACACCTATAACCTATACTATGTTGCTACTTGCATTATAATGATTTAATTAATATAGTCAATTAAATGTATGAACAACATAATTCAATAAGAATAATAAATGTAGAAATTAAAAGAGATAAGAAAAGAGAAGATCAAGTCAAATATAATGTAAAGTATGGACCCCCTTACTCTCGATGGCATAGGGTGCCTCTAACTAAGGATTTTAAGCACCACATTATTAATCACAAAGTACAATGCTGTAAGAGTTACATGAGTTCCATAATACACCTCAATACAAATCACATTCACAACACAATTTTAACCTTACTAATGTAGTGCTTTTCTTGCAATAGCTTTATAGCTTACATACACTTAAGCACTACATTACAAATCTCTCTTAAATGTAAGCAAATATATGTATAGGAGATAAATGAGAGTAATAGAGCTAAAAAAATATAAGAGAATATAAGAATATAGCAATAGAATATTACTTCTCTTATGCTCTTTGATTGGTTGTTAGATATTTATGTTAGCTCCTAAAAATCTTCTTGTTTAAGTACATTAAATGCTCTAATGGTTAGTTTGAATATGTGTATAGCTAAGATGGCACCTTGACACTGGCGAGTCAGTAAGCTAAATACAATACTATCAATTAAACTAGTTTAAAGCACAATCAAGCTAGTTTGGGGAAGATAAACCTCATTCTTAGGTCACAAACACTAGCAAGTTGTCCTTATGCCATATCGTCAAGCTAGCAACAGAAAAACCATATGCTCTATTCTCTTCCAATGGTAGGCTAATCCAAGATTATCATTGGTAGGTCGATCTTTTAGAAACAGCTCTTCTTCACCTGATTTTATCATTCACTTCTACACAAATTTAAGCATCATAAGTTTAATCACTCAATGCACAAGGACTACACATTGATAAATAGTTAATAGTTTTTAAGATTTTATAAGATAATTAAATTCCAATTAACTCAACTTAATTGATTAAAGTTATTTTTGTTCTCATCAAAATCAAACATGAAGTTATTAGTTTAGTAGTTGTTTGGTACATGATACTCACTCTATGAAAATACTTAATTAATAATATTGAACATATCAAAATATAATATTTTTAACTCTATATATAGGCCCAAGCCCATACCTTCAATGCAAAGAGTAAAACCTTAAAGCATATCAAATAAGTGCTTAATCAAGTAGAGTTGGACATTGTGATAGACTACAATTTTATGATAGCATTTTGTAATTTATTCTTTATAGTTATATTATTTGGTTTATGATATAGCTTCTCGAGAAATATTTGATTAAATTGTTGGAAATTATCAAATTAGTGAATGTACTAATCGCAGTTACATGGAAAATTGATAGATTTTGTGTAACTTACCTTTAAACTTTATTATATAAAAATATAATAAAAAATCCCATAGATTTGATATAATACACTTCTAAGATGACTTCTACATGTTATAAGGTAGGTTTAGGTCTACACCTATTGAGTATAATATGAGTAGTATCTCATATCTTATGACCAATTGATAGGAATCAACTTCTTAGACCAATTACACACAACTGATTTAGAGGATTGCAAGGACTTGTATGACAAATATTAGCTCAAAACCCCATTCAAGGCAAAGAATCCTATCCTAATCTCCATCTTTTGCACTACGATCAACCTAAGTGCTAAGCTCTCATTAATACTAGCATTTAACCTTTGTCCAAGCTGAGTTACCAAGATAACCAACCTCAAGAAGACCATAATATCTTTCAAAGTCTGAGCTTTGACTTGAACTCCATCGGGTCAGCTCTGACTGCTGACTGCTGACTGCTTCCTGACATTCCCCAAATTGAATTCTATTCATATTGAGCCACCATAAGATGTAACACAACAAGACTAATTACGTTCCATATCACCCTCCATTACTTGATATGTGTTATCAGGCATAGTATTCTAGAATGATTCTTTACTTTCTATATAATGTATCATTTACCATTTTTACCCCCTTAATAATGTTTTCGGAATCCTTTTGTATATTATCCATTTTGTCTTTTTCTTATTTAGTATAACCCTAGTGAGGCCATATAAATACTTCACTACATGTGTATGTAGACATCAACATCATTATCATTACACCATTGAATATTATCAGTTTCCTTCTTGAGCAATCTTAGAGTTTTCACTCTTTTTTAACTCTTATTTATTCCCTTTAGTAAGGAGTAGTAACGAGTGACTCTATAGTTCGCATTAGTGAGTCATATCCAGCGAATTATAGGCTAAGTAAGATCGATTGGTGTATTATATCTTATTAGTAGTTGCCCATATTTACTAATCCTCTTTTATTTTCTTTTGGATCCTTCCGTTGTGGTACTTTTCCGTGTATACAACTTTGGAGATGCATCACCACTATACTTTCTTACCCTTAGTTATAACTATTATTTAATGCCTAAAATATATTGGTAGTACTAATATAATATATGAACAAGATTTAAGTATTATACTATTATTTGAAATAAACTATATTGTTAAAATTATTATGATCATAGTTAAAAATAATATAAATATACTAATAAACATTTAAACCCATCTAAAAGCTTCTAAACTTATAGTTTAACTAAATTGACATGCTTGGGAGAATCCCTCTTGACATGCCATGGTGAGAGCTAACAAGCATCACAATATTGGAGATGGGTCCAATTAACTATAACTAATGTATGGAATGGAATTAATGATGATTTTAGCAAGTATGTGTGTTTGTCAATTGGATATTACCCACCAATCTAACACTACACAAACCTAACTTACTATTTAATATGACATATGAATGATAAGTTAGCGTTGTGTGAGCCTCTAAAATTGCTTTTAGAGAAATTGTATCTAGATTTAGAACTTTTAAGAAAATTTATTTGATTGAATCCAAACTTTATAACTAGGTTAAAAAAATTAGGTAAAGTGACTTAGTGAAGCTAAATTTGAAAAATAATTTTCTAAAACCCCAATTTTAACTTTAGAAATACAATTATTAAATATAAAGTAAAATTTGTTGGAACTCCTAAAACTGAGCTCAAAATGCAGTAAGCATTTAGAGGCAAGTTATTTAAGCTTTAAAAAGAACTAATATAACATATTATATCATATGAATATATGTATATTTTTATGAATATACTTGATATATATAATAATTATATTGATAAATTAACTTGAAAACCTAAAAATATATATAACAAGAGATGAATTCACAAAATTAAATAGAAAATATATCTTAAAAATAAAAGACATATTAGGAACATGATTATATGTATATAATTACTTATTACGTGTATTATATGTTGGATCTAAGTGTAGCAAGTTTGAAGTCATCTAAAAAGATGAATCAAAAGAAAATCCAAGAGGAAAAGACACCTTTTACTTGCAATTTTCTTAAAACAATAACTAAATAAATTAAAAAAAATACTTAATGGCTAAGAAAATTACAAACCAACCTAAACTACTATAAATAAGACTCTTAGGATCAGATTACACACTTTATCCATTTAAGGAACTTTAAGAAAAATTAGAAGAAAATAGGAAAAAAAAAAATAGAGGAGAAAGTTGCATCCATCGAGTTCCCAACCCAACCAACCACCCAATAGGGAATCCCATTGGCCACCACCAATCTACCCTACATGCCACTCTACCGACATATCCCCTTCAACAAGTGGTTACCGGAGCTTAAACGAACCTATGTTAAAAAAATTTACCCTATTTCTTTCTTATTTTCTAAAAAATATTAAATGAATTAAGAAAATTAGGGAAAAAATTATTTCTAGATTATTTTGGATGCACTTTCATTATGTGATTTTGTTTTTATAAAATTATTAATATTTCATATACTTGCTCAACAAATACCATATTCGTCTGAATTTTTAAATTTAAAATAAGTATATTAAATGATATTATTTTAAGCTCAAAATTTTTATGTAGAATATATATTACATATATTTTATTTCTATGTAACTCGATTTTGATTTTATATACGTTTAATATTTATTGCATTTTTGGGCCCTAAAAAGGATAAAAATAGGGCAATTTGTGAAATAAATTGATTTTAGGGGAAACAATTGATGAAATTAGGATCCAATTAATTTAAAATGTTTTCAATGATGTTAGGATATGTTGGAATTAATTTGGTATAAAAATCATATAATCTGCTTAATTAACCACCATCTAGGGGCAAAATTGTAATTTTACGTATAGGCGATAAACTCGATTGCATGAAAGTAGCTACTAATTGAATTCCATATATTTTTCTGAGTTTATAGAAATTTTCATAGAATTAATTGGTGACCCTAGCCATTTATTATGAATTTTCTTAATTAAATAGTCTAATTTATTAACCGAGGCACGGTTTTAACAAAACTAGTCCAAAATATGATAAATATTTGAATAAATCTTATACATATACATATTGACCAGGTTTGATTGGAGTGGCTTCCTATCATATTTTGTAATACTAGGTGACTTAAGCTATGATATACACGTGATAGGGCTAAAACTACATATATTACTAAGTTGCATTATGGAACTATATAGAGTATAGTTTATTTTTATAATATAGACATAATGTGATAACATTTGTTATGGAAGTATATATATGTGTGTGTGTGTCTATATTAATAATACACTTGAGAGGTATATATATGTATATATATAAGCAAACCTATTACATAACTATATAACTAATATTCCAACCAAGTTTTATAATAATATGAAGAGTAAGATTAAACTCTAGTATTTTCATGAATTTTATGAAAACTGAATATGTATTTTGATTTATAGGACTTCCAAGTGAGTGAAGAATTGACGTTCGAAACTTGTGAAGTAAGCTTCAGTATATGTAAGTGAGATTTGTGGAAACTAGAGTATATGCTCGCTTACGGTTATAAGTAGTTATTTATGTGCATGCTACATTTGTGCTTGGTTACTAAGATATTGATTGGTAGTTAAGCTACATGATTTGCTATGTTGATTAACCATTTTTAATATGTTATAAATTGGTTGATCACCCTTGATTGGATCAATTGAAACTCAAACTAAAACTATAAACGGACATGCATCGTATCTTACTAGAGGACGGTTAGGTTTCTTTAGCTAAATTTTGATGCCTTCAATGAGGTTGCAGTGATTTAGCCTTTCCCCATGTTTAATCGAATTGAACGATAGGAGATGAGGTTATAGTGAGGTTGGGGGCATTGGGTTCGCATGTGGTCACAAGTGAAGTAGGAGTCCCTATTGCATAAGCTTATAATTGGTCTTGGTAGGGCTTTGTGACCTTTACGATTGATATTGTAGCCATTATATTATAACTCCTCAACTCGAGTTAGAGTGAGTGAAATTTCTCTAACCCCTTGATAGACTGGATAATATCGTATGGATGACACATTACTTGTTCACGCATCACACGTAATCATTGCTTGATAGCTTAGTTGTACTATTCAGCTTATATATGTTTTTTGCCTTTTACCCCTTATTGAACTGTAGTTTGCTCACTCTCCTATAGATTTGCTTACAGGATTTGAGTAACCATGCCGCGTGTTGATCACCTCCAAGTGTGCAAAAGGGGTATATTTGGGGTTGAGTGAGGCAAAACGAATGAAGAATATGTTTTTGGAACTTTTTCTTTTCTATGGGATCAACTAAATCATCTGGATGATCTTGTTAGGTTCCTACTTTTAAGTTGTATGAGGTACTTATATACTTTTATAAATACTCTATACTTAACCTTATTATAAATATAAGTTTGTTAGAAATATAGAGCTAGTATATCTATGGAACTATGACTATTTCATAGTGGTTTGTCATATGAGCCTTATGTATATCAGGGTTATGCTAGTAACTAAGTGGATAGTTTCTGACATAAAATTGATATATATGGTAGACTATTACGACTTGACAATATTCAGGGTGTGATAGGTTGCTCGCCACTGTCTTTGTTAAAGGGTCTGATAAGGGCTAAGTTAGACTAAGTAGCCTTAAGCTAGCTTAAGTTCAATAATGGTAGATAATTGAGGAATATTAATTGATATTAATGATTTAGTCGTGTTGTCACTCTACAAATGAGGGTATTTATACCCTTTATCTTTAAGGAAACCCCTTACATGTGGTAATTACAAAAAGAGGTAAGTTACCCTTAAAGGAAAATCCTACGTATTATATAAAAGGGAAAGGGTAAAAATGAGAAAAGACAAAATCAACATTTTGATAGCACAGTACAATAGAAATGAAACTCATGAACACATGTTAACATCCATTTAGATGAGACTCTAGCTGAGTGTAGTGGCCTAAAGTTGAATTGGATTTAGGTTATTAGTCCATCAAGCTGGAGGGAAGTTAGAAAATGTTTTGTGTTGATGTCTGGCATGTGCAACTTGGATATAAGTCAACAAGGAGGTAAGTTAGTAGATTGGTAAACGAGTTGGTGGTTGGTAGATGAAGATCAAAAGTTAATGTGTCAAACTGTTGGTTAGATAAGTCGAACTAACCCTAAGTTAGGATAGATCTGGTGCTTCAAGCTATAGCTTAGAAAAGGGTGTAGAGGAGCCAGAAAGACTAAGTAGCTCGAGTCCAATTAGCATGGAAGACTCTTTAAGACTTAGTCTAAAGGAGATTATTCATTGTGCCATGCTCTCGAGTCCCTTAACTTAGGCACAAGTAAGGGACCTTGGGTTTGATTACTATCACATCTTCCTCCTCATCATTGTAGTTTATATCTACTAAGAGAAGGACAAGGTTATATTAAACTTCATGGAACCCCTTAACTTTGGCCACATGAAATGAATGTACACATAGAAAGCAGATCAACTTATGATATGTATGGAATTTAAATAGCACAATTTATATTAGTAAGTACACTGGACTACGTATGTAGTAATAAAAAGAACTAGTGAGACCACATTGTATCTATAGGGATTGGAAATTAATTACTAGATTATATCAACTATCTTTTTAGCTAGATGATTGAACATGATGTTTAAACAAGTTAAAGAAATAACTTAACTAAAACAAGAAAGTAACAAAGAGAGAAGTTTACCAAGTTAATTGTATGGGATTTTGACTATGCTATCATTTGATCAATTAACATATGTTTTTGAAATATGTTATGACTAATTAGTTGGTTTTTAATTAAATTCATAAGGACTAACTTCTCTTTTGAGTTGCTATTGTCCTAACTATAGCAAAAATATCCCTTTCGAGCAATTTATCTATAATCTTCAGTTAACAGGTAAATTTCTCTCACAAATATTATTACTCTAATCAATATTAAAATTCATGCATATTTTTATGTCATAAAGATTAATATTAATCACATTAAGTGCATGAATCCTAAAATTCATTTAAAGAGCACGTGTCCATGACAATAATTAAATTAATTTTAGTCTGATCTCATACGAATCATCCATTCTTTTTTAAGTTTTTCAGATTCTATTCACAAAGTATCATTGACCAGATAATAAAATCATGAAAATAAGATAATTAAAAGTCTCAACTAATTAAATATAATATATAGTAAAATCATATATCAATCAAATCATTAAGCATGTTAAAATCCCATAATATAAATTTAGTTTATGGCAATTATAAAAGTTGCATAAGAGAATTCAAGAAACATGATAATATATTTAAAGCAAAGGAATATAAGAACTCAAATAAATTCTTAGAGCACAAATTTGTCTTTTATTCTCGTAAATCTCTAAATCACTCAAACTCTATGTGAAACTCCTCTACACTACTCTAAAATTTCCCCATATAGCCCTCTCTTCTTGTCAAAACTCCTCCAAAAGCCTCTCATTGGTCTCCCTTTTATAATGAAAGCATCCCTCATGATTTTAAGATGTTCCATAGATATGGACAAGCATGTAGACTTTGTTCTGCTCCTTGCGAGATTATTCTAACAAGTGATTGAAGGCTTTTAACATGTAGATGTAAGCTTCAACTCCATTTCCTACTAAGTTGCATGATTTGAAGATTGACATGAGAAATGCTTTTAGATAATTAAGCTAAGAATGGGCTAACTTCAATTCCCTAGAATGTGATATTGTAGGCATGGACATTATGTAATATTCAATCATGTGTGAAAACTTATGAACTCCATTTGCATTTTTCCAAGTTGGTTACATTTATAGCTCTTCTTCATTGATATGATAGCAATGATTGCAAACATTGGAAATGCAATTTCATGATGCCTTAAAGAAAATGTGAATTTCTCTTTCTTTTGCCAAGTAAATGCAAATTTGATGGGGCTCTCTTGGTTGTGATCATGGAAATGAATGAAGTGCTTTAAGCATGTCATCATCAAGCCTTTGCGTCTCGTGCATTTTTGTACTTGTAATAAATTGTGTATATATTTTTCAATCTCGAACATTTTCCTTACTAAAAATACAAAAATACAAATATTAAAATGATTTATAATCGAGATAAAAATATAATAGCATAATACAAGCCATTTTAAGCCCCATTTAGGATCACTTTTCACAAATTCATTTTATTGCTCCATCCAATGTGTAATTTATTATTTTTATATTAATAAATTGATAAAAAACACTATAAATTACACAAAAGGTGTAGGATTTAAAATAGAATAAGGGTATAAAATATACACTTATCAACTTCCATTGTAGATAAGAGCATATGTTTTTGAAGGGAATCAAAGTCCCTTATTTGAATATAAGGGTTCAAGAAAAAATAAGAACTTAATTAGGTCAAGATGAAACCATGATTTCAAGAGAAAACATGGAGTTTAGGTTATGGGTTGCAAAAGTCTTATGTCTAGAACCCAATTTAGAAGTTCAAGTAATTTAGTCAAAGGAAATCTTAAGGGTTTAAGTTCTAATTTTACCTTTGTCCTTGTAAGAGGATTTGGTTCTATTTTTGGTTTTATTAAAGGTTATATTTTTAGCTAAGCTTCAATAATTCAGAATATAGAACAAGCTTCTCTTAAGTAGTTGTTGTTTCTAATTTTATAGAGTTTCTATTTCTAACTTTTATTATTGGTAGAGCTTCGAACCTTTTAATATTATTATAGCTAGTGCTTCTGATTTAATGTTTCTAGAATATTCTTCTTTGGGAGAAATAAAGATATGGAGTCGACATGTTTAGATGTAGATTGTTGGTAGAATATTTTTTTTCCGTTATTTTTCATTTCTTCTTTAATGAGATTTATTTATTATGATTATTATAAGATATTTCCTTTTAATGTTCCTAGGATTATGTTAGTAAAATATTTAGTCAATAGGTAATTAAGGATTATTCCTTTTATATATTTTATTTCATTAGATCATTAGAAATTAAATAAGTTTCTTTTTTATTAATGTACTTTCTTTTAGTTATTAGGTTTATTTTTGTTACCTATAAATAGGCATGTAATGCTATGTAACAATTATTTAAAGTCATATTATTCCAAAATTTGTTATTCTTTTCAACTATTGGGATTGATTCCTTTTGTTGAATTTCTCCTAGAGTTTTTCTTAGATCTTATCAATCAAATTACATTTTGGTTTTATCTCTTGATTGAGTTAATTATATGTCATATCGATTATTTAATTAAGCTACTTTTGATTGCCATAAACTATCAATTACATTGGTTGTGGAATTTCAAAACCTCTTTTTATTTCAACACTTAAATTTAGTATAACCATTGTCCATATTCTTTTATTTTATTTCGTTCTCACAAAACTAAAAGCCTTAAAATTTTTTTGTTCTTTTCATTGTTTTATAACCAAAAACCCAAAATATCTAATCTTTACCCTTTGCTACACTTTCACCAATAGTGCTCAATTCCTTCTCAAGGTTATAGGTACATAAGTTTTCTAGAAAGTGCCATGGTAATGGTTTTATGATTGTTATACTCTTGCAGAGTATAGGTCCCTAAGTTTAGATCATCCATGTGATTCATGACAATATAAATCCTCATTTTTCAGCTTACCCTGCATTTCTTGTAATGATTCATGAGTTTAGTTGCTCACAATGTGTTTCTTAATTTGCATAAGTAACGTAGCCAATCAAGCTTGATATTTGCAATTTCGTACTCCATAATGATCTCCTTCTGTTAAAAGTCATATACCACGTGGTTGAAATGCTAAAAGAACTCTTTGAACTTGAACTTTTAACTAATATATCTTTTGATAAGACTATGCATGCCCTTACAATGGTGTATATAAAAGCACTCCAACTAGAAGTGACCATGCAGGTAAGCATCAATCTAAGACTAGCAATACTCATATAATTGCGTAATCCATCTATTTGATGCTAAATCATTTTGAAAGACCATGCTATATCGTAATGCCTCAAACTCCACAATTAAGACATCAAAAAATGTACAATGGTTGATATTCAAAGAATTGCCAATTGCATCCCCTTGTCACCATCCCTCATGACTAGGATAAACTCATTACCAACCATGATAGATATGAAAATTTTAAGTGACCAAGCATATGCATTTATTGTTTCTTGATTGACGAAGGCTTATGAAAGGTGATGAATGGTGGTTGACAATTATAAAAACGATCAATGACATGTTGTATGCATTCATCTTAAATGTGGAATCAAATGCATCAACATCACTAAAGCTTTTAGTATAAGCAAATTGTGTTATTGGCTCCAAATGATTAAGTTAATTGCCCACTAACTATTTCAATTAAACCAAAATGTAAGATTATAGTTCTTCACCATGAGATATGTAATGACTGCCTTGGCATCATTGTCAATATCTTCACAACATAACATGGTTGTACATGTCATAAACCTTAAAGCCAACTTTTTGCAACTATTCAAAACCGTGGCTAAGTTAGACTTGAGAAATGGCTGGTTCCAAATTGTGAGCCAACTAAAGACTTGTTGTTTCATGTGAGTCTAGATGGTTTAAGCCTCTTGACTCGTTTGAACTAGCGGTTCTAAATCAGATTTTTTTTTTCGCAATCTACACATATATATTTATAGATATTAATTTGTATTTTACATATTAACATATTAACTTTAACATATATATTACACATATTGTATGTATTATACATCTTATAGATATTATATGTATTAATGTATTATCTATTATATGTATCATACATATCAACATATGTAATATAATATATGCATATAATATAATTACATATTTCACATATATAAATGTATATATTGTGAACCATAAAAAAGAAAGAAAGAAAAATATTGAATATCTAGCTCACGAGCCTAAAAATTAGCCCATGAACTAGTAGGCCTCATGAATTGGCCCAAAATTAACCTTAGGTAGGCTGATCGTGGTTTAATGAAATGTTGAACTGTGGCTTGACAGTTCCAAACTAATTCAAGCTTAGCCCCAATTTAGGCTAAGTAATGTATACTGTCATACTTTTTTATTCCAACTTTCATCATTGTCCTTTTAACTACCACATTTGCAGGCGAGATAATATAGTCATGTCCCAATAAATAGGATCCTATAAGCTACGCTTGATACAAGCTCATAATTATATTAGACCTCTATTGAAGGCATAACCCATGTGCTTAATGGTTAGATCCTTATCTACAATTGAGCAAGAATTAGTCCTTATCATTACCTTTTACCACTTTTAGCTAACCTCTTATATTATTGCTTGAATATGTATACCTAAATGTGAATAAGTCCAATTTCTCATTGCAATAGTCTTATTGATGTGGTGGTGCATGTCTTAATGCTTTAACACTAAACATAAGGCCATTACATATGTGTGATAAAATGTCTTTACATCTTCCCATGACTAGAACGCAATTGCGATTATATCTCCATGCTTCAACTCTCTATAACTCTTGGTAGTATTTTTCTAACCATGATGTGTAGGATGCAATCTTCTATTGAGAGATTGGCTACTATGTCACTCTTTATAATCCCTTTCCATTTCAAGCTTGCCTTTGTAGTTGTTCTTATTATGAAAATTGTGAAACTACTAAGAGAAATGAAAACGATTAGAGTAAGAACCTAGATGGTGCTTAGAGAAGATTGATAGAGATTTAGGTGGAAGAGATGGAGGCAAGCTATAGATGGTTGAATGGAATATTGGTGCTTTTCTTTTTCTTCTATTTTTACCTTTTTTCCCTTGAATTTTTTCAAAGATTTTAAGAAGTTCATAAATTCATTTACAGATTCTTAATTTCACTTTCGTGTTTGTAATGAGGCTTTTGTTAATAAATTCCTTTATCATTTCAAAACTTTTCCTGGAGGAAAGAAAGTTTAGAAGAAGTCCTAAAATCATATAAATATCCTTAATTATTGATCAATGTTTATAAATTAACTCCAATGTTCTTGAATCCCCATTAGTTTAACCATTACGCTCCGAAGGGCACTCTTTTTGTGGCAGTCTACCATATGTTACATGAAGGTCTAGGATTGACTTCTCTAACTAATCATAGACCTTCAATAGAATGCATAAGGCTTACTCCTACTCTAAGTTACCCCTTAAGATGTTTAGTTCCATGCAACATCAGAAATGACTAAATGTAACTTTCAAACATTACATAACAAAAATATTATGATTATATGGTATGTGTTCCTACATAATAAGGTCCAGTTAACATAATGATATAACATTATAGGATAAATAGTAGTCTTTAGTTTGCTACCAAGTACAAAATATAACTAAGAGAGTCTAAATAATATAAAAATTCTCTCATTCTCTCATCTTTCCACGCTTTTCCACAAAGACCCTGTTACTAAGTTTAAGCATCATTGACTTAGTACTAACCACAAGTCATCCTGCATCAATAGTGAACTATAGGGGTATAAGTTACATTCAACTTAGTGAAGTATTCCCTATACCATACCCATAAGTAGTTATAAACAAGTTATTGATAATGATATGAATACAAATAAACATATGCCAAATAAATACATACAATTAATCCAACAAATATATATAGTTTAGGATTTACGCCATCTATAGCTAGGGTTGGAGATGTTTAGCTCGTTAGATATAGGTTCTAGTCACCTGAGCCTCTAAACCACCAAGTATTCTCATAATATATTCAGGATCATTCTTTTCTTTTTCTTTTTGCCGTGGGTGTAGATATGAACAACACACATAGTCTCATTCACCCCTAAGTGGTAGCTTGATGGACATGACCTATAATCAGGTAGTTAGCATCTTCTAGCGCTTACTAATCCTTTAAGACAAGGTAAGGCCGTGTTATAGGAGTACACTATATTAAAACGCAAATACTGTATATGATTACAAACCCTACAAGACCCTTCCATACTGACTACATGATGTGATGGCCAACGTTATATATACATATTAGTGATATGCATGACCATTTGATTTAATAAGTTGGATATAATTATGTCTAATTTATTTTAGAGGCTAATCAAATAACATTGAAGATTGCAGTTTATTGGATATTTATAATAAAACAATTAATTTAATTCTCATATTTTAAGGTAATTTAAAACAAAAAGCTTGCAAAGATCAAAACACAAGCACATTTTTCGAATCCAAGAATCCAAATAAGTAATCTTAATTTATGTGTAACTATACTACAAACACGAGCAAGTATAGTAGTCATTAGAATACTTACTCGATTATATCATCCTATGAATTGTAGTAGTTTTCTAGCAACTTCGAATCAATACCAATGTCACCTAATAATAAGAATATAATAACCTTAATAAGAATTGGGTAAGCTACTTAATTCTTTGACGTAAATTACTATAATTCCCAAGTCTAACTAATTTCATATTTTAACCATAAATTTTTTGTTTTGACTTCATTTTTGCATTCTTATGGTAGATTTTCTAGATTTTTTGATGTACTTTCACATGGTAGGATTCATTTTTCTATTTAAGACCTACAATTATTAGAAATGATTGGATCAAATTCGTTGGTTAAAGGGCTTGCGTTAGCTTTGTTGGTTTTGGGTTTATTTATGGGCTTAATTGTGTAATTTTCACTGCTATCCAAGTTTTAATCCTCATTAGGCTTTTATTTTATATTTAGGCTTAAAAAAACTTTGTGGCCCATTTATATTTTGGTCCAACTTATTCTTTCAAGTCTACGAGCAAAAATGGGCTAATTTAGTTAGTTTCGAGCCTAAACTTGGCCTCAAGCTTGTGTATTTTATCTAACCTCCGATTGGGCTTTGTTGATATTTTATTTGGTACTTTAAATTCAGATTTAGCTCCTAGTCAGTTGAATATGTTGGACTTTAGGTTGGATTTATAAGGTTCGTTAGTGGTTTTAAGCCTAGATTTGTAGTATGGGAAGTCTAGCCTATTTGTTCAAGCCTAAATTTGTCTTTAATCATTCTTAAACATGTCTATCTTTAAAAATCACAACTAGCCATCTATAGGTCTCCTTGATGTGGCATTGGTTAGAGGGTTGTTTAGTTGATTTTTTCACTAATCATCTACTAAGCCCATATTGCCACCTTTAAATGATCTCATAAATTAGTTTAACTAAGATTATTGGCATTAAAGTTCAAAATAAAGCTAGGCATCCTTCTTCAAGTGTTGGCAAAGAGGATTTGATGTGTGATATTCCTTCTTTTTTCTTTAAAGCTTTGGACGACGTTATTTTCCTACTATTCTTGCAAGAGTATTACATCTTCCTATGATAATAACTTAAGAATTGTACATTATATGCTTACACCATGATTTACCTAACTTGTTTACAAGCTTAAGTGTGTACTTACATGATCTCATTCATCATTCCTACTATACATGACTTCTAAGTTAATACAAAGAACCACTAAGAAAACAAAAGGACATCGTAATGCTACCAACAAAGGGGCTGAACTCTTCCTCTTGCAACCTTTTCATCTAATGCTCTTTAAGTTTGAGTTCCTGCATCTCGAGCCTCTTAAGATGACCTTAGTTCCTTTTCTTTCTACTCCTAGATGACCTACTTCCTTAGCATCGTAAGGGTTGAAGTTGGTAAGAAGATGGAAGGACGTTTTGGTTTAGGTTGGTGTAAGGTGTTGATAGTTTTCTTATGTGAATGTGGTGATATATGTGGTGGTCTTAAGTAGCTTGGAGGGTAGCATGCAAGTGGTGTTTATTGGTGGCCAAATGCTAGGTGGTAATGTTGTTTGGGTTAGGTATATGGAGACTGTTTAGAGAGGATTGGAAAGTTAAAGATGGAATGAAGTTTGAAGAAGAATGGTGGATGTATAAGGTTGTGTTGGTTGACATGAATAGCATGGAAGAGGGAGAGATTTTCATTTCTAAGTCTTAGCTAGATTTGGTAACAAGACAAAATGTGGAATCCTTTAGAGTATAGGCTTAGAAGACATGGCTAAGAAAGGAAAATTCTAGGTCAAAGTGCATGGTTAAGTCATTTTCCTCTAGGAATGTGATAAAATATTTGAGTTAGCTTCTAGTTTGGTTAACTAAGTGTATTTAGTTAATGTAGCTATATGGAAGGAAAATATTTAAACATTCTCCCAAACAAGCTTTAAGGATAGTGCTATACTAAGTTAGGGTTTAGGAATCAATTTGTATGATTTAATGAGATTTAAGGTGTTAACTGGTTATGTTTATTTAATTAGTAGTAGTAACTTATATTGGTTTTTAATAATTGATTAAGTAGGCTAGGATAATTTAGGGCTTAGAGTTACCAAATTGAATTGTTTAGTATTATTGGATAGTTTTTGCCAATCAATTATGGAATTAAGGGTATATAAAAGTTTATCATATTCAATTAGGGTCTTAGACTTATTTTAGAGGTTTCATATTAGGGTTTTCCATTTAGGGTTTTAGAGTTATCAATTGGGCTTTAGAGTAAGAATCAGTACGTTCAATCTTAATATTTTAGGCTCCAATCTTAATGTTTTAGGTGCCAAGCTTAATATTTTAGGTTCAATTTATTTAGCCTTATTGATTGTAGGGAACATATATATAAACACTCCTTATTGACTCTGACTCCTACTCATGAAAATTGTAGGCTTTATATTAACTATTTAAGTATTCCAAATGTAATCTATCAAGAAGTTTATAAAATTTATGGCAATTTTCATAATTTTACTTAAAAGTTTATAAAATAGCTTAATGGTATGTAATTCATAATTTAGATCAAATGTTTGCAAATCAATTTAGGTGACATTTTTCATTATGCAAACATTTGTAATATCAATCATATGTTCATAAAACTTCTACAAAACTATTACAACCAAGGGGGGAACAACTAAACAATCAAGATGGTTAAATGACTTTAGCATGTAAAAGAGTACTTTACTATTAGAATCATTATATATCTAATAGATCTAACTAAGATATGGTATTGTAACTAAGTGAAGATATATAAATAACAAACTACAACAAGAAATGTAACAAGTATAAAAGAGAAAGGAAATGATACATAAAGGGGATGAATAACCCTCTTGATGAATCTATCTCTTCCTCCTTTCTCAACCTTCTGGAGTACTTGGTGAACTCAAATCATCAAATCCTCACAACAAAACAAAGAGAGATTGAAGTTAGTATATAATTACATATCAGATAATATCAAGAAGTAACTAAATCAAGAGAGTATTACATATACCAATGGATCGAGGAGGCGTTAGGGTTTCTCATAACATATAGTTAGCAAAACACTAAGAAAGAGAGAGGAGAGAGCAATAAAGAGTTTGAGGGAAGAGAGTGTGTATGTGATAGTACATTCTGATATCAAATAGGTATCCCATCTAAAGTATTATGAAACAACAATGAAGTAAGTATTGGGCTAAGATTAACATTGGTGCTCTCATCATGACGAACTCCACAAGAAATCAAATCATTGATGAGAAAATTGAAGCTTTGAATGTTAAATAAACAATAATGCAACAAGAGATGCAAGATCAACTTCGTTTACTTTCACAAAAGTTAGACAAATTGCAGAATTTTATAATGCTAAAGCATAAGGGGAATTAGAATAATTCAATGGATCCTTCATTGATTAATTTGAATTCATCATCTTCCTAGGGTTTTTCTAATGACAATTTACTTAAAGGAATTAAGTTGGAGGTACCAAAGTTTAATGGTGATGATCTAATTGCTTGGATCTTTAAAGCCAATTAGTTTTTTTATTTTCATTAGATTCTTGATGAGCAAAGGCTTACTATTGTCTCTTTTGCAATGGAAGATAGAGCCGTACATTGGTATTAGTGGATGTACCATAATCACCAACTTAGTTCATGGCAAAAGTTTATCAAAGCATTGTTAGGATGATTTGGTCCATCAAAATTTAAGGATGTTCAAGGCTTGTTAGCAAAACTAACTCAACAAACTTCAATTGAGGAATATTAGTCTCAGTTCGAAGCTCTCTTTAACAGGGTAACTAGTTTATCAAATAGCTTTATTATTAGTTGTTTCATTTTCAGTTTGAAGATGCATATTAGTAGGGATGTTCTTTTAGCTTGGCCTAAATCACTTACTCAAGTTGTTTTAATAGCCAAAATGCTTGAAGCCAAACTTACCAATACTTTTTCCTTTAAGAAACCATTTTTTTCCACTTTTAAACCTTCTCCTTTATAATTTTCTAAACCATCATTTCCTTCAACATCCCCTATATCATTTACTCCTCAACCGTCTACTCTACTACCATTGTTACCTTCACTAAAACCCACCTTGCCCATCAAAAGAATGATACAGGATGAATTACATGTACGATGTGATAAAGGCCTATGCTATAATTGTGACAAGAAGTACCATAGGGGATACAAGTGCAAAGATAAATTCTTGTTACTTATTTAATAGGAAGATGATGATTTAGAAGTTGTGTACAATGAATAAGTTGAAATTGAGCGTCAAGAGATGATAGAGAGACAAGAATCTCTTTCCATCAATTATCATGCCCTTTCTAGTGACATGGTTCCTAAAACTCTGAAATTTCAAGGTCTTACTAATAAATAAGTTCATATTTTGGTTGACTTTGGTAGCACTTACAATTTTGTGCAAAGAAAGTTAGTGGAACATTTGGGTTTGACTATTGAGTCATCTCCTAATTTCAAGTGATGATTATATGCAGGTAGAAGTTAGTTTGTGAAGGATGCATGTAGATGTGCCACTACTAATACAAGGGGTAGAATTTGTTGAAATTTTCTACGTTTTACCTATTCAAGGAGTGGATTTGGTCTTGGGGGTTTAGTGGCTACAACAATTGGGAACTATTACCATTGATTATTCTAAGTTATCTTTACAATTTTAGAAAAATGGCTATCCTATAACTTTGAATGGAGATCATGTCCTTGAGAATTTTCTTATTTCTCTATGTCATTTTAAGCGTTTGCTTAGAATAGATGCTATAGCATCTTGTTTTCAATTGAAGGCTTTAATGGTGATTTCTAATTCAAATCAATCCACCTACAATACGGCTCTTGAACATGTATTGGGCAAATTTAGTCATATCTTTGAGGAACCTTCATTATTGCTGTAAGCCCCAAAGCTAAGCCAATTTACCGTATGATTGACTTTAGAACCCAAGGTTTAGGATGATCGGTTAAAAGATCCGATTAAACCCAAATTACAAACTATTAAGAAGAATATTAGTAAAAATAACCCCGTAAACTTAAATTTAAGAAAATAAGTAATAAAATAAGAGACTATAAAATTTTCAAATTTTAAGTATAATAATTGCTAATTACCGAAAAGGCGAAAAGTGTAATATAATAACTAATAAATTACTAGAGATAGATTATATGTATACTAAAAATTTTAAAATGACCAAAATAATAATTAGGAATGTTCGCGTGTACCCTACATGTATTTACGTGTAGATAAAAATACGTGAAATTACCTAAATTGGCCAAAAACTAAGCAAATAATTAAAGAAAATTATAAAATAATTGTGAAAAAATCAGAAAAAAATCAAAAGGGTGTGGAATGATGCAAGGTTGGTCGTGGCAAGTCAGAATCTGAAAAAGAAAAATCAACCAATTAAATTAGAACAACATAAAAGCAAAAAATTTAGGGATAAAGCACTTGTCTTGTCCAAATTAATGCACAATAAATCACCTAAAACCCTATAAATAGCAGGAAAAATCCAGGAACTCATTTGGACAGTTAGAAATTAGAGAAAATTAGAGAGAGATAAAAATTGAGAGAAAAATTCAGTTTAAAAAAAATTAGAAAAAACTGTACAGTTAGGGTTTTTAAAGGGAACTCCCACCAGACGAGTAGCTGGAAGTGGACGGCCACCACCACCACACGATGGTGGCAGCGCCCAGGCCGGCCGATAAGGCCACGGCGGCCTGCGGTGGCCGGAGCCACCCAAACCGGTGAGTCCAATTTCTAGCACGATTCTTGTGTAATTTTGTAAAAATAGTAAATATTATTAGAAAATTATGAATTTTGTTATTCCGAGATATTTTTATATGTAGTTTGTAGGAAAAATATTATTTTGATGAAAAAATGCCCCATAGTATATGGTCCTTAAGAAATCGTACAAAATCGAGCACATTTCGGTTTAGAAATAAATAATCTTAAGAGTGTTTTGTGCCCAAAATTTTTGTGTAGATTACTTAGATGATATAGAACAATGCTATGAAGCCCATTTTCAAAAATTAATTTTCGAAATTTTTAGATAATTTTTAGGCCCTAAAATGAGGCATAAAATGGGTAATTTATGGATAATTAGGTAATTAAATGGTTAATTACTGATTTAGTGAATAAGTATATGTTTTAGGATTTGGAAATCTGATGGAGTATGATACTTGTAGCAATTAGGGTGTTAGATGTAATTATTAGGTTAAATATGTAGTAAATGATTAATAGGGAAAAATAGTTAACTTTAAGTTAATTTTGTAAATTAGGGAAAATAGGAGTAAAATCTGATCTATGATGAATTTAGACATTTTGAAATGATAATTGATGTTTAGGGATAGTAATTAAAGTGATAGAAATATTAGAAGTGCATTATGTACATAATAGGCAATAATGCATAATATGTAATTTTTGGAAATTTACTAAATAGAAAATATTAGAATAAAAAATGATATTATGATAATAATAAAAATATACAATAAATTTGAGGGGAAACTTGAATTTATGTAATTATATGAAAAATGTAAAAATTTCTCACATTAAGAGTAAACTCGGTACACAAATAAGAATTTAAGTGTATTGGATGGAATAAAATACTAATTAGAGGAAATGATGGTATTTAGGAGATCGGGAAGTAATGTGATTAATTTCACATTATAGGTTGAAACGGATTTCTAGGATTGGAATCTAAAACATTACTTAGAAATCGAACTAAAAACCTAATTTAGAAATCGATGCGGAACCCGAACCCGAATCCGAACCCAATCCCAAACCTAGAATAATTGTAAAAGACTTAAGACCTAAATAATTAAGTATCTTAAACCCTAAATAAAACATAACAATAAGCATTATAGGATAAAACGAACCTATAATAGTTATATGAAGAACTGAAATCACGTTTGTGTTATAAGGATGATTGGCGATGGCCTGAGCAAATCGGACCTCGAGTGAGTGAGCGAGGAGTCGAGGTAAGTTGGGAATTAATACAATGCTATATTTTGGAGGCTTGAGATTATGCTTGGTTGTGCTTGTTAGATAGTTGGATGTGCGCATGTGCTTGATTATGAGTGATACTATGATTTTGTTTGTTGCTCTGTCATGTATTGTATGATTTGTACGGAACGATTGATCACCCTAAACTAGACTTAATCTAATATACGACCAGTAATCATAATCAGACATGCATAGCAACCCGTTAGGGGAACTTAGGACTCTCCGGCCAAATACCGACCCCTTCGGAAGGGATAGCGCAAGATTGTAAAATGGTCCCTTCTTCAGCCTCAGTTGAACTAAGTGACAGGAGAGGAGGTCGCAGCGAAGGTGAAGACAGTGGTTCGAAGGTAGTCGCGAGAGGAGCAAGGTCTCCATTACACAAGCCTGGGTTTAGTCGTGAGCTGTTGCATTAACAGCAACTCCTCAACCCGGATTAGAACGGGCGCAATTTCTCTAATCTCACGACGGGTCGGACAACGTCGTGCGATGGCATTTGCTTGCACATGCATTGTACCTAATAAGTTGACTGAAAACCTTGTTATGTTTGTGGTATAGTTTTAAGTCCTCCATCCTAACTTACTGAGCTGTGGTTGCTCACATCCCTATAGACATCGTGCAGGTGCTGGCTAAGAAGCAGCAAACAACTACTCTGAAGCTAGCAACTGCTGGATCCTGGGGAGTGAGGAAAAACATTGAAGAATCAACACATATTTTATTACTTTTCATTTCTGATTAATGTAATAACTAAATTATAGTGATTATATATAACTTTTCTCACTTTCTTAGGTAAATGAATTATTTAAATTACAAACTATTTACTTCAAAGCGGGTTAGTCGTGGACGCCTTGTGTAGATCAAGTCTAAGATAGCGGTTGTAAGGCCAACTTCTATCTTAGGATGGTTTACACGGCGGGGCTGTTACGACTCTGCCGCTTCGGGGCGTGACAATTGCCTCCTTTGTGTAAAATCCAACATCAGATTCATCTCAAGTACAACAAACCCATCAACATCAGGCCTTATCGATACCCTCATTTTTAGAAGAAGGAGATTGAATAGCAAGTAGCTGATATGTTGAAGCCAGGAGTTATTCAGTATAGTATAAGTCCATATTCTTCTATATTGCTATTAGTCAAGAAGAAGGACGGTACTTGGCATTTTTGCATGCATTATCAAGCTTTAAATCATGCCATTTCTTATCCCTACTATTAATGAATTACTTGATGAGTTGAATGGTGCCTTTATTTCTTCGAAATTAGACCTAAAGGTAGGGTATCATCGAATTCGGATGCACCATGGTGTGGAGAAGATTGCATTTTGTACTCATGAGGGGTATTGTGAGTTTTAAGTCATACCATTTGAATTGAGTAATGCTCCGGCTACTTTCTAAGCTATTATGAATAAGATTTTTTAGTCCCATTTGTGAAAGTTTGTTATTGTGTTTTTTCGATGATATATTGGTTTATAGTAAGTCACTTGACCAACATGTAGCACATTTGACTATGGTGCTACAAATATTAGATGATAATTACATGTTTCTAAAAAAAAAAACAAGTGTGCTTTTAGTAAGACTACTATAGATTACTTAGGCCATGTCATATATGAGAAAAGGGTGCGATTGGATCCTACTAAGGTAAAAGCTATTAGTGTACAATTGAAAAAAAAGCAACTGTGCTTTTGGTCAGATTACTACGAATTACTTGGGGCATGTTGTATTTGAGAAAGGGGTGTAACTGGATCCTACCAAGGTAAAAGCTGTTAGTGAGTGGCCTTTACCATAAAATTTGAAACAGCTGAAGGCTTTCTTAGGACTTTATGGCTATTATAGAAGGTTTATTAGAGCGTTTATTGCCATTGCTTCTCTACTTATAGATATGTTGGAATGAAATAATTTTAAGTGGACTGATCAAGCTAAGGAAGCTTTTGAGATGTTCAAACAATCATTAATTTCTACTCCAATCTCACATTGCTTGATTTTTCTAAGGAGTTTTATAGTGGAGATGGATGCATCATCCAAGGGTACAAGGTCTGTTTTATTACAAGAAAATCACCCTCTTACATATTTTAGTAAGAAGATGCCTTCTCATCTAATGAAAACTTCAGCCTATGTTAGAGAGTTGCATGCTATGGTTGAGGCCATAAGGAAGTGGAGACAGTATTTTCTAAGATCACATTTCATTATAAAAACATACCACCATAGTACAAAGGAACTCTTAAATCAGGTTATTCAAACTCTAGATTAGCATAAATATTTAGCTAAATTGCTAGGCTATGACTACATTATAGTTTACTAGTCAGGCCTAGATAATAAAGTAGTCGATTCCCTCTCAAGGCTACATGATATGGCTTACATGGCTAATTCTTTTCCTCATTTTCATTTGTTAGAGGAACTACAAGAGGAATATCATCATTTTACTTACTTTTCAGCAAGTAATTGTTGATTGCAAAGTAGGAAAAGATTTAAGTGGGAGTTATAATGGAAGAATGGGATTTTGTTCTTCAAGGACAAAGTATTTTTGGAGCCTACTTCAAAGCTTGTTTTGAAGCTTCTATTTAAGTGCCATGTTGTACTAGCAGCAGGCCATTTTAGGGTGCCCAAGACGTATAAACGTCTAGCCTCTGAATTCTATTGGGAGGGAATAAAATCTAACATTGAAGCTTATGTCCAAACTTGTACAATATGTCACAAATCAAATATAGTACCAAGAGTCCACAAGGATCATTATCCCCTTTGCTGGTGCTTGAATAAATATAAGAGCACATTTCCATGGATTTCATGACTTCACTACCTAAGTTACAAGGATATTAAGTTATTTTAGTAGTGGTGGATTGACTCTCTAAGTATTATCATCTTAGTGCCTTGGAGACCAACTTTATTACTTCAAAAGTGGCCTCATTATTCCTTCATATGGTTGTCTAAGTTACATGGGTTCCTTAGATCAATGGTTTCTGATCAAGACCCTATCTTTATTAGTCAATTTTGGAAGGAATTATTTTAATTGAGTGGCACAAGTTTATCTTTTAATACTGCTTATCACCTTCAATCTGATGGGTAGATTGAGGTGATTAATCAAGTGATTCAGTAGTGCTTGTGAAGATATGTGATGGAGCATCTTGAAGATTGGGTTTGTTTTCTACCATGGGCAGAATTTGCCTACAACTCTTCTTGTTATCATGGTGCTTCAGTTATACTATTTGAAGTGGTATATGGAAGGAAAGCTCTCAACATTCCTACATATATAAAAGGCACTACTAAAGTGGAAGTAGTAGAGTAGGAATTAATGGATAGGGATGAGGTCCTTCGTTTATTAAAAAACAATTTGCTTAAGGCTCAGTAGCTTATGAAGGCTTACGTTGATAAACATAGGATTAACTTTTCTTTAGAAGTAGGAGACATGGTTTACGTCAAACTTTAACCCTATAAACATATTTCACTTACTTAAGAGTTTCACAAGCTTTCTTAAAAGTACTTGGGCCTTTTTAGATTGTTAAGAAGAAAGGACTTGGTGCTTATGAGCTAGCCCTTCTAAACACGGCCAAGATACACAATGTTTTTCATGTTTCACTATTGAAAGCGGCTAACGTTCTATTATTCCCTCTTTGGCTCTTCCTCTAACCATGTCACAAGGACATCCAGTTCTCGAGTTACTATCGATCTTAAGATCTAGTTACATATAGAAACAGGGTCGATGGGTGCCTCATCTTTTGGTTCAATGGAAGAGTCTACTTCCAAAATACACTTCATGGGAAGATTTAGACATATTTTGATATATCTATCCAACATATGACCTTGGGTACAAGGTCACTTTTTAAAAGACGGAGGAAATTGTTACAACCAAAGGACAAATAGTTGAACAATCAAGATGGTTAAATGACTTTAGCATGTAAAAGAGTACTTTATTATTAGAATCATAATAGATCTAACTAAGATCTAGTATTGTAACTAAGTGAAGATACATTAATAACAAACTACAACAAGATCTGTAACAAGTATAAAAGAGAAAGGAAATGATATGTAAAGGGGATGAAAAACCCTCTTGATGAATCTATCCCTTTCTCCTTATTCAACCTTCTAGAGTACCTAGTGAACTCGAATCACCAAACCCTCACAATAAAATAAAGAAAGATCGAAGTTAGTATACAATTACATATAAGATAATATCAAGAAGTAACTAAATCAAGAGAGTATTACATACACAAGTGAATTTGGGAAGCATTAGGGTTTTGCACAACACATAGTTCGCAAAACCCTAAGAAAGAGAGAGGAGAGAGCAATAGAGAGTTTGTGAGAAGAGAGAGAGCGAGTAATATTACATTTTTATATTAAATATGTATCTCATCTAAAGTATCACATGCAACAGTAAAGTAAGCATTGGGCTGAGCTTAACAAAAACACTATTTCTTTATTTTTCAAATCTATTTATTAAATTTAAAAAAAATACAAAAAAATTAATTGTAACTATATTATCTATACTTGTAACTTTCCTTAAAGTTGTAACTTTAAGTACTCTATTAAAGTTAGCATTTAAGTTCATAATTTTAGTTAAACAATTAAAATAGTACATGTAAATTGCCTTAAACATTCAAAACAACTACTCAAAAGTTTATAAATCTACTTAATATAATTACGTCTAGTTTTCCACAAAATCTCTTAAAACTTGGTAATTTGACATAATTTTATAAAAATGACTATAACTCTATTAAGAGAATTGTAGAAATTCCATGAGTTATTAAATTGATATGAAGTTGGCAATTTGATTGGGACGTTGATAGCTTTACTTAATATTCTGTGTATATGGTCATAGCTGAAACACAAGTTTGAAAATCTATTTTACAATTTGTAATTTCATATAAAAAATCGTAATTTTGTTAGAGTTAGTAAAATCTAGTAAGCTTCATGAAATTAACATCTTTTTCGTAAAATCTTATCATATGTTGCAAAGGCACTCAAATTCGTTAGCTCACATATTTAATTATAATCTCACTCCAATTTTTGTTGCATCATTTGAAGTTTGAAATTTTTCTTATTCTGAAACCAATCATAAAAAGTGACTTCACTTATTATTCTTAACACGCAATTTGTTACGAATATTTAATTAACCTTAAACCAAATTGTTCATAAAAGCACTATATATTTCAATTAAAAAAAAAACTTATTATTTGTGATTTTATTGAAGTTCATGAAGGTACCCTCTAAAGTTCATAATTCGTTATGAATGACTCTAATTCTACTCTAATTCGTTACTACTTCTCGTTGGAAAAATTACTCAAAGATTTCGTGATTGTACTCAATATTCCGTAACTTCAACCAGCTGATCTTCTGAGAGCACAGAAATGAAGACTCCCATGTTTTTGTTGCTATATTAGCCAACAATTTTGTGCATAATGGGAATTAAAAATTTGCACGTATAAACAAATTTGCTCTCTCTTTTGTTGTTGGATCTTGTACCAAGACATCCGGGATAATTTATTTAATAATATTCCTTTTTTGGCAAATAATAATAATAATAATAATAAAATAAAAAAAGTGAAGAAAATAACATTGAATGCATGGCCATTATGAGAATCTTTACTTGTAAATTCAATAGGAAGAATTATGTCACTAGAATTCTTTTTTAAGAGTACATTTTTTATATCATGTTTTCTTTTGGTGAAAAAATTGCCTATTGAATATAACATAAGGAATCCTAACAACCAGTTTTATTGGATCTTCACCCTACTCAATTTAACCTAACATATCTATGAAATCGGTTTGGGTCATTCATTTGATTATTATTGATAATGATCTTGGTTTGACTTGGTTAATTCGATCAGTTCAACCAGATTTCTATAAAACCCAAATGGATTTTCTAAGTTGAGATGCACAATTATTTTTAGTTTTATTTTAAAAAATGCACCAATTTATTAAAAAAATGTAGATAGAAGAAAAATAAAAGATAAATTATTGAACTTAACGTTGTTGATAATTTTATCCTTTTGTTGATAATTTTATCTTTTCTTTTTTAAGCGGTGTGGATAATTTTATAATTATATAAATAAATATAAATTATATTTTAATATTTTTATTGATCTTAATTTGATCTTGATTCATTCTGATTCAACTCTCTTAACCCTTAATCCCTTCTCATTCCTAGATCTACCTCTCAATCTTGGTTTGACAAAATATGCTAACAACTGCTTCAAATCCTATTGTAATTTGTTTGGCCCCTCTCTCCCTATGAGAGTTTTCTCTCTTTATGTGAGAGCTCTTTCCAATGGCATGTGCTTTGTTTTTACTACATGTCAATTTCTCACCGCCATAGCATGAACAATCTCTTTCTATAACAAACTTGATTCTCTAATCATTGCACATGCATGCCCTACCCAGAAAAACAGCTATTCACCACCATTAAACCCTAATCTGCATCTTATTTCAAGTTTTGTACTTCTATAGTATATTTCGTTGAAAATTGTATGAAAATGGGGCGTTGTGGATAAATTTTATGAAAATGGTCGTATATGCCTTCATTGTGCATGCTTTTTTTATACTGAAAGTGTGCTGTGTAAGTGTGTCTTTCTCATTACAAAGAAGGCGTATGCCATAAGTATGCCTTCCATTTCCTTATAAATAACCCAATTTCTGCATTTTCCCTCATTCTCACTTTTTCCAATTACATAAAACCCTTAAAGTCTCTGATAACGTAGCCTTATTTTCTCTCTCCAAGTAACAACGTTACCTTATTTTCCTTAACCCATTTGTAGGTAACACTCGACTATCTTTATTTCATAATAATTTTTTAAAATATAAATTATATTATTAGTACAGTTATATTTATATTGTCTATATGAAATGTAGTTAGATGATAATTTTTTTAGTATTTATATTTTCATAATATGCATGTTGCATTTTGTTCATTATTCATATGATAACATATAGTTATATAAGTTGTGGTGGTTACGTAAAAAAATATATATACGACCCATAAATTGTATGTGATTTTATTGATGTATTAGTGATGTACATATGCATTTATAATCATAGTATGTGATAAGACACCCTAGTGAGAAGTGAAATTATATGAGTGCGATATAACGCCCTACCGAGAAGTGAAGTCGTATGGGTGCTTATAATTATAATGTGTGATAATGTGTGATAATGTGTGATAATGTACCTTACCGAAAAGTGAAATTATGTAGATATAATAAAATGCCCCACAGAGAAATGAAGTCATATAAATGCTTAAAGTTATAATGTGAAGTTGTAGTGTATGATAAGATGCTTTACTAAGAAGTGAAATTATGTAGATGTGATGAGATACTCCACCAAAAATTGACATATGTAGGTACTTAAAGCTATAGTGTATGATAAGATGCCCCACTAAGAAGTGAGATTGTATGAGTACAATGAGATGCTCCATTAAGAAATGAAATTGTGTGAGTGCTTACAATTATAGTGTGAAGTTATAATGTGTGATAAGATGCCCCACCAAGAAGTGAAATTGTGTTGGTGCGATGTGATGCTTTATCGAGAAATGAAGTCGTATAGCTGTTTACAATTATAGTGTGTGATAAAATGCTCTACCAAGAAGTGAAATTGTATTAGCGTAATGTGATGACCCATCAAGAAATTAGGTGCTTAAAGTTATAGTGTATAATAAGACACCCCACTAAGAAGTGAAATTGTGTAGGTGCTACGAACTATGCAAAATCATATAGGCTTTATTGATTTTTTAATTCATGAATCAATAGGTTGTCAATGGCTGATTACATAAAGATAATTATGTATGTGATAACGGTCTACAATATGATAGGTACTTGGTGAAAAAGTTAAAGATAAGGAAGGATTCTAACTTCAGTCATTTCCTCTAATGGATCTATACGAGCATCAGAGTTAATCCTTTTGAAATTGAGCTTATTCATCAACATCCTTCATATTATAAGAGAAGTGTTTCGTATACTTTGATGGCCACTACGAATGATGATGATGTAGAAAACTTCATAGAAATAATCGACGCATTTGAAGAAAACCAGATACAAGAGATATATGTTAAGACTTCCGGTCAGCTTAGTAGGAATATCGTCGATAGAACTTTATGGGTTGGGTCTTCCAGTTTTCCTCAATCTCATGTGTAGCAAATTGAGTAAGACAACCCTATGTATGACAAACTGGAAACTTATTTGGTGGAAGACCCCACTTTTAATGAGAGTGGTGTGAATGAAGAGGTAATTGATATAGAAATAAGGTCAATCTTATAGGATGACCTAGGCTACGACCTTGATGAAGACCTGATTCCAATGGGACTTGAAATTGAGGTTGAGGGAGAGCACGTAAGGGTTGAATATAAAGTAGATGAAGAAATTGTAGAAGTTGAAAACATTGTATATTATGTGGCCATGTCAAAATATATATTGAGTAGTATTCCATCCATACCTCAGTTTATTATTCATCAGGAGATTGGGATAGCTCCTTAATATAATCAAATTGGGATGTTGGCATCCTAAGTTAGAGATTTAATTCCATATATGAACATTGGTGGTAATAGTGGTTATGTGGAATTCGAAGATGACATGGAGGTGAAGAGTAGTAACCAGGTTGACAACGTGGATTTATTTGTCAGACAACGCTTCAGTATGAAGGATGAGTTTATTGACACTGTCAAAAGATATCACATCAATAACCATTGTGACTACTACATTGATCAATGAAAATTGTACATATGGACCATTTATTGCAAGGAGAAGGATAGTAGATGCAAGTGGAGGCTATAGGCATTATATAAAACTTTAATGAGACTATTTGTCATAATAATTCTTAAGGTCAACCTTGATGTCATGCAGGACCACAAATAGATTGACAGTAGACTTATGGCCAATTACTTTATCAATAATGTTAAAGAAAATCCTAATATAAATATTGCAGACTTATAGGCAAACATTTTAAATATGTTTAGCTATAATGTGATAAGAAAGAGAGTTTAAGATGCGAAGAGAAAGGCTATGGAGATAATATATGGTAATTGAGAGAAAGCATATAACAAGCTTCCTATTTTGTTGAATGCAATCAAGATTTCAAATCCTAAAACTAAGGGGATCCCCTAGGCTTGGTGTTTCAATAATGAAGTGGGTCTTCTAGAAATTTGGTATGTACGTACTCGCATTTAAGTATTGTTGACCAGAAATTTATATTGATGGCATATTTTTGTATGGGAAGTATGGTCACATACTGTTGATTGCTTATTCTATAGATGGAAATAATTGTATTGTCCTGTTGGCGTTTGCGCTTGTTGATAAGGAGT
The DNA here is from genome assembly GCA_024138015.1 of Lumnitzera littorea. NCBI lineage: Eukaryota > Viridiplantae > Streptophyta > Magnoliopsida > Myrtales > Combretaceae > Lumnitzera > Lumnitzera littorea. Next base: position 50,427,775 of record JAMXBB010000009.1, on the reverse strand, counting down.
ATGGAGACATGGAGACATAGAGTTGGTTTCTCAAAAGATTGAAGCAATTCGTTGTCAGTAGTTGTGAAGAGACAATTTGCTTAATTACGGATAGGCACTCAGGTATCGAGAATGCACTCGATAAAGAAGAAGTTGGTTGGAAAGAACTATTTACGGTTTAGAGATGATGCATACGACATGTCGCCAGCAATTTCAACAAGGCACATAATAACCAACTATATAAGAAGCTGGCTACTACTGCTGTTATGTAGGTACAACCTAGGAAATTTAAGTATTTAATGGAGCAAATGTTGCAAGTAAAAGAGGACGTACTATCATGGTTTTCACCATTTGACAATTTCAAATAGATGTTGTCTCATGACGGTTTTTATTGGTTTGGATATTTAATATCCAACATTATTAAGAGCTACAATGCTATTTTGAAAGGTTGTAAAGGATTGCTCTTGACTTCACTTGTTAAGAAAATTTTCTACAACTGTGTCAATTATTAGGAAAGAAAAGTCAACCAAGCAAGAAAGGGAATGGATGCAGGACAAGTAAATACGAAGTATGTCGCAAAGAAGCTAAAAAAGTAGGCCAAGCGAGCTCCAGCTCATTCCATCAAGCAATATAACCACAAAATTGGGATATGAGAGGTAAAGATAGGTTGGAGGCGCAAACCAAATGGAGTGATGAAATGAAGCGGTCAAACACATATTATAGACATGAATAGAATGACATGTTAATGTAGGAAATGTCAAATCTATTGGATCTCGTGCTCACATGCAATAAAGGTACTTAATTCTAGTCAAGTTATTATCGATTAGTATATTGGCGTATGGCATACATGGTCCCATCAGTTAGATGTCTACGATAAATACTTCATTCTAATAGGTAATGAGTTGAATTGGCCCCGTCTTGATTACCCATTCCTCATACTCAATGAGAACTTAAAACGTGGTTTAAGTAAATTAAAGAGGAAGAGATATCATATGGAGATGGACTTAAGAGAGCCTATCGAGAAGAGTAGATGTAATGTGTGTAAAATGGACGGATACAATAGGAGGAGGTGTCCTCAGCTTAATAGAAACGGTATAGATAGACATACACATGTTGTTTTCTTACATTATATTATATATGATATCATGTTATGCTTCCATAAGTCAATGACATAATATATATATTTTTTATTGTTTTGCAGGTTAGATGGATTTAAGACTGAGTGACCAGTCGGTATTGTATGAACAAGGACGACATTGATCACAAGATTTATGGGATTTTCGAGTATAGCTTAATGTTAATTCATCCATTAAATTGTACAATTCAATAATTTTCTACAATTGTGATGAAAATGAATCTAACATTATAGGGAGGCAAGCACATTACGGTTCATTAAGTGGAGTCAAGCTTGCAGAAAGGCACGTTACAAATACCATTAGATGATTGCTTCATCACCTACCTTGCCGACGCTAATTTCCTAGGGGTCACATAGCTACAGTTCATCCAGATTGATCATCACCTCATTAGACATTAGTTAAGAGGTGGAGACATGAGACCTATACTTTCCATATGGCTCATAAAGAGATGACGATCACATTCCAGGATATAGAGGTATTGTTTAGTCTATGTGTGGAAAGGGTTGTAGTGATTGGGCTTACGCAGTTAGTGTAGCCTCAGATAGTTAGGGGACTGCTAGGAGACTACCCTTTTGATAATACTAATAGAAGGG